>CM040442.1:372295-452907 GCA_022749755.1 Azadirachta indica | reverse complement strand
AACCGTTTTTATTAAACGAGTCTGAAGAGCTTACTGTGTCATTACATATTATTTTTCTTATATATATATATATAATAATATATTCAGAATTGATCTATTAAGAGTTTAGAATATTTAATTGTAATTAAACTAAAAAATTTAATGAAGTACATATCATTTTTACTGTTAATTTATTTTTACGAAGAAATTTATGCTATTATATATATTTGAGGATTTGAACTCAGGTAGAGTACACCTACTTAGAAATGCGGAGTTGCATGCCATCATTTTCTTTTTATTTTATAATGGTAATTATAACTCAAAAATCTATGCAAATACCTATAATTTTTATTCGCAAATTTGTATTTAGGAGAGAATAATTTTTTTAAAAAAAATTAATCTAATTCATTTCTACTATGTTCTATTGATATCAAATGATCAAAGTTTACACATGTATCATGCAGGTACCAATTGTTGTCAGGCCTATAATTATCACAAACTCATTGTTACATATGACCAATATTTTTAAAACATGTGATAATAGTGAATAATATTGCAACACATTATATATAAATAAATAATGATTAATAACTCTTTAATGTTATATAATTTTTTATGCTATTTTATATATGATAAGAGTTAAATAGTTTCAATATTGAGATTAAATCTAATTTATATAATTAATATAACATAACTGATACACATGTGAAATACAATTTGCATTATAATTTGGTAAATGGTTTTGAGAAATTACAAAAAATAAGTTATTTATAAAAATTTTATAGTTGTCATGTGTCTTATATAATTTTTTTTATTTTTATATAGTTCAGAAACAATAATATAATATCACTATACACACACATAATATTTCAGTCAATATTATTTACGATCCTTAATGGAAATTTTATCAACTTTCAGCCATTAATGAGGTGGAGTAATTTGTAATTTGCCCCACACAATAACAATCTTTATTTCAATATAAAAATTTATAAAAGTTATCATATCACCCACACATTAACTTTCATTCTTTTTTTTAACAACTAAAAGGGTAAAATTATAATATTATAAAGGGAGAATGCCCATTACCCCTCTACTTTTTCAACTAATACCCCATTACCTCCTATATTTTCTATAATATCTCATTATTCTTCTGAATTCGATTTTTATCTTTAGTATTTTTAATATTTTCGATTTTATCATTTATAAATCAATTGAACTGAAGTGCAAAATCAGAAAAAAGAAAAGAATCAGGGAAGTAATAGGGTATTAGACAAATTATAGGGGGTAATAGGGTATTAACTGAAATAATAAGGGGGTAATGGGAATTCTTCCTATAATAAATTTAATCAATAAAAAAATAATTCTTTGTTTTTTCTTCTCCCTTATTAAAAGATGAAAGTAAACATATGGAGTGGCCTGATAATTTTCATAAATTTTAGGGTCAAATTGAAGACTATTAATATTAGTTGGGGTAAATTGAAATTATCTCACTTCATTATCGACTCAAAGTTGACAAAAATTTGATTAAGGGACCTTAATAACATTGATTGAAACAATTTTAATCCAAGTGATGATTTTTAATAATGTTAAGGCCATTTTTATCTAATATATATATATATATATATTAGAATTTTATAAAAATAAATATAAATAAATAAAAGCAAGTGACTGTAGTGCTGTCTATTTGAATCATCGTGAATATAATCAAATCTTTATTGAAAATTATACGCAATGTTACCATCACCATTGTCGTTTAAACAACCATTGACTGTAAATTAAATGATGACGATGATGATATCATTGCATAGAATATTGAATAAGAATTTTAATGATATCTAAAGTTATCTAAATGCTGTATATTCAATAGTGATCAATGGCTGTTAGTAATCAACGATCGTAGTCAGCTCCACTATAAGTTGTTCAATAAAAAAATAAAATGTACATATATCATAATCATGTTAAATTATTTAATTTCCCTAAAAATGTAACAGTCTTTGTATTAGGACATTTGACAAATTAATGAGACATTAAGCCAAACAAAAGGTGCTATCGCACATTCTCCCTTTATTTTCAATATAAACGAAATTTGATATCAAAACTTTATATATGATGTCCAATAAGTTTTATTAGTTCAATTAATTAGTATTTACATTTCTAATTATAAGTTGACTGATTGTTTTTTTTTTTTTTTGGAACTTTCAAGTCATATATGTATCGTGGCATAGACCAGATGGTCCAAAAAATGAGAATTATGCATTGGGTTTATTCATTTAATTAACATCAATACAATCCATTAATTTATATATATTACGAGCCAAGCATTTTTTTTTCAATCAAGTATATTTCATCTAAAAATTATATTTTAAAAATAAAATAATTTTTCTAAAATTAAAAAATGAGTTCAGTAGAATTTTTTAATTAAATTTTCTAAATTAATTACAAAAATGGGGAAAAGATTTACTTTCATTTTTAGAAATGACTTAAAAAGTTCCTTGTTTCTTTAAGTTTAATTTTTCAACTTTCAACATTATTAGTCTAAAGAATTCTCTCTCTTTTTAATTCTTTTTTAAAAGAAAAACTAAAAATTTCTTTTTTTGTTTTCAAATTTTTTTTAAGACCATTTTATGTCGTCCGTCGATATATAAAGCTAGATATCTGTCAAAAATTTAACCTATTTTTAGCGAGTCCTGATGAACATTCATTGATTAATTGGGTTTTGTTGTTTTCACTTTCTTGTCTTTTTTATTCCCCCATCAATCATGTTTACCTAACACTTGTGGTGGGATCGTCTCTGATTCATTCATATCCTTACAGTTTCTTCTTATTCTTCTTGTTTTTTATTTTAATTTATTTTCTCTTGTTCTAATTACTTACTAATATTAAGACATATTTTGTATTTCAGACTATTATACATTTATACTTCTACTCAACTTTGAAATAATTAATTGAGACAGTAAATTTTTTTTTACTTATATTTAACCTCTCATAATTTGTACAATACTTCAAAATAAAATATATTCTTATTTATTTTTTACATCACTCGTATATTCATTCAAAAAAAATCTGGTCACATTAATATTCAGTTTATTAAAATCAATCACCGATTATGAAAGAAAATATAATAGCAAAAAAAAAAATTTAATACTCATCAAATAAAGTTTATTAATTGTAACTATCTTAGCCTTTCTCTCCAAAAAAAAAAAAAAAATATTGATACAAGTTTATCAAAATTATAAATTCGTTGAGTTGTTATTATGTACTTTCCTATAATTTGTCTTTGGACATAGTTTGTGTATTCTGCAGTATGTTTAATACCAGTACATACACTTAAATGAAGTAACGTTTTAATGTTTTGCAGACGAGTTTTCTCCCGTTTAAAACTTTTATTTTTTCTTTTTTTGTAAAAAAAAAAAAAAAAAAAAAAAACTTCCATGTAATTGTTTGTAGTGTCTGGCAAGTGCTGCTTCTTTGGCTACACACTAACACTCCACCCAATTACTAATTATGAAAAAGTATAATAGCCGACAATATGGCATGTTATTATTACACACTGAGAACATTGCTAGCACGTGTGATGGGGCTGTTTTCAAACCATAGGAAGGCCAATGCAAATTGGATACTAATTTTTTAATAATATTTTTGATATATATGGATTGAATTTTTTTTTGTCAAAATTTAAATTTTTGGTGATATAAGAAAGAAAAAATTCTTCCTTTTTTTGTTAATTCGGTACAATATTTTCACTCTTTTTCATTCCTATAAATTGAAGGATTCTAATGTCTCAGACATAAGCCACAAAAGTGAGAAAAATAAAGATAGTAAGATTGAGAGAGAAAAGAGACCGTTTTAAAATAATTTAAAATTATTTTAAAAGTGTTCTTTAAATTTTATCGTAAAACTTAAGAATTTTTATTGTGATCACTTTTTAATATAGTCAAAATTTTTATATGTAAATAATTTATAATCATCTTATAATTTTTTTCTAAATATTTTTAACATTAAAAAGATATTAGTGTCGATCTCCTGTTAATTTTGTACTATTATTTTCACTGTATTTAATTTTTCCCAACAATGTCATGGCCCAATTTGATCGGAGAAGAAAACAACAACGCCGTTTAACAATATAACTTCATAAAATCTTAAAAAAGTAAAAACATATAAAAACGTTTGAAATTAAAACTTTATTCAACCATTACGAACTCTTACAAGTTTCCCCGGAAAGGATTACCACAGAGCTAAAGCTCCGCCCATTATTAATCCATCATAATATAATTACCTGGGAATTCTTCTTCTTCTTCTTCTTGTTAAACCTAACAGTACATTGATCTCTCTTTAGCGAGAATTAACTTCACAGCAAACACTCGCTCCTCATCAGTAGCCAGAACCAAACGTCGATCGCTGCCCTCATAATCAATCCCGACGTTGCTGCAGAGATTTACACAAGAACCACAAACAGATGGGCAATGAACAATTTTATACGTTCCCGGAATTGATCCGAGACTCTCAAGCTTAAACCATTCTGCAAGGTTTGAGCGCCGGGGTTTCCTTCCTCTCCGCCAGTTGTTATAAACCATTTCCCTCTGGAATCGTCGTAGTTGTCAACTTTCCACACTGTCGGCTCGTTGCATCTCGTCTCTTTTACGAATCTTACGTTGAGATCGGTGGATTCGCGGACGATAGTAGAGTTGTCAACTGGTGAGAATCTTATTCTAATTCCCCTTTGCGAATCGAACCTCTCTTGCCTGACATCAAGAGGGCAGAGTCCATTTCTGCCGGGGAAGAGGCTGAGGCCGCCACCGCCTGGTCCTCGGAGTACAGGCATGACGTAGTAATCGAGGGTGGATTCCACCTCGTTGCCATCGCTGTCGATTAGAGGCTGACGATGATGAGCATCTTGTGCAAGCAGAGGTTTTGTGGCGAAGGCAATGAGGAGGAAGGAGAGTAGAGTTACAAGTGATGAGATCTTCATTTTCTCTTTTTTTTTTTCCCTCTCTTTTTGAGTTGGTAATTATTTGTTGTGTTGGATTCGATTTGGGAGAATGAATTTATCGAGAGCTAATGCACTGAGGATTTTATAGTAATTTCACTATCCGCACGCAAAACTCTTGCTTATTTCTTTCAAGGTTTATTTTATATATTATCATTTTTCAATTTTGCTTTGTCCATATATTTTGTATGATTTGTCCCCAAACTGACCATGATTCACTACGTGTGTGGACATGGTTTTATTTATTTTTATTTATTTATTTAAAATGCATATATATGCAAATGCTTCCGCGCGACAATAATGGGTGTCTCGTACGTTATTCATAATTGGCATGGCGACAATTCATTGTTATTGATATACGTCAATCACTTGGTTCAAAGCTTATTAATTTGATTGTTTGCTATTGTAGAAATTAACGCCAAGATAAAATCTCAGATATTGATTCACATGCATGTGTTTTCTTTTCTCCTCTATATGTATATATACATATTATCAAACACGTAAAGTTAAAACTGAAGACAAATATCTGAGTTAAGGATAAGCATTAACAGGTTATGTGGTCTAGATTTCAAGAACATTTTATCATGATCTCATTTTCTATCATATATCTGCAATTGGCACGAGAAAATTAAATTTTGGACGGGAGGGACTTGTATGTATTATTTCTTGCTACATTAATTCCTTTATCTTAATCTACGTTGCTCCACTCATGGCTTTTTGAAAACGCCAATCCAGATCTCAGACATCGATTGTGTTGTTGTTTTTTTTTCTCCGCATATCAATTCAATAATAAAGTTAAGACACCATATATCTCAGCATCTAACTAAAGATAAGGCATCCACGGTGTAGATTTAATCACGTGTTTCTTGTTGACAGAATAGTTTTTGCACGCATGAATGTGACTTCTATGCATTATTACTTGGTATATTCCTTGTTTATTCTCTTTATTTTTTATCATGTACAATTGTTTAAATATCAATCGATGATTTCATCCATAACGTTAAACCAATATATTTATATATAAAATTTTGTAATTTGACGAGGTTCATTAATTCAAATATCTATATATATCAAAATTTGTGTCGATTTTAATTTCCGCACGAATTTGATATGCTCTATAATCGAGATTTTAATACCTCTTAGTTTTCAGCATAATTTTAGAAAAATCTAAATTCTTTTAATTAATACTCATCTAATCTTTTAAAAGTTACAAAATTTATCTAATCTTTTGAAAATTAATTGAATATGTATATTTTTTGAATTATGTATGATCAAGGTTTAAATAAGAAAGAGAAACCTTAATTTTGTTTGAAATTCAATACTCGGATATTGAAACAAACGGAATACATATAACTCAAGATTGCAAACAAATTTTAGTTGATTTATTCGAAGTATTTTTAGTAAAATCTATCATCATCAATACCTTATTTGCAATTATTTATTTAAATTCAATTATTTATTAATATTATTTTTCTTTTTATAATTTATAAACAAATAATGTATAGTAAAATAAATATAAAAATAATAAATTAATTATCCCTAATAAAGTTAATTCTAAAATATTATTCTCTCCACAAATTTCCTAAACCAACAAATCTTCTTGCACCGTTCATTATCACCACCGCAACCACTGTCATCAAATCCTCCTCCACTAGTAGTTATTATCACCATTAATTATCATTCTCTTTCAACCACTGTAACCTATCTCTTCATCTAAATGAAAACACCCTCCGCTATAGGAAACTATCGTCGTTGTCGCCAAATAAAGTTCGGATTATTGGCATTTTATTTTAGGGTGTGCTCAAGTGTTATGTGAGATAAATTGTGTGCATCTGTGAGACGCAAGGAAATGCAGAAAATGAGATTTGCAAAATGTGAGCATGAAGGGAGGAAGATGAAATAAGAGAAATAATGACATGTATTTAGTGTGTATTGAAAAATTATATAAGTGAGTGTTAATTTGAGTGGAAACATTTGTATCCATATTTTGTACGAGTGATTGTCTTCATATTTCTTGTGTTCCAATACTCCCCCTTTCCAATCGTATCTCCCCACTCACCGCCAAATTAAACCATATTTCTTATCCTTTCCAACCGCATCTCCTCATCCTATGAAATCACTGACTAAAATTATTTTCTTGATCTCATCTTTTCTATTTTATTCTTTCTTTGTTTAATATTATTTCTATTGAAATTACTACTGGTCAATGTCTTATTAATTAAGATTGAAGAATTTTGCATTTAAATAATCCAGATAATTCTTCATTATTTTGTTGGCGGTGATTCTAACAGGAACAAATGGGGTGTGATTTGACAGTAGGTAAGGAGATACGGTTGGAAACGAGGGTTGGGAGGTGCAGCTGCTTGATACATTGTTTTAATTTGTTTCATATAATTTGATTTGTAGAGAAGAACACTCTAACTATTTGTTAGGTTGTTGGAATCTTATTCCATATTATTTGATTCATAGAGAAGAACACTTCAAAGATAACAAATAGAAAAAAGGAAAAATATATAAAAGGAAACCAAGTGTTTTAGGGTTAGTGATTTTGGAAGTCAATTTATTATTTTTTATATTTTAATTAAATTATTTATTTATTTTTAATTATTATGTTATTAAAAGAAAAATTTGTCTTTAAAAATTAAATTTAGTACATTTTTTTTCCATAAAATATTTAAAGGTATTAAAGTAATTTTTTATTTATTTATTGAAGGATATTGAAGTAATTTTGTTTCTTCTCATCCAAAAGTAGAAATTTTTGACCAATTAAAAGAGTAAATTAGTAATTGCGTACAAAAATTAATGATTTTGACTAACAAAGGTAACGTTAGGGGGATAATGGGGTATTAGGCCAAATAAGAAAGGAGTATTAGACATTCTCCCAATATGTATATATATATATATATATATAATAGAATGTATAAAATAAATATAAATAAATAAAAGCAAGTGAATATAGTCTCATCCATTTGAATAACCGTGGATATCATTCAAATCTTTATTGAAAATTATACGCAATAATATCATCACCACCATTGTCATTTAAATAACCATTTTACCATAGATCTAAAGTTAAATTTTTAGTTTTCAAAACTTCAACTTTAAATTTAGAGCAAACAGTTGTTCAAATAACAGTGATGAGAGTATCGTTGCGTAAAACATTAAATAAGAATTTTAACAATATCTAAAGTTATCTAAACGGCAGACACCCAATAGTGATCAAATGTTGTTAGTGGTCCACGGTCGTAATCAACTCTACTATAAATTATCCAATAGAAAAATGATGTGTACATATATCAAAATCATGTTAAATTATTTAATTTTCCTAAAAATGTAATAATTTTTATATTAAGATATTTGACAAATTAATAAAATATTAGGCTAAACAACAACCGGTGGTATCGGACATTCTCCCTTTATTTTCAATATAAACAAAACTTGATTTCAAACTTTTATATATGATGTCCAATAAGTTTTCTTACTTCAATTAATTAGTATTCACATTTCTAATTATGAGTTGACTGATTGTTTTTTTTTTTAGTGGGGGACTTCCAAGTCATTTACGTATCGTGGCATAGACCAGATCGTCCAATAAATGAGAATTAGGGATTGGGTTGATTCATTTAATTAACATCAAGATAATCCATTAATTTATATATTTACAAGCCAAGCATTTTTTCTTCAATCAAGGTGTATTCCATCTAAAAATTATATTTTAAAAATAAAATAAAATTTCCAAAATTAAAAAACGAGTTCAGTAGAATTTTTTTAATTAAATTACAAAAATGGGGAAAAGATTTACTTTCATTTTTAGAAACGACTTAAAAGTTCCTTGTTTTTCTAGATTTAATTTTTCAACTTTCGACATTGTTAGTCTAAAGAATTCTCTCTTCTCAATTCTTTTTTTTAAAAGAAAAACTAAAAACTTTTTTCTTTTTGTTTTCAAATTTCTTTCAGGACCTTTTTACGTCATCCGTTGAAGTGTAAAGTTGGACATCTGTCAGAAATTTAACCTATTCTTCACGAGTCCTGATGAAGATTCATTTATTAATTAACGTCCTGTTGTTTTCACTTTTTTTTTCTTTTTTCTTTTCCCATCAATTATGTTTACCTGTTACTTGTGGTGGGATCGACTCTGATTCATTCATATCCTTATGGTTTCTTCTTTCTTTTCATTTTTTTTTTAATTTATTTTCTCTTGTTGTAATTAGTTAGTAAGATTAAGACATATTTAGTATTTGAGACTATTACACATTTATACTTCTACTCAAATTTGAAATAAGTTAAGTTAATTAAGACCGTAACTTTTTTACTTATATTTTACCTCTCATAATTTGTACAATACTTTTATATAAAATATATTGTTATTTATTTTTCACATCACTCGCATACTCATTCAAAAAAAATCTCTGTCACATTAATATTCGGTTTAATGTTTTGCAGTTGAGGTTTCTCCTGTTTAAAACTTTCTTTTTTCTTTTCTTTTTTGTAAGAAAAAAAAAATTGCACGTAATTGTTTTTAGCGTTTGGCAAGTGCTGCTTCTTTGGCTACACTCTTAACACTCCACCTAATGACTAATTATGAAATAAAGTATAATAGCCGACAGTATGTTTGGTGCAAGCAGAGGTTTTGTGGCGAAGGCAGTGAGGAGGAAGGAGAGTAGAGTTACAAGTGATGAGATCTTCATTTTCACCCTTTTTTATTCCCTCTCCTTTAAGCTGGTAATTATTTTGTTGTGTTGGATTCGATTTGGGAGAACGAATTTACAGAGAGGTAACGCACTGAGGATTTTATTGTAATTTCACTAGCCGCACGAAAAACTCGTGCTTGTTTCTTTGAAGTTTTTATTATCATTTTTCAATTTTATTTTGTCCATATACGTCGTATGATTTGTCCCCAAACTGAGCATGATTTACGACGTGTGTGGACATGGTTTTATTTATTTATTTATTTAAATGCATATACATGTCTATGCATCAGCGACAACAATGGGTATCACGTACGTTATTCATAATTGGCATGGCGACAATTCATTGCCATTGATGTATGTCAAGCACTTAGTTCGACGGTGTAGATTTAATCACGTGTTTGTTGTGGAGAGAATAGTTTTGCATGCAATAATGTGACTTCTATGAATTATTACTTCAGATATTCCTTGTTTATTATCTTTATCTTCTAATACGTATAATTATTTAAATATCAATCAATGATTTCATCCACAATATTAAACCAATATTTTCATATATAAAATTTTTTATTTTCACGAGGCTCATTAATTCAAATATATATATATATATTCAAATTTTGTGTGGATTTTAATTTCCATACGAATTTGATATGCTTTATAATCGAGATTTTAATACCTCTGAGTTTTCAGCATAGTTTTACAAAAATCTAAATTTTTTAATTAAAACTCATCTAATCTTTTAAAAATTAATTGAATATGTATATATTTTGAATTATGTATGATCAAGGTTTAAATAAAAAAAAAGAAAAAAACCTTAATTTTGTTTGAAATTCAATACTCGGATGTTCAAGCATGCAGAATACATATAACTCAAGATTGTAAACAAATTTTAGTTGATTTATTCAAAGTGTTTTTAGTAAAATCTATCATCATCAATAACTTATTTACATATTTAATAGTTTTTCTTCTTGCGTGAACCTGGAAAAAAGGAGAGAATTTATTTTTAAAGAAAAAAAAGCTAGAAAAGATAAATAAATTATGAAGCCATAACGAGTCCTACTCTTTATAATATACTTGAAGTAAATTAATAAACAAATCGAAACTAAATAAGCAGTGCAAATATGCAACTAAATGTAGTTGGATGTTTAGTACATATATCTAGTAGACACTTATGTGTTATGCTGATTAGCAACGTATTAAAATATGTTCTTGTATTAATAACGTCATTTTAAATTCACATAAAAAAAATAGAAGATATATATCCCAACGTACACATGTTGGTATTATTAATAAAAAACAATGTAGTAAAAAACAAAAAACCGCTATAAGTTGGGAATGTCATTTTTACCATCCAGGCTTTGGTGATTAATTGCAGAAAAACAAGAGAGTGAAAACAACACCATAACCACCCACTAATTTCGCAGTTATAGAATATATAAAAAATATTTCAAAAATACTATATAATATAAAATTTTAATTATAATTAATATGTTGTTATTTGTGATTATAATAGAAGAACTTTATTAATGTAAGGTTACAAAATCATTGTACTAAAAATTAATCTAACAGTGACATGTCAACAAATAGTCTCCATGCTAATAATTATGCTAATAAATTAATTAATCAATGCAAGTCGGCCCAGATTTTTGATATTGGATGCCATATATATATATATATATATATCTTATGCAAATACAGCCAAAATTAAAAGGAAAAAGAAAGAAAAAGAAAATAAAAATCGTCAATGAGTTTTGCATGCATGAATTAATTCATGCAACTATCAAAAGGATTATCTAATTATCCTCTTAGCTCTATAAATTCGAACCCCAATATTAATTCTCTACTGAAACACAACAAAAAAAAAAATCAAACAGAAGAAAAATTGTAAGATTATGAAGATTTCGTTTGTAACACCGGTTTTCCTCCTTTTCCTTTCCTTGTCCGCAAACCAAATTTTGGGACGCGCTGATTCTTTGGTCGACATCAACGGCGATGAGGTCGAAGCCAACCTTGATTACTACGTCGTCTCCGCTATTTGGGGAGCCGGAGGTGGCGGTCTCAATCTCTTTGCTGGCAGAAACGGAATATGCCCTCTTGACGTTGTCCAAGAAAGCTCCGACCTGCGAAGGGGAACACCTGTAAGATTCGCAACATACAAAAACACTAGCATTATCCACGAAGCCATGGACCTGAACGTGAAATTCTCGAAGGTGACGAGTTGCAATCAGGGAACGGTGTGGAAAGTCGACGACTACGATGATAAGAGAGGGGAATGGTTTATAACAACAGGGGGAGTTGAAGGAAACCCTGGATCTCAGACATTGATGAGCTGGTTTAAGTTTGAGAGCTCTGGAACGCTTCCAGGAACATACAAGATTGTTCACTGTCCTTCTGTCTGTGATTCCTGCGTGTCTCTGTGCAAGACTGTAGGGAGAGCTATTGTGGACGGAGCTCGACGTCTGGTTTTAAGTGCTGACGAAGATGCGGTGTTTCCTGTTGTCTTAATCCCCGCTAAGGAGAGATCAGTGTTTGTGTAAGAAATTATTGGTCTTTAAGGTTGAAAAAAAAAAATAAACAGTCGATCGGGGCCTCCTCGATCTGATTGTGTCTATTATAAAATAAATTAAAATGTAATATGCCTGTGATCCATCGGATAGTACTTCACTGGTAGTAATGTTTTAATAAAAGCTGTTTTCTCAAAATACATTGGGAAAGTATTTCTGGCATTCCATAAGTAGCATAATTAAGCAAAGGTGATCCATCATATTTTCAGACGAAGATATATATTCGTATAAAATTTTAAAATTAATGAGAAAAATATATTTAAATTTCTTTTAAGCAAGTAAGGATAGCTATTTAAGATATAACATAATTTTTTGACATAAATTTAATACAATTAAATAGATTCAAATTTTAAAAAATTAACATGAATAATATTCATATTGTCCTGGTTTCGAATAATTAATAATCGTATCATATTTATATTTTATCTTTTTAATCTATTTACTTGTTTAAAACAATATATAAATAATATAATATGTATGGTTTAACTATTTTCTTCAGATAAACGTTTAAATTAGAGGTTTAAATTTAAAGGCAAACACTTGCTTAGAGATAAAAATAATTGTTTAGACAGGTACAAGTGGTTAATATTCTCTTTCACATTAATATTTGATGAACTTGTCACATAAATGAAATTAATTATACTTTACATTTTTCGTATTAGCATAAATTCAAACACAACATCATAAAATTTAATCTACAGAATTATTACTTTAAGTGTAAACGTAAATCTAGAGTAACTCATTCATCTATATATCTCTATAAATTGCAAACTCCTCCGCATTTATTTCCACACATCAAACACCAAGACTGAATTGGCAGGGCGACAATTCATTGCTATTGATAAATGTCAATCACTTAGTTCAAAGCTTATTAATTTGTGGAAATTAATGCCAAGATAAAACATCAGATATATTATCAAACACATAAAAGTTAAAACTGAAGACAAACATCTGAGTTAAGGATAAGCATCAACAGGTTATGTGGTCCAGATTTCAAGGACATTTTATCATGTTTTTCATTTTCTATCATATATCTGCAATTTGTAGGAGAAAATTTTGGACGGGAGGGACTTTTATGTATTATTTCTGGCTACATTAATTTCTTTATCTTAATATACGTTGCTCCACTCATGGCTTTTTGAAAACGCCAATCCAGATCTCAGACATCGATTGTGTTGTTGTTTTCGTTTTCTCCGCATATCAATTCAATAATAAAGTTAAGACACCATATATCTCAGCATCTAACTAAAGATAAGGCATCGACGGTGTAGATTTAATCACGTGTTTCTTGTTGAGAGAATAGTCTTTGCATGCATGAATGTGACTTCTGTGCATTATTACTTCGTATATTCCTTGTTTATTATCTTTATTTTTAACACGTATAATCATTTAAATATCAATCAACGATTTCATCCATAACATTACACCAATATATTTATATATAAAATTTTGTACTTTGACCAGGCCCATTAATTAAAAAATTATATATATATATTTGTGTTGATTTTAATTTTCACACTAATTTGATGCTTTATAATCGAGATTCCAATACCTCTGAGTATTCAATATACTTTTACAAAATCTAAATTTTTTTTAATAAACACTTATCTATATAATCTTTTAAAAGTTAAAAAAAATTATCTAATCTTTTAAAAATTCATTCAATATGTATATATTTTGAATTGTGTGCGATAAAGATTTAAAATAAAAAACATAATCTTGTTTGAAATTCAATACTCGAATGTTCAAGCAAATTGAATACATAAAACTGAAGATTATAAACCAGTTTTAGTAGATTTATTCAAAGTGTTTTTAGTAAAATCTATCATCATCAATACCTTATTTGCATATTTAATAGTTTTTCCTCTTGGGTGAACCTGGACAAAATGAGAGAATTTATTTAAAGAAAAAAGTAGAAAAGATAAACAAATCATGAAACCATAACCAGGCTTACTCTTTACAATATAATTGAAGTAAATTAATAAATAAATCGAAACTAAATAAGCAGTGCAAATATGCAACTAAATCTAGTTGGATGTTTAGTACATATATCTAGTAGATACTTATGTGTTATGCTGATTAGGAACGTATTAAAAATACGTTCTTCTATTAACAACGTTATTTTAAAGTTATGTCAAAAATAAAAGATATATACCCCACGTACACATAGTACAAACTATATACAGATGTGGTCCAATATACAATCAATGAGAAGAATCACGTTCATTATTCATAATTGACATGACGACAATTCATTGCTATCGATATGTCAATCAATTAGTTCAAAGCTTGTTAATTTTATTGTCTGCTACTGTGGAAACACCAAGATAAAATCTTAGATATTGATCAATATATATGTGTTTTTCTTTATCCTCGAGTTTTCAAGCACATAAAATTAAAACTGAAGACAGAAGTCTGAGTTAAGGATAAAGAATTAACAGATTATGTGGTCTAGATTTCAAGGGCATTTTATCATGTTTTTCTTGTTGCGATGATCTCATTTTCTATCATATATCTTCATTTTGTAGGAGAAAATTTTGGGCGGGAGGGATTTCTATATATGCATTATTTCTTTATACATTAATTTCTTCATCTTAATATACGTACGTATAATGTTTCATCAGGTATATATTATATAACATGAATTTGGGTAATTTTTTTAATAATTGACATCAAATAATTAAATCTCGGCACTTAAAAATCTAAAAACTCAATTTTCAACACCTAGAAACAAGCAAATCTGGATAGATAAATCCAGAAGACATAAAAGAAATCAATTTTGGTTTGGAATAAAAGCAATTCATTCAGCCATAGAGAATGTACTTGTCATGGATGGAAACTGGTTAAAAATTAAGGCTTTTATGACTCCAAAACAGTCTTACTTGATTAAAAGATGGACTAGAATTCTGTATTAATCTCAGCTTTTATTTTTAACATGTTATTGGTAACAAACTCGTTTGTTGTAAATTTGAAATCGAATTTTCAATACCTAAAAATTCAATTTCAAATAATATATAATAATAAAAACTTCGTGATGCAACCGCATAGAATTGGTCCATTGATCCATTGGTCCGTGTCTTATACGATAAAACATCATTCATCAAATCAATTATCTATCTTTTTGGATTTTTCACATGAATTAAATTAATTAAAGTTGGCAATGAAAATAACACACATTTCAATAACTAATTAATTGTGTTTGATCCATGTGAATTATAACAAATTAAGCGATTCTAATTTTATTTGACTTTTTTTATATAAGTATATTTGCTAGTATTATAAATTAGAATTTTTTTTTAAAGGTTCTCCCAACCAATCCCTTAGCTAAGCCTGGGTGGTTGATTTTATTGGACCATTTGGTCTAAGAAGTAATGCCACATGAATATATCTCCTAGCTTTTTGATATGACTTGAACGAACAATGTATGGTTACTAATTAGTACTACTCGCTAGAAGTCTAGAATTGACATGGACGAATCTAAATATAAAAGTAATAATATTAATCAAAATCTCTGTATATATGCAGTAACTGTTGCATGTGTGTGTTAATTTAATTGCATTTTGGACCATTGCACGTGCGTGCATGTTATAAGAAATTAAATCCAAAAGAGAGAACAAAGGGAACTTAGTCACAAATATTTGAAGCAATAATATTCATTGACCCAGATCACTCTCACCATAGAAATCGAGACCACAGATCAGATTTGTTCTATGAATTACAACATATCATATGCATGCCTCAACACTCCCATGACATTGCTTGTTTTAATATTAATTAATTATATGTTTTTTGTTTGCTAATTAATTGAGCAACAGTAATTTAATTTCTAATTTTTTCCTAGAGTAAAAGGGTGCTAAAAAAAATGAAATTTAGGATAAATTAACGCCACGATAAAATCTCAGATATTGATTTACAAGCATGTGTTTTCTTTTCTCCTCCTTATGTATACATTATCAAACACGTAGAGTTAAAACTGAAGACAAATATCTGAGTTAAGGATAAGCATCAACATGTTATGTAGTCTAGATTTCAAGAACATTTTATCATGATCTCATTTTCTATCATACATCTGTAATTGGTACGAGAAATTAAATTTTGGACGGGAGGTACTTGTATGTATTATTTCTTGCTACATTAATTCCTTTATCTGAATCTACGTTCCTCCATTCATCGATTTTTGAAAACGCCAATCCAGATCTCAAAAATCGATTATGTTTTCTTTTTTTTTTCTCCGCATATCAATTCCGTAATAAAGTTAAGACACCATATCTCTCAGCATCTAACTAAAGATAAGGTATCGACGGTGTAGATTTAATCATTTTGCATGCATGAACGTGACTTCTATGAATTATTACTTGGTATATTCCTTGTTTATTCTCTTTATTTTTTTATCACGTATAATTGTTTAAATATCAATCGATGATTTCATCCATAACGTTAAACCAATATATTTATATATAAAAGTTTGTAATTTGACGAGGCGCATTAATTCAAAATATATATATATATATATATATCAAATTTTGTGTCCATTTTAATTTTCACACGAATTTGATATGTTCTGTAATTGAGATTTTAATACTTCTGAGTTTTTAGCATAGTTTTATAAAAATCTAATTTTTTTTAATTAGAAGTCATCTAATCTTTTAAAAGTTACTAAATTTATCTAATCTTTTAAAAATTAATTGAATATGTAATTTTGAATTATGTATGATCAAGGTTTAAATAAAAAAGAGAAACCTTAATCTTATTTGAAATTTAATACTCGGACGTTCATGCAAACGGAATACATATAACTCAAGATTGTAAACAAATTTTAGTTGATTTACTCAAAGTGTTTTTAGTAAAATCTATCATCATCAATACCTTATTTGCAATTATTTATTTAAATTTAATTATTTATTAATATTATTTTTCTTTTTATAATTTATAAACAAATAATATATAGTAAAATAAATATAAAAATAATAAATTAATTATCCCTAACAAAGTTAATTCTAAAACATTCTTCTCCCCCCACAAATTATTCAACCCACAAATTTCCTAAACCTACAAATCTTCCTGCACCATTCATTATCACCACCACTACCACTGTCATCAAATCCTCCTCCATTAGTAGTTACCATCATTACCAATTATCATTCTCTTTCAACCACTGTGACCTATCGATTCATCTAAATGAAAACCATCTTTGTTGTCATCAAATGGAGTTTGGATTATTAGTGTTTTATTTCAGGATGTGCTCAAGTGTTATGTGAGATGAATTGTGTGCACCCGTGAGACGAAAAGGAATGCAGAAAATGAGATTTGCAAAATGTGAGCGTGAAGGGAGGAAGATGAAATAAGAGAAATAATGACATGTATTTAGTGTGTATTGAAAAATTGTATAAGTGAGTGTTAATTTGAGTGGAAACATTTGTATCCATATTTTGTACAAGTGATTGTCTTCAAGTTTTCTGTATTCCAATACTCCCCCTTTCCAGCCGTATCTCCCTACTTACCGCCAAATCAGACCCTGTTTCTTACCCTTTTCAACCGCGTCTCCTCACCCTATGAAATCACTCACTAAAATTATTTTCTTCTCTCATCTTTTATATTTTCTTCTTTCTTCATCTAATATTATTTCTATTCAACTTGCTACTAGTCAATCTCTTATTAATTAAGATTGAAGAATTTTGAATTCAAATAATCCAAATAATTTTGGATTATTTTGTTGGTGGTGATTCTAACAGGAACAAATAGGGTATGATTTGGCAGTAGGTAGAGAGATACGGCTGGAAACGGGGGTTAGGAGGTGCGGTTGCTTATTACATTGTTGGAATTTGTTTCATATAATTTGATCTATAAAGAAGAACACTCTAACTATTTGTTAAGTTGTTGGAATCTTGTTCCATATAATTTGATCCATAGAGAAGAACACTTCAAAGAAAACAAATAGGAAAAAGGAAAAATAAATAAAAGAAAACCAAGTGTTTTAGGGTTAGTGATTTTAGGAGTCAATTTATTATTTTTTATATTTAATAAAAATTAAATTTTTATATTTTAATTAAATGTTTTATTTATTTTTAATTATTATGTTATTAAAAGACAAATTTATCTTTAAAAATTTATTTAATACATATTTTTTTCATAAAATATTTAAGGGTATTAAAGTAATTTTTTATTTATTTATTGAAGGATATTGAAGTAATTTTGTTTCTACTCATCCAAAAGTAGAAATTTCTGACCAATTAAAAGAGTAAATTAGTAATTGCGTACACAAATTAACGATTTTAACTAACAAAGATAACGTCAGGGGGATGATGGGGTATTAGGCCAAATAAGAAAGAAGTATTAGACATTCTTCCAATAGATATATATATATATATATAATAGAATTTATAAAATAAATATCAATAAATAAAAGCAAGTGAATATAGTGTTATCTATTTGAATCACCATGGATACTATTCAAATCTTTATTGAAAACTATACAAAATAATACCATCATCATTGTCGTTTAAACAACCATTTATCTTAGATTTGAGGTTAAATTTTTAGTTTTCAAAACTTCAACTTTAAATTTAGAGCAAACGGTTGTTCAAATGACTATAATGATGGCATCATTGCCTAGAAAATTAAACAAGAATTTTAATGATATCTAAAGTTCTCTAAACAATAGATGTCTACAGTGATCAAATGTTGTTAGTGGTCAACGGTCGTAGTCAGCTCCACTATAAGTTATCCAACGTGTACATGTATCAGAATCATGTTAAATTATTTAATTTTTTTAAAAATGTAACAGTTTTTATATTAAGATGTTTGACAAATTAATGGGATATTAGGCCAAACAACAATTGGTATCGGACATTCTCCCTTTATTTTCAATATAAACAAAACTTGATATCAAAATTTCATATATGATATTCAATAAGTTTTCTTACTTCAATTAATTAGTATTCACATTTCTGATTATGAGTTGACTGATTGTGTTTTTTATTTTTGAAATTTCCAAGTCATTTACGCATCGTGGCGTAGACCAATGATCCAATAAATAAGAATTATGGATTGGGTTTATTTATTTAATTAACATCAAGACAATCCATTAATTTATATATATTTACGAGCCAAGCATTTTTTCTTCAATCAAGGCATATTTCACCTAAAAATTATATTTTAAAAATAAAATAATTTTTCCAAAATTAAAAAACGAGTTCAGCAGAATTTTTTTAATTAAATTTTCTAAATTAAATTACAAAAATGGAGAAAAGATTTACTTTTATTTTTAGAGATGACTTAAAAAGTTCCTTATTTTTCTAGGTTTAATTTTTCAACTTTCGACATTATTACTCTAAAGAATTCTCTCTCCTCTTAATTCTTTTTTTAAAAGAAAAACTAAAAACTTTTTTCTTTTTGTTTTCAAATTTCTTTTAGAACCATTTTATGTCATCCATTGAAGTGTAAAGCTGAACATCTGTCAGAAATTTAACCTATTCTTCACGGGTCCTGATGAAGATTCATTTATTAGTTAGCGTCTTGTTGTTTTCACTTTTTCTTTTTTCTTTTCCCATCAATTATGTTTACCTATTGCTTGTGGTGGGATCGACTCTGATTCATTCATATTCTTATGGTTTCTTCTTCTTTTCATTTTTTTTAATTTATTTTCTCTTGTTGTAATTACTTAGTAAGATTAAGACATATTTAGTTTGTGAGACTATTATACATTTATACTTCTACTCAAATTTGAAATAAGTTAAGTTAATTAAGACATATATTTACATATTTAATAGTTTTTCTTCTTGGGTGAACCTAAATAAAATGAGAGAATTTATTTAAAGAAAAAAAAAAGTAGAAAAGATAAATAGATTATGGAGCCATAAGGAGTCTTACTCTTTATAATATACTTGAAGTAAATTAATAAATAAATCGAAACTAAATAAGCAGTGCAAATGTGCAACTAAATCTATTGGATGTTTAGTTCATATATCTAGTAGATACTTATGTGTTATGCTGATTAGGAACGTATTAAAAATACGTTCTTGTATTAATAACGTTATTTTAAAGTTATGTCAAAAATAAAAGATATATAGCCCACGTACACATAGCACAAACTATATATACATGTGATCCAATGTATAATCAATGAGAAGAATCACGTTCATTATTCATAATTGACATGACGACAATTCATTGCTACCGATATGTCAATCAATTAGTTCAAAGCTTTTTAATTTTATTGTCTGCTACTGTGGAAACACCAAGATAAAATCTCAGATATTGATCAATATATATGTGTTTTCCTTTATCCTCGTGTTTTCAAGCACATAAAATTAAGACTGAAGACAGAAATCTGAGTTAAGGATAAGGAATCAACAGATTATGTGGTCTAGATTTCAAGAGCATTTTATCATGTTTTTCTTGTTGCGATGATCTCATTTTCTATCATATATCTTCGTTTTGTAGGAGAGAATTTTGGACGGGAGGGATTTCTATATATGCATTATTTCTTTATACATTAATTCTTTATCTTAATATACGTACGTATAATGTTTCATCCGGTATATATTATATAACATCACTTTGGGTAATTTTTTTAATAATTGCCGTCAAATAATTCAATCTCAGTACTTAAAAATCATAAAAACTCAATTTTCAAACACTTAGAATCAAGCGAAAGAGCTAAAATCTCGATAGATAAATCCAGAAGACTAAAAGAAATAAATTTTGGTTTGGAAATAGAAGCAATTCAGCCATAGAGAATGAAGTTGTCATGGATGGGAGCTGGTTAAAAATTAAGGTTTTTTTGACTCCAAAATAGTCTCACTTGATTATAAGATGGACTAGAATTCTGTACTAATCTCAAATTTTATTTGAGTAAATCCAAATATGTTATTGTTAGTTAATAAATAAGAATATAACAAAAAAATAACTACTAATTTTGAAAGACAATTGTTTAATATTTGGCAGGTAAAATTTTTTATTCTTATTCAAATTTTTTTTTAAAAAAATTTTATATTAATAAAATATACAAACCTTAAAATTATTTAAATTTAAATCAATGGATCTCAATTGGAAAAAGCAATGTTATTTTTCTAATAAAATCGAAGATCAATCAATGGCAATAAAATCATATTTACATGCAACAAATGATAAATACTGTTAATATTTGCATCAAAATGGTCCATGTTAAAATTTTAACACTACTAGCTATTTTCAATCCATATATGTTGTATACAAATTTAATCTTAAATATGAACACTTGAAAACTTAATACAATAAGTTGATCATATATTTCACAAGCTTCAAAATGCACCTAATAAAGTGATATACATCTTCTTATAACAATGAAAAAATATATATATTCAACTCAATAAACACGTAGATTAATTAAGAGTCAATTTTATTCGAATTTCAAATTTCTGAACCAGCAAAAAAACAACATTAATCCATTCCACTTATTATTCTGCTACAAATTTACAGTGGACTGATCACAAATTCACAAGCATACATGCATGCTGCAAATTAAGACTCACATACAGATGGACAGCAAACAATCTTGTACGAACCCTTAACCCAATTCACCGTCTTCTCAATCTTAAACCAGTTTCTCAACGTTTTTGCTCCGGGATTGCCTTTAACGCCATTTGTCGTTATGTCCGGCTAATTCATCGTAGTTGTCGACCTTCCACACTGTTCGCTGGTTACAGGAGAGCGACAACACGGTGAATTGGATGTTTACTTCCGATAGATAAATAGAATTTCGGTCACCGTTAGTGGGTGAAAAGGTTACGGGGAGGCCACGTTGTAAATCAGAACGTTCTTGGATTACATCAAGTGGGCAGTTTTTGTTTCGGCTGCTGCCAAGGTTAAGTCACATTTTTAACTCACCATGTATATCATCAAACTCTGTTGGCTGTAAATTTGAAATTAAATTTTTAATACTCAAAAATTCAATTTCAAATAATATATAATAGTAATAATAAAAACCTCCTGATCAAACCATACAGAATTGGTCCATTGGTCCATGTCTTATCCGATAAAACGTCATTCATCAAATCAATAATCTGACTTTTTTGGATTTTGCACATGAATTAAATTAATTAAAGCTGGCAATGAAAATAACACACATTTCAATAATTAATTAATTGTTTTTGATACATGTGAATTATAATAAATAAAGTGATTCTGATTTTATTCAATCTTTTTATACAATTATCTATTTGTTAATATTACAAATTAAAGTTCTTCTTAGAGTTTAAATACATGCTATTGTAATTCAGTCAAAGATCTTTGTACACAAAAGTGCGAAATAAACCTTACAATTCGCAGCAAGAACCCAACATACAGTAGGGGAAGTAGGACTGGAGCACACCCTCTCCCAACCAACCACTAAGCTAAGCTTGGGTGGTTGATTTTATTGGGACCATTTGGCCTAAGAGGTAATGCCACATGAAAATATCTCCTAGCTTTTTGATATGATGACTTGAACGAACGATGTAAGGTTACTAATTAGTACTACTCGCTAGAAGTCTACAATTGACACGGATGCATCTAAATATAATAGTAATAATAAGTAACTGTTGCATGTGTGTGTTAATTTATTTACATTTTGGACCATTGCATGTACGTGTGTGTTATAAGAAATTAAATTCAAAAGAGAGAACGAAGGAAACATAGTACAAAATTTTGAAGCAATAATATTTATCGATCCAGATCACTCTCACCATTGAAATCCAGACCACAGATTAGATTTGTTCTATGAATTACAACGTATCATGTGCATGCCTCAACACTCCTATGACATTGCATGTCTTAATATTAATTAATTAATTATTTTTTTGCTAATTAATTAAGCAACAATAATTTAATTTCTAAATTCTTTTAGAATAAAAGGGTGCTAAAATCAGTGACCAGAAGATTGTCCTTCTAATTGGGAGGGCATGTCTTTAAAACTAGCTTAAATAAGGTTGATTTATCACATAAAAGGTGAGACTCCCACTATACGTGGGATCTCTATCTACGATATGTAAAACTTGTTATATTTGAGTGTAATTATATTTTCTTCTTTTGTAAAGGTAAATGCTATCTCTATTAGATGTAAAAGTTAAGGTAATGCTACATGTGACTTGATCAAGACTTTTAATAAATTTTTAATGTAATATTAGTAAAGGAAATAAAATTACCCTTTAGAAAAGTCTTAAGATAAAATAGAAAACCATTGAACTAACTAGTGTTGGAGCTTTATCCTACCTATTACACGTTATTCACAATGAAGACTGCATTATTGATGTACGAAATTATTATTAAAATTAATAAAATTTGGAACAATAATATTAATACACGTGTTATGAAATCCAAAGGATAACAAAGGAATCTTAATAAGAAACGATAATGAATTAATATTCGTTGAAATCACTCACATACAAACGTTAAAAACATATAAAAACGTTAGAAATTAAAACTTTATTCAAACATTACGAACTCTTACAAGTTTCCCCGGAAAGGATTATCACAGAGCTAAAGCCCCGCCCACTATTTATCTATCATAGTGCAATTACCGGGGAATTCTTCTTCTTCTTCTTCTTGTTCAACCTAACAATACATTGATCTCTCTTTAGCGAGAATTAACTTCACAGCAAACACTCGCTCCTCATTAGTAGCCAGAACCAAACGTCGACCCCTGCCCTCATAATCAATCCCGACGTTGCTGCAGAGTTGTACGCAAGAACCACAAACAGACGGGCAATGAACAATTTTATACGTTCCTGGACTTGATCCGATTCTCTCAAGCTTAAACCAGTTGTGTAACGTTTGAGCTCCCGGGTTTCCTTCCTCTCCGCCAGTTGTTATAAACCATTTCCCTCTGGAATCGTCGTAGTTGTCAACTTTCCACACTGTCGGCTCGTTGCATCTCGTCTCTTTTACGAATCTTACGTTGAGATCGGTGGATTCGCGGACGATAGTAGAGTTGTCAACTGGTGAGAATCTTATTCTGACTCCTCTTTGTAAATCGGATTTTTCTTGCCTGACATCAAGAGGGCAGAGTCCATTTCTGCCGGGGAAGAGGCTAAGGCCGCCACCGCCTGCTCCTCGGATTACAGACACAACGTAGTAATCGAGGGTGGATTCCACTTCGTTGCCATCGGTGTCTATTAGAGGCTGATGATGAGCAGCTTCACGATGAGCATCTTGTGCAAGCAGAGGTTTTGTGGCGCAGGAAATGAGAAGGAGGGAGAGTAGAGTTACAAGTGATGAAATCTTCATTTTGCTTTTTCTTTTTTCCTCTTTTTTAGCTGGTAATTATTTGGTGTGTCGAATTAGATTTGGAAGAATGAATTTATAGAGAGCTAAAGCACTGAGGATTTTATGGTAATTTCACTAGCCGCATGCAAAACTCATGCTTGTTGCTATGAAGGTTTTATTATCATTTTTCAATTATATTTTGTCCATATATGTTGTATGATATGTCCCCATACTGACCATGATTTACGAGTTGTGTGGACATGGTTTTATTTATTTATTTAAATGCATATATATGTCTATGCATCTGCGACAATAATGGGTATCACGTACGTTATTCATAATTGGCATGGCGACAATTCATTGCTATTGATATATGTCAATCACTCAAAAGCTTATTTCATTTGATTGTCTGCTACTGTGGAAATTAAATTTATATTCAAGTGTTTACTTTTCTCCTCTTTATGTATATATTATCAAACACATAAAGTTAAAACTGAAGACAGATATCTAAGTTAAGGATAGGCATCAAGAGATTATGTGGTCTAGATTTCAAAGACATTTTATCATGTTTTTTCTTCATATATCTGCAATTGGTACGAGGGACTTGTGTGTATTATTTCTTCGTACATTAATAAATCCTTTATCTTAATATACGTTCCTCCATTCATTTCTTTTTTGAAAACGCCAATTCAGATCTCAGACATCAATTGTGTTTTCTTTTCTCCGCATATCAATTCAATAACAAAGTTAAGACATCATGTCCCTCAGCATCTAACTAAAGATAAGGTATTGACGGTGTAAATTTAATCACGTGTTTGTTGTTGAGAGAATAGTCTTTGCATGCATGAATGTGACTTCTATGGATTATTACTTGGTATATTCCTTGTTTATTCTCTTTATTTTTTATCACGTATAATTGTTTAAATATCAATCGATGATTTCATCCATAACGTTAAACCAATATATTTATATATAAAAGTTTGTAATTTGACGAGGTTCATTAATTCAAATATATATATATATATATCAAAATTTGTGTCGATTTTAATTTCCGCACGAATTTGATATGCTCTAGAATCGAGATTTTAATATCTCTGAGTTTTCAGCATAGTTTTACAAAAATCTAAATTTTTTTAATTAAAACTCATCTAATCTTTTAAAAGTTACAAAATTTATCTAATCTTTTAAAAGTTACAAAATTTATCTAATCTTTTAAAAATTAATTGAATATGTAATTTTGAATTATGTATGGTCGAGGTTTAAATAAGAAAGAGAAACCTTAATTTTGTTTGAAATTCAATACGCGGACGTTCAAGCAAACGGAATACATATAACTCAAGATTGTAAACAAATTTTAGTTGATTTACTCGAAGTGTTTTCAGTAAAATCTATCATTATCAATACCTTATTTGCAATTATTTATTTAAATTCAATTATTTTTATTAATATTTTTTTTTTTTATAATTTATAAACAAATAATATATAATAAAATAAATATAAAATAATAAATTAATTATCCCTAAAAAAGTCAATTCTAAAACATTCTTCTTTCCGCAAATTATTCAACTCACAAATTTCCTAAACCTACAATTCTTCCTGCACCATTCATTATCACCACCACCACTGCTGTCATCAAATCCTCCTCCACTAGCAATTACCATCTCCACCAATTATTATTCTCTTTCAACCACTGTGACCTATCTATTTATCTGAATGAAAACACTCTTCGCTACAGGAAACCATTGTTATTGTCGCCAAATAGAGTTTGGATTATTGGCGTTTTATTTTAAGATGTGCTCAAGTGTTATGTGAGATGAATTATGTGCACCCATGAGACAAAAAGGAATGCAGAAAATGAGATTTGCAAAATGTAAGCATGAAGGGAGCAAGATGAAATAAGAGAAATAATGAAATGTATTTAGTGTGTATTGAAAAATTATATAAGTGAGTGTTAATTCGAGTGAAAACCTTTGTATCCATATTTTGCAGGAGTGTTTGTCTTCAAGTTTCCTATGTTCCAATACTCCCCCTTTCCAGCCGTATCTCTCCACTCACCACCAAATCAGACCCTGTTTCTTACCCATTTCCAACCGCATCTCCTCACCTTATGAAATCACTGACTAAAATTATTTTCTTCTCTCATCTTTCTATTTTCTTCTTTCTTCGTTTAATATTATTTCTATTAAAATTACTATTGGTCAATCTCTTATTATTTAAGATTGAAGAATTTTGAATTCAAATAATCTAGATAATTCTTCATTATTTTGTGGCGGTGATTCTAACAAGAACAAATAGGGTATGATTTGGCAGTGGGTAGGGAGATACGGTTGGAAATAGGGGTTGGGAGGTGCAGCTGCTTGTTATATTGTTTTAATTTGTTTCATATAACTTGATTTGTAGAGAAAAACACTAACTGTTTGTTAGGTTGTTAGAATTTTGTTCCATATAATTTGATCCATAAAGAAGAACATTTCAAAGAAAACGAATAAAAAAAAAAGAAAATTAAATAAAAGGAAACCAAGTGTTTTAGGGTTAGTGTTTTTAGGAGTCAATTTATTATTTTTTATATTTAATAAAAATTAATTTAATTACATTTTGGACCATTGCATGTACGTGTATGTTATAAGAAATTAAATCCAAAAGAGAGAACGAAGGAAACATAGTACAAAATTTTGAAGCAATAATATTTATCGATTCAGATCACTCTCACCATTGAAATCTAAACCACAGTTTAGATTTGTTCTATAAATTACAATGTATCATGTGCATGCCTCAACACTCCTATGACATTGCATGTCTTAATATTAATTAATTAATTACTTTTTGTTTGCTAATTAATTAAGCAAGAGTAATTTAATTTCTAAATTTTTTTAGAATAAAAGGGTGCTAAAATCAGTGTCCAGAAGATTGCCCTTTTAATTGGGAGAGCATGTCTTTAAACCTTGCTCAAATAAGGTTGATTTATCACATAACACGTGGGACTCCCACTATACGTGGGATCTCTATCTACAATATGTAAAGCTTGCTATATTTGAGTATAATTATATTTTTTTTTCTGTAAAGATAAATACTATTTCTATTAGACGTAAAAGTTCAGGTAATGCTACATGTGACCTGATCAAGAGTCTCGATAGATTTTTAATGTAATATTAGTAAAGAAAATAAAATTACCCTTTAAAAAGGTCTTAAGATAAGATAGAAAACCGTTGAACTAACTAGTGTCAAAGCTTTATCCTACCTATTACACGTTATTCACAATGAAGGCTGCATTATTGATGTACAAAATTATTATTAAAATTAATAAAGTTTGGAACAATAATATTAATACACGTGTTATGAAATCCAAAAGATAACAAAGAAATCTTAATAAGAAACGATAATTAATTAATATTCGTTGAAATCACTCACATACAAAGTAAAGATGTATATAATCGACAAGAATATTAATTATAAATAAGATTATGTACTTAAAAGGCTCGTGATATAAATTAAAAGTAAGGATATTATGTATCATAACCGGGACAAAAAAATATACATAGAATGATTCGTCCGTGTGTACTTTTTTTTTTCCTTTCTAAAACAAAACCTTGATTAAGATGGCCAATTTATTGAAGAAAAATAAAGCGAAGAACACAAACTCTCAAGAGGGAGATAATGGACCTCACTCTTTAGTAAAACCACAAAACAAATAAGAGGATAAGAGAAAGAAAACTTTATGAAAAATGATAATTACGAAACCATTAGCATCATAAACTACAAGACTACCAACGAAAGTGGTGTCAGAAGAACACCACTACAAAGTAGCACAACTCCAACTCAGATTAGCCAAAGCATCAGCCATAATAATTATTTCCCTAAGAGCACGAGTACAACGAAAATTCATTTTCGAGATCAATAAATTGCAGTTAAACCACCTATTCTGCATTCTCCAAGGAGGAGAAAGAGACCGGTGGATGTAATTTATAAATATATATATATATATATATCTTAAAATCAAAAGAATTAACGAAAATAGATATACTAAAAATAAAATATTAAATTTGTTATAGTCAATTGAATTTTTTATATATAAAAATGTATCCCTAAATTCATGATACAATTTTTTTTCTTTAAATCTCCTATTTAATTTCTTTGTAATAAAACTCCTAAAACAATATATTACAATTAGTCAATGAACAATACAATTTTCTTTTGATTGATAAATTTTTTTTGGAACACGTGGAAAAAGAGCTAACCCTTGATATCCACACAACAAATAAAACATGATCTTTTGATTTAACTACCTTGACATTTTGCACATACAATTACAAAATAGATTTAAAATTTTTCTTCAGTACGTGTGGGTCTTACAAAAACATCTATCACTCTCAATATGTGAAAACATCATGTTTATATACATACAAACAAAAGATAAAACTTCAAAATATTAGGTATCTACGAAGAAATAATTCATTGAAAAAGTCATTATCAATCACTCTCAACTATTCTAGCCCAAAATAATTTAAATATATATTGACAAGCAAGTCTTGAAAATTTAACTTATACCCACTCTCCACCACAGATTGTTTCTTTTTCCTTTTTATATGTTAAAGCAAAGAAACGTATTTATTAAAGGAGTAAGAAAGTTTAGTACTGTGTTATTACATATTATTTTTCTTTTATATTCATATTACTGACATATTTCAGAATTAATTTATTCATTGAGAGTTTAAATGATTTAATGATAATTACAGAAATAACCTATTATTTTTACTTTTAATTTATTTTTATGAAAAAATTTAACTTAGGTGGAGTGCACCCACTTAGAAAAGAGGAGTTACCCAGGTTTTAATGGTAATTAAAATTGAAAAATGATGCAAATACTTATAATTTTTATTTCTAATTTATATTTAGGAGAGAATTTTTTAAATTTAATCTAATTCAATTCTATTATATTTTATTGATATCAAATGATAAAAGTTTACATATATATTGCATAGGTATCAACAATTGTCCAGCCTATAAGTATCACAAACTCATTGTCATACGGTGGCCCACTAATATTTTTGACACATGCAATAATAATGAATAATATTGGAGTAAATTATATATAAATAAATAATAATTAATAACTCATTAACTTTATATAATTTTTTTACGCTATTTTGTATACCATTAAAAGTACGCAATATTAATTTTAATAGTTAAAATTAAATTATATATATATAAATGTATATTTAATATAACATAATTGATATATAGATATGTGAAATACAATTTGCATTATTGCATTATAGTTTTGAGAAATCACGAAAATAAGTTGTTTATAATAATTTTATCATTATCATGTGTTTTATATAATTTTTTTTTTATTTTTATAGAGTACGAAAACAATAATATATTTTATATTTTTAAACATGTGTCTACATTAATTTTGCAAGTAGCTGATCTTATATCCTCTGTGCTCCATATATCTCTCTATAAATTCAGACTCTTCTTCACCAAATTCAAAACATCTAAAAACCTTCAAAATAACCCAAAAAAGAAAAAATGAAGCCTTCACAATTAGCAACACTTTCCTTCCTTTTCCTTCTCTTCTTCTCAAATTCGCTGTTGGGAGCTCGCTCTGCTTCTCATGAACCTTTGTTTGACGCCGATGGCAACAAGGTCGAATCCACCCTTTACTACTACGTCGTCTCAGCCATCTGGGGAGCCGGAGGCGGCGGCCTCAGACTCCACAGCGGAAGAAACAGCCTCTGCCCCCTCGATGTCGTCCAAGAAAGCTCCGACAGGGAACGTGGAATCAGAATAAACTTTTCCCCGTTTGATAATTCCACCGTCGTCAGAGAATCCACAGACCTGAACATCAAATTCGTAACCCTAATCACCAGGTGCAACGAGCAACCGGTGTGGAAAGTGGACAACTATGACGATTCCAGGGGAAAATGGTTTATAACTATAGGTGGAGAGGAAGGAAATCCTGGAGCACATACGCTGCAAAACTGGTTTAAGCTTGAGAGAATTGGATCAAATGCAGGCATATACAAAATTGTACACTGCCCATCTGTTTGTGAATCTTGCGTGAAGCTCTGCAGCAATGTGGGGTTTTTCGTATGTGGATGGAGCTCGGCGTTTGGTTCTGGTTCCCGACGGAGAGCCAGCTTTGGCTGTGGTGTTGTTCCTGGCAAAAGAGAGATCAGATTATGCGTAATTAAATAAAGCACTAGCTTTTACTTACGATTCTGAATAATAATTAATCGAGCAGGCTAGCTATTGTTTAATCTTTATGATTAAACGAAAACTATATAATAATAATAATAATAGCCTGTTATCCTTTGGGTGGTTTTAATAAAAGTTGTTAATTTTAATTATATATTGTTAAATGCTTTTTGAACTGTTATTAAGTAGAAAAATGTGGGCATATTGATGACGTAATTTTGATGTGGATTCATGTTCAATTTTGATATATTTGAAGCCAAAATAAGGTGACAATCTTATATTTATTTGTGTATTAATTCATTAATAAGAAATAGGATATAATTTAAGTGACCCAATTAATACGTGTAGGAGAATATAATAAATTGAACAACATTAATTCATGCATTAGAGAAAAATTTACTGAAGAATTTACTTTTAAGATATCAAAACTTTGTACATGATACCGACAAATTTCATTACTTCAATTAATTAGTTTTGACATTTCTAGTTTTGAGTTGATTGATTGCTTTTTTTAAAGACTTTCAAGTCATATGTGTATCATGGCATAGACCAGATGGTCTAATAAATGAGAATCGTGGATTGGCTTTATTTATTATAATTAACATCAAGATAATTAATTTACATTTACGAGCACATCATTTTTTTTTTTTTGAGGTGTATTTCATCTAAAATTTATATTTTAAAAGTAAGATAATATTTTCGAAATAGCAGTTTTTTTAATTAATTATTTTCTAAAATTAAAAAAATAGGGAAAAGATTTAGTTTCATTTTTAGAAATGACTAAAAAAGTTCCTTGTTTTTCAAGTGTACATTTTTGAACTTTCCTAATTATTAATCTAGAGGATTCTCTCCATCTCTCTTTTTAATTTTTTTTCTTAAAACTGAAAACGCTTTTTTTTTTTTAAATTTCTTTAGGACCATTTTATGTCGCCCATTGAAATGTAAGTTTTTAACATAGTCTTCACGAGTCCTACGAATATTATATTTAGTTATTAAGGGTCCAGTTGTTTTCATTTTCTTGTCTTTTTCACATCAATCATGTTTACCTAGAACTTGTGGTGGGATCCACTCTGATTCAGTCATATCCTTATGTGATCTTCTTCTTCTTCTTCTTTTTTTTATCCGTTTATTAATTACTCACTAATATTAAGATAAAGATATATATTTAGTTTTTGAGACTATTATATATTTATACTTCTATTCAGCTTTGAAATAAGTTAAGTTAATTAAGACCGCAATTTTTTCTTATATTTAACTTCTCATAATTCTATTTGTCAATATTTTCATCAAATCAATAGAATGAGTGTTACTATATAAAGATATATCACATCACTCGTATGTTTATTTAAAAAAATCTTGTCACTTTAAAATGTATTCTCTTTGAAATTTATTGCTAATTACAAGAGCACGTAGAAGTTCCTTAGCACAAAAGTATGTCGAAGAATTTTTATTGTTAAAGACTTTCTCCTGCAAGAGAAATATTAGCAGACATTTATCAAGATCACACACTTGTTAAGTTGGTCATCATATACTTCTACATAATTTGTTCTTTTAATGTAATTCAAGTGATCTATAATATGCGGGACGCTCTCATACCTTTTATCGGATAACAGTAAAATGTAAGAATTTGATTATTGCAACACTAAGAAAATTGCTTGCATGTAACGTCCGAATTTGATTGGAGAAGAAAGCAGCACCACCGTTTAACAATATAACTTCATAAAATCTTAAAACAGAGCAAACATTAAAAAACGGTGGAAATTAAAAACTTTATTCAAACATTATGAACTCTTACAAATTAAGATTCCCCATAAAGGATTATCACAGAGCTAAAACCCTGCCGTTATTTATCTATCCCGCTACAATTACTGGGGAATTCTTCTTCGTCTTCTTGTTCAAACTAACAGTACATTGATCTCTCTCTAGCTTGAATCAACCTCACAGCAAACACTGGCTCCTCGTCATCAGTAGTCAAAACCAGACGTCGAGCGCTGTCCTCATAATCAACCCCGACGTTGTTGCAGAGTTTTACAATTGAAGAACCACAAACAGATGGGCAATGAACAATTTTGTACGTTCCTGGAATTGTTCCTGTTTTCTCAAGCTTAAACCAGTTGAGTAAAGTTTGAGCTCCGGGGTTTCCTTCCTCTCCGCCAGTTGTTATGAACCATTTCCCTCTGGAATCGTCGTAGTTGTCAACCTTCCACACTGTTGAGTCGCTACATCTCGTCTCCGTCGCGAATCTTACGTTGAGATCGGTGGATCCGCGGACGATAGTATCATTGTTAACTGGTGAGAATCTTATTCTGACTCCCCTTTGTAAATCGGACCATTCTTGCCTGACATCAAGAGGGCAGAGTCCATTTCTGCCGGCAAAGAGGCTGAGGCCACCACTGCCTCCTCCTCTTCTTGCAGACACGACGTAGAATCGAGGGTGGATTCCACCCTGTTGCCATCGGTGTCAATTAGAGGCTCATGATAAGCTGAGCGTACAAGCAGAGGTTTTGTACTGAGAAGGAAGGAGAGTAGAGTTATTAGCGATGAAATCTTCATTTCGTTCTTTTTTCTGTTTCTACGCTGGTAATTATTTGTTGTGTTGGATTCGATTTGGGAGGGTTTGAATTTATGGAGTTAAAGCACTGGGAACTTTATGGTAATTTCACTAGCTGCATGCAAAACTCATGCTTGTTTCTTTCAAGGTTTTAATATTATTTTTCAATTTATTTTTTGTCCATTTTGTATGATTTGTCCACAATGTCGCCATGATTTACCATGGACATGGTTTTATTATTTATTTGTTAATTTATTTAAATGCATGGACAAATGCATTAATTCATGACCTAATTTTTATCAGACATGGCATCCTCGACGATGGGTATCATTCAATAATTCTTTGGTACCAAGTTTGCCATAATTATTGTTGTTAATAATATTGAGTGAGAATTATATTATTAGCTAAACATATATTATTTGATTTGTTTAATATACGTTTTATTTTATTTTTTGTTAATTATACGTTCACATAGTTAGTTTCTTTATTTCGTTGTTTATTTCTAACTTACTTTTCACAAATTACGCTGGTATTTCTTTTTCTTTTTTTTTTACTGTGCTCTATATTGTCTTTAATAAAATTTCTTGCTTGGTGGGAATTTTATAAAAAAGACAAAAAAATCATCCTCTATTTTTCACTTCAGTCTACAGTAAATGATCGAATCAATGCATCAAATATACATACTCTTAAATTTATATCGACATATTTAATCTAATTAAGGTTATATTTGTTATTGTTGATATATTTTCATTTGGCTCTGAGAGTAAAATTAGAAAAAGTGTTGAATTATATTATTTATGAAATCTACTTACCTTTCATGCTAAATATATTTAACTCGAGTTTTCGTCTCTTAATTTTAAAGTCACAGTATTTTAATATCAAATATGTTTTGTTACAAAATAATTTTTATGTCAATATAGAGAGCTCAACTTATGTTCAAGAAAATGAAAAAGATATGCAAACGGACAAGTAGCTAGCGCAAACAAGGTGGTCCAATACACAATCAATGAGATTGATAACTTTATTCATCAATGGCATGGTGACAATACATTGATTGTGTTTTCTTTTCTCTGCATATAAATTCAATACTAAAGTTAAAGCACCATATCTCTCATCATCTAACTAAGGATAAGGCATCTACGGTGTAGATTTAATCACATGTTTGTTGTTGAGAGAATATATAGTTTTGCATGCATGCATGTGACTTCTATGGATTACTACTTCGCGTGTTCTTTGTTTGTTTCTTTCGATATTTTAACGTATGTATAATTATTTAAATACCAATCAATGATTTCATCCATAACATTAAACTAATATATTTAAATTTATATATAAAATTTTGTACTTTCACGACGCTCATTAATTCAGTATACATATAATTTCTACACTAATTTCATATGCTCTATAATCGAGATTTCAATAGCTTTGAGTTTTCAGCATAGTTTTGTAAAAGTTTATTTTTTTTAAATAAAACTTATATAATCTTTTAAAAATTACAAAGTTTATATATCTAATTTGAATATGTATATATTTTGAATCATGTATTTAAATTTATAAAAAAGCAACATTCATCGAAATTCTACACTCTAATGTTCAAGCAAACAGAATACATAACTCAAGGTTGTAAACTAAATTTTAGTAGATTTATTCAAAGTGTTTTTAATAAAATCCGACATCATCAATATCTTGTTTGCACACTTAATAGTTCTTTTTGGGTGAACAAGAGAGAATTTATTAAAGAAAAAAGTAGAAAAGATAAATAAATTAGGAAGTCATAACGAGTCTTATTCTTTAAAATATACTTGAAGTTCAAGTTAATTAGTAAATAAAACCAAATTAAATAAGCAGTGCAAAGATGCAACTAAACCTATCCAGTTGGATGTTTAGTAAGTATATCTAGTAGATACTAAAGTGTTATGCTGATTATAAGCAACTTATTAAAATACGTTATTGTATTAATAACGGCATTTCAAAGTCACATAAAAAAAATAAAAGATTTATAAATTAATATGTCCCACGTACACGTAGCAAAAAACTATATATGCATGTGGTCCAATATATATATATATATATATATAATCAATCACGTTATTCATAATTGGCATGGCGACAGTTCATTGTCATCGATAGTCAATTAATTCAAAGCTTATTAATTTTATTGTCTGCTATTGTGGAAACGCCAAGATAAAATCTCAGATATTGGTTAATATATATTTGTTTTCTTTTCCCCTCGTATTACCAAGCACATAAAAGTTATGAAGACACAACTCTGAGTTAAAGATAAGGCATCAACAGGCTATGTGGTCTAGACTTCAAGAGCATTTTATCATGTTTTTCTCGTTGTAATGATCTCATTGTCTATTAATATCTCCATTTCTTATGAGAAACTTTTGGATGGGAGGGACTTCTATGTACGCATTATTTCTTTGTACATTATATTCCTTTATCTTGATATACGTTTGTTTATACGGTATATAGCGTATATAACATTAATTTGAGTAATTTTTTAATAATTGACATCTAATAATTGAATCTCAGTACTTAAAAATCATAAAAACTCAATTTTCAAACACCTGGATCAAGAAAATTAAAGAGCTGAACCGTCGATAGATAGATCCAGAAGACATAAAAGAAATACATTTTGCCATGGAAATAGAAGCAATTGATCAGCGATGAAGAATGTTGTTTTCATGGATGGAAGCTGGTTAGAAATTAAGGTTTTTATGACCAAAAAGAGTCTCACTTGATTAATTAAAAGATGGACTAGAATTCTGTACCAATGCCAACTTTTACTTGAGTAAATACAAGCATACTATTGGTTATAGTTAATAAATAAGAATATAATAAAAAATAACTATTAATTTTATATTAATAAAAAATATAGAAGTGTCATAGTATTTTTCTTTTCTTTTTGAAAACTCTACAAGTGTCATAGTTAGTTAAGTTTAAATCAATATACGATCTTAATTGGAAAACACAATGCAATTTTTCTAATTAAATTGAAGATCAATCAATACCAGTAAAATCTAATTTACATGCAACGGATGATGAACACTGTTAATCTTTGTATCAAAATAGTCCATGTTAAAATTTTAACGCTACTATCTATTTTGAATCCATATTTTATACAAATTTAATCTTAAATATGAACACTTGATAACTTAATATAGTAAGTCGATCGTATATTTCACAAGCTTCAAAATGAAGCTAATAAAGTGATACATATCTTCTTAAGAACAATGAAAAAATATATATATTCAACTCAATAAACACGTAGATTGATTAAGAGTCAATTTTATTTAAGTTTCAAATTTCATACCGAGCTCGAAAACAACATTAATTCATTCCACTTATTATTCCGCTACAAGTTTACGGTGGACTGATCACAAATTCACAAGCATACATCCTGCAAATTTAATTTATTCTATTAATTGATCGAACTCGGGCCATCATTTAGAAGTAGTACTGCATCAAATTTTCCTTGATGCGGCTCAAATATTCGTCGGCCTTGATAAACACTACGCCGAACTGAAAATCATCCCTCAAAGCCAAACGTCCAGCGGACCCATCCTCTTCGAAATACCTCCCAACGTCGCTGCACAAACTCACGCAAGACTCACACACAGATGGACAGTGAACAATCTTGTACGAACCCTTCACCCAATTCACCGTCTTCTCAATCTTAAACCAGTTTCTCAACGTTTTCGCTCCGGGATTGCCTTTAACCCCATTTGTAGTTATAAACCATTGTCCGGTTGATTCATCGTAGTTGTCGACTTTCCACACTGTCGGCTGGTTACAGGAGAGCGGCACAACGGTGAATTGGATGTTTAAGTCTTCCGATAGATAAATTGTATTATGGTCACCGTTAGCGGGTGAAAAAGTTAGGGGGACGCCACGTCGTAAATCAGAAGGTTCTTGGATAACGTCAAGTGGGCAGGTTTTGTTTCGGCCGCTGCCAAGGTTAAGCCCACCGCCTCCTGCTCCGGTGAGAGCGGAGACGATATAGTAGCTTGTACCAGCGCGCAGGGGCTCGCCGTGGATGTCGAGCACGGGTTCGGAAGCGGCGGAGGATCCTTTGCGGCGGTGAAGACAAGAAGAAGGAAAGAGAGTGGCAGTAGTGAAGTCTTCATTGTTAATTTTTGTTTTTGAAGGACGGTTTTGATGCTTGGAAAACAATGCAGAAGAGCTTGCAATTTATAGAGAAGCCATGGACGTACGATAGTTTTATTTTATTGAAGTTTAAAATTATATAATAAATGTTTGTTTTTAACTTTTATTTTTTTGGGGGGACCAATTTTAAGACTGATGAATGCATGTGGTTACACAAACTCATTCAGCAAATAATTGATAATTATTAGAGCTAAATATTTTGATATATTGGACTCATAACTTCTAATAATTATTAATATATTTTAAAATATATTATTTATTAGTCACCATGTCCTTTTGAATTAATAAATATTAGTAATAAAGTGGATTTACAGAATTGGTGATAATAACTAACTAATATAATAATTATTGTGCAAATCTTCGTCTAAGTAGACATTAATAAATTCAAGTGTTTGTGCAAAAATTATTAAAATTAATTAATTAAATAAAACCAAATTTTAGAAATTAAACTTTTATCCTCATAATTACAAGGATAAAAGAAAAAAGTACATTAATTTTAGCAAAACTTTGCCCTAGCAGAATTATCATATAACATTATCTCAGAGAAAATAAGGAATAAACGAAGTTCGTTGGCATACATTTTTCGCTGAGCGCATTATTTTCCCGCGTGAAAGAAAGAGTAACCGTTACTATGAAGCAATGAACTACAGACCGCTGGTAGTTGTTTTACGCTAATGTCGAAGCTTGCAACAGCTAGCTGAAACATATCCATGCCGTTGCTGTAACGTTGGGACTACACAATCCTAAAACTTTTCCCTTCAATTCAATGCCTTGAAGATATTCTCATGAATTAACAATTAAATTAATAGAGATTCCAGTTAGTATTTAGTAGTCCACGTTATTTGCTTGTCAATCATTCCCTGTGGCCTAGAAGGCAAGACTATTGGTCAATGATACTTTCAACTCTGTTTTTATCACAGGATTAGGAAATCAGTGTATAGCAACAGAAAATGGGATTTGACTTTATAATAAATTATGGGTCAAAGTTCGAAATTTGCAATATTAAATCACTGAAAGTTGGGCTGCAGATTAAAATACACTAATACTTAAATACTTCAAGGATTTTATATTTTATCTTTATTCAACTTGCAGATTTCTGCATATGGTTTGATTAGGATCTATGTAATCAAACTATTGGTATGAAAATATTCGTAATCTTCAATGTTCTAATTTAGATCATGGATTCCATTCACTTCCTCTGTAAATTTGAGCTCTTCAGGTTCATTTCTGCACAAAAGAAGCAAGAAACATATATATATATATATACACATATGGGAACTGCTCTAGTTCTACTCTCTTTCCTAACCTTTCATTTGATTGATGCAGCGCCGGCACCTGATCCGGTGCTTGACGTCTATGGTAAGCAGCTCCGGGCTGGTACTAGTTATTTCATCTTACCAGCTGTCCGAGGGAGGGGTGGCGGCCTTACTCTTGCCAGCATTGGCTATAAAACCTGTCCTCTTGATGTTGTTCAAGAGCGATATCAATTAGGAAATGGCCTCCCATTGACATTTCATCCTGTAAATCCAAAGAAAGGTGTTGTTCGTGTGTCAGCTGATTTAAATATCAAGTTCGAAGCTGCCTCAACCTGTGCTCAGTCCACAGTATGGAAGCTTGACAACTTTAATGAAACATTGAAACAGTGGTTCGTTACAATTGGGGGAGTTCTGGGCAATCCTGGTCCCCAAACAACAAGCAACTGGTTTAAGATTGAGAAGTTTGAAGACGAATATAAGCTTGTCTTTTGTCCTACTGTCTGTCATTTCTGCAAAGTTTAGTGCAGAGATGTTGGCATTTTTATCGACGGAGGAGTCCGACGTTTGGCTCTCAGTGATGTACCGTTCAAAGTTGTGTTCAGAAAACAGACCTGAAGTTAAAATACTTATAGACAGATTTATAAATGCGTGAATCTTTGCTGAATGTATGAATAAAGCATGCAATAAGAGTTGCATAATGCACCAGGAAAATTTCTATGAATGGTAAAAATTTTTCTTTCTGTTTGCTATGTATTCTCTCTTTCTTTTGTGAAAATCATTGTAAATGCTGTTGTTGGTGAGTTTAAATGATATAATTTTTAGAGTTTGAATCTCACTTACACTAGAATATGAGATACCAACCAAAACGCATTATTATTTATTGCAAGTGTGGGGGCTTTACAAATACCAAGATGTGATATTTTTTATTTATGATGTCGCAATAAAATATTCACACTGAGATTTTTGACAAGATTTTTAAAATTGGAGATTGAATACTGTTGACATGGGAATAAATTTTTTTTCTGAAGACTTAAAAGAAATTAGATTTTTTAAATTGGAGATCGTGTGTTTTATTCATGTGTGGATCCTTTTCTTACAATAAATTTTTTAGATGAAAATCTAAAAGCTTTATTCGCTAATTATTTGTTAAAATGAATTTTCCTTACCAATTCATCATAACCTCAATTGGTAAAGTACATTAAAAAAATTGAAAGCTCGAATACAGCTTCAGAATTTAACGCAAAATAGACATAAAAGCTGCGGTACAACTAATTTTCTTCAATATGTAAACGAATTTACACAGGTTTGGCATTGAAATGGCCGTCTCAAGCTTGCTGAAAGCTTTTCCATAGCGCAAGAATTCCATAAACCAAAACTCAAAATCATCCAGAGTCACAATTTCAATGTACTTTCTCCTCTAACTTGTTTACATTCTGTAGAAACTTCTGATCTTATTATTCCATTCCACCTATTATTCTACTATAAAATTTACAGTGGAATGATCACAAATTCACAAGCATACATGTTACAAATTTAATTTAGTCTATTAATTGAACTCGGCCATTATTTAGAAGTATTACTGCATCAATTTTTCCTTGATGCAGCACAAAACGTCGTCGGTCTCTGATAAACCCTACTCCGAGCTGCTTATCATCCCTCAGAGCCAAACGTCGAACAGACTCTTCGCCCAATTCACCGTTTTCTCAATCTTAAACCAATTTTCCGCTTCAGGATTGCCCTTAACGCCATTTTTTATAATAAACTAAAGGGCATTTTAAACTCTGTTTTTATCACAGCATGAGGGAATTAAAATATAGAAGCATATAACGGGATTTGAAATTCGTAATAAGTTTTGGGTTTCAATTTGAAATTTACAATATCAAATCTCTGCAAGATGGGCTAACTTACAAAACGGTTTCAAGGGCGGGGTGGTGTTGTTTTTTTCTTTTTTTTTTTTGTTTTTAAAGTAGTCCATTATTTCAAGTTTCACCATTTGGGTTTGTTATTGATCCAATTAACTAAATAAATTAATTCAACTGGGTTTCAATTGGTTCAATTACTTTGTTGATTGAAGTTTAATTAAATCCACATTTCTATTAAGACATTTCAATAACTAATCAACACAATTGAGTTTTAATTGATTCAATTCCTTTGTTGATTGAATTCAATTGACTCCACATTTCTATTAACACATTTCAAATTACTAAATCAATTATTTCAATTGAGTTTCAATTGATTCGATTCAATTATTCAATTAATTCAATTAACACATTTCAATTAACTAAATCAATTCAATTGATTTTCAATTAGTTCAATTACCTCGTTGAATCTAAAGCTTAAACCAATTCCTCAATATTTCTGATCTGGAATTACCCTCAACCCCATTTGTCATTATAAACCAAGGGCATTTTCAACTCTATTTTTATCACAGGATTTTGGGTTTCAGTTTGAAATTTACAATACTAAATCACTGCGAGTTGGGCTGCAGATTAAAATAATACACCAATATCAAAATACTTCAAAGACTATATAAATTATCTTTATTGCATTTGCAGACTTTTATAAATGGTTTGACTAGGATCTGTGTAATTATCAGACAATGGGTATTAAAAATATGCGTACTTATCTGAATTGATGGTCTGTTGAGTTAGTCAAGTCCAATTTACCAGCTTTTCATGTCCCCTCACAATTACTCTTCAATGTTGAAATCTAGGTCATGCATTCCATTCACTTTCTCTATAAGTTTGAACTCTTTCTGATTCATTTCTGCACAAAAGAGAAAGAAGTATATAGCAATGAAAACTGCAATAGTAGTTCTAGTTCTACTCTCTTTCCTTACCTTTGCCTTGATTGATGCAGCACCTGATCCCGTGCTTGACATCTTCGGTGAGAAGATCCTGACAGGTACTAATTATTTCATCTTACCAGCTATCCGAGGCAGAAGTGGCGGGCTTACTCTTGGCATCACCGGGAACAAAACCTGTGCTGTTGATGCTGTACAAGCGCAACTCGAAACAGACAATGGCCTCCCATTGACACTTCATCCTGTGAACATGAAGAAAGGTGTGGTTCGTGTGGCCGCTGATCTGAATCTCCAGTTTTCAGTTCCAACAATCTGTAATCAATCCAAAGTGTGGAAACTTGACAACTTTGATGAAACATTGAAACAGTGGTTCGTTACAACCGGGGGAGTTCTAGGCAATCCTGGTCCCAAAACAACAAGCAATTGGTTTAAGATTTTAAAGGCTGAAGACCATTATTACAAGCTTGTTTTTTGTCCTACTGTCTGTCATTTCGGCAAAGTTCCATGCAGATATCTTGGCATTTTTATCGATGGAGGAGTCCGACGTCTGGCTCTGAGTGATGAACCGTTCATAGTTAAGTTCAAAAAGCAGATCTGAAGTTAAAATACGTATAGAAAGTTATAGATTGCTGAACGTATATATAAATAAAACCACATAATTAGAGTTGCGTAATGCACCAGGAATATTTCTATGAATGTTAAAAACAATTTTCTTTCTGTTGCTATGTATTCTCTGTTTGTTTTGTGTAAACATTCTAAATGCATAGCGACTCATAATTTGTTTCAAGTGTATTGATCAAAATGACACTGTTTTATGTTTCATAAAAAATGTACCGAGGTATTTCTTGCGTGGCATCCAATATACACGTACAAAATTGAAATTTATGTAACGAAATTTTTCTTGATACTTTTAACAGCGATATCTATTGTCGCTTATCATTTTCTTAAGTTTTCTGATGGACGACACTTCATACTCGGTCAAATATTCTTTCACGCTTCATCTTTTCTTCCGATAATTTAATGTATCTTTTTAATGCAATCGAATTTTCTCAAAACATTCATTCATATCCTTTTGTGCTTATTGCTCAAGAAATTTTTAAAATATCGAATTAATAAATTGTATTTCATTCATTGATTAAATAAATATATTAATTAAAAAATACCCCCTATTGTAGAGGATATATAAAATCGAAGACTAGGAAGTAAAGTATTCATTATGGTTGATTATGAAAAATTTTATTGTCTTGTGAGTACTCTATGAATTAATTGTGTTTTAAGGAAGTGTGAGAGAAGGACAAAAAAATAGGAAGAATAAAATTAATAAATAAAACAATTCGTTTAATAACGTTAATAAATAAAAGGATTTATTGAAGACTTGGGACGAAAATCAATGAACAAATTTTAATTTAACCACTAAATATAAAATATGTAACATGTTACCAAAATTTAAAATAAGGTTAGCATGGGATCTAAGAACATTATCAGCCTCTCTTGAGATAGGGATATGTCAGGTAAAAATAAAAATACATTAAGAACTCTCCTTATAGAAAGATATTGCAATCAGTAATGAGAATGATATCGAATATTAAGAAAGATTCTTGTAACCTTCATATATCTTTTGTTTGAATTTTATCAATTAATATATATATATATTGACAAAATCTATTCTATTATTTTAAAAGTTAATTTATTGGAGGGTAAATGATAGTTTATTCAACTGATGAAATCTCTTGAAGTTGAGGAAATAAACTTGAGCAATTACTTCACATCAAGTTTTAGATAAGGATTTTATTTATTTGTTGTAATATTTAAATAAACTTGAGCAATTAATTCAACATGATATGTTATAAATTGCCTTTCTATACGAGACATTTTAGGGCTTTGGAAACCCTAGACTAAAATGTGTGTTTTAGCGTATGCTAATCTAAATGTATTATATAATCGTCACCATTGAAGCTGTGATTTTCCTTCATGCAGGAAATGTGCAATTGATGGGTGCAGTAATTTGTTGTTGCATCTGTTTTGCACTGCTTCTTTGTCACTTAATGGCAGCAGAAAGGGATTTCAATGATGGGCTCGGCTCAAAATAGCAATCATTTCCTCTTGTGCTTCTCTACATAAGATATTATCAGCCCATTTCCATCGACAGAAACAAATCCATGCCGTATTTGTAGGGACTGTAACCCTAGGACTAAGGCAGTACTCATCAAAATTGTCCCTGCTAATTACTCTACCGCTGCACCAAACAAGGACACCCACGAGAATCTAACAGAAGTTTCAATCAAATTCGAAGCCCAGATTGTAACGGCTGTATGTGCAAGAGATCTGACGAGATATTGTTGACAAATGTCTCTAAAGCCACAGTCAAATCTCTACCTATTACTTTAGTATATATATCTTTTAGTTCATGATCTAGGCCTTGTTGCCTGCCAATTCTTACTGTTCATTTGTTTCTTTTGTGGTTGATTAAAATATTTCTTACCAAGATGTTCTGATAATCCAGGGATTATTCAACTTGGTTTTCGTAATGTTAAACCAAAAAAGAAAAAGGAACACCAAAGTTGGTGAATGAGATATTGTAGTTAAACGCCTTTCTATCATTGACCCAGGATATTCTCATAATTTTTTATAAGAGATAACACTAAATTTAATTGACATATCGTAATTTATTTAATCTCATTTTATTTAAATTTCTTTTAAAATATTTTAAGAAAAGAAGAGGATTATGAACATTTATAAAATATTTAAAAATAATAATTTTAAATTAAATGAGAATGGTAAATTTATTACATGAATTAAATTTGGTGTCATATATTAACAGAATTAATAATTAAATATATTTTTTATACTTATTAAATAATATAATTTAATTTTAACTAAAAATTTATTAAAAGAAGAAAATTTTAATTATTTTTATTTATAATATATAAATAAAAATATAACATGTATTTTTTGTATTTTTTAGTTATATTTTAAAAAAAATTAAGATAATATAATGAATTTAATATAATTTTTTAAATAGATTTAATATATATAAAAATAAAATGTTAAAAATATTTTTATTTTTTTGATAATTTAGAATCGAATTTTTACTAAGAAAATAAAAAAAAATTGTTAGAGATATTTTAATATATGGGCTTGATCTAACCATTGTTATAATTTTTTTAATAATATTATTTTTTAAAGTTTTTATTAAAATAATAAAATGAAAAAATAATTTTTATTTAGTCCATAATATATCGTAAAAGTATTAAAACACGGACCAAATGGTTATAATTAAAAAGATATATATTTTACTTTGTTATTTTGTAAACTATGAGGGGTACAAATGACCATCTAACAAGTCCGAAGGAAACGTAAAAAGAATAACTGTCTACTTTCTCAAGCCCTTAGAGATCATTTTTTTTTTTTTCCAAACATGAGGTTAACTGTCTACATGGCTACACAGTAACACTCCACCGAGTTTAACTTTCAGTTTGGCGCATTGTTTGACAGTTATTACAACATGCACCAAGGAAATTAATAGCAGGTGATGTCCGAATTTGATCGAAGAAGAAAGCAGCAACACCGTTGAATAATATAACTTCATAAAATCTTAAATAATAAAAAACATATAAAAGCGGTAGAAATTAAAAACTTTATTCCAGGATTATGAACTCTTACATGTTTCTCTGGGAAGGATTATCACAAAGTTAAAACCCTGCTCATTATTTATTTATCATAGTAATTACAAGGGAATTCTTGTTCTTCTTCTTGTTCAACCTAACAGTACATTGATTTCTATGTAGCGCGAACCAATCTCACCAGATCAAACATCACTAGCTTCTCATCAGTTTTTAGAACCAAACGTCGATCGATGTTCGTACGATCAACCCCAATGTTACTGCAGAGTTTTACACATGAAGCACAAACAGATGGACAATACACAATTTTATACGTTCTCGGAAATTCTTCGCTTTCCTCAAACTTAAACCAGTTGAGCAACGTTTGAGCTCCGGGGTTTCCTTCCTCTCCGCCAGTTGTTATATACCATTTCCCTCGGGAATCGTCGTAGTTGTCAACTTTCCACACTGTCGAATCGTTGCATCTTGTGTCTGCTTCCACGAATCTTACGTTGAGATCGGTGGATTCGCCGACGGTAGTAGAGTTGCCAACAGGTGAGAATCTTACTTTGAGTCCAATTTGTAAATCGGACCATTCTTGCCCGACATCAAGAGGGCAGGGTCCGTTTCTGCCGGGGACGAGGTAGAGGCCTCCGCCTACTCCACGGAATGCGGACCTAACGTAGTAATCGCGGGTGAATTCCACCTCATTGCCATTGCTGTCGATTAGAGGAGCTGAGCGTACAAGCAGAGGTTTTGTTGCGAAGGTAATGAGAACGAAGGAGAGTAGAGTTATTAGGGATGAAATCTTCATTTTTCTTTTTTTTCTCTTTTTAAGCTGGTAATTATTTGCTGTGTTGGATTCGATTTGGGAGAGTGAATTTATAGAGCGAAAGCTCGGAGGATTTTACAGTAATTTCACTGGCTGCATCCAAAGCTCATACTTGTTTCAAGGTTTTAATATTATGAAATATTGTATTTCACCTTTCTAACTTTTTTAAGAAAAATAACTTAACCGTCAGTTTTTGGTTTTTGTGAGATACACTGACTTTTAAAAAAATATGAAAATTAGGTAGTTTTAGTAAAAATAGAAAGATATATCGATTATTCTTCACTTGAAATTATAATTTCTTTCATTAAAATCGCTTCAATTCTTATTCAATTAGTTTTCTTCATCCTAAACTTCCTAATTATCATTAAAATCTCAAACAAAAAATTTAAAAATAATTTTTTTATTAATGTTTTATAATAGATTATTAAATATTTGTATTAAAGTCTAATGAGTATTTTTTTTATAATTATATGGTCTTTATATTATTTAATTTATATAATTATATTTGTAATTATTATTATTAAATTTGCACAATTTAATTTCTTTCATATTATTGACTAATTGAATTTTTTTTTATTGGTGCTAAATTCTTATGTACAATTATGGTTAATTATTTTTGTTTTGATAATTATATATAGTTTTTTATATTATTTAATTTATACAATTATATTTTTTATTAATATTTAATTTGTTCAATTTATTTTCTTTCATATTATTGACTAATTGAAAGTTCTTTTATATTGGTATTAAATTCTTATATATAATTATATCTAATGAATTTGTTTTGATAATTATATATATCTTTATATATTTAATTTATATAGTTATATTTGTATTTATTAATATTTAATTTGTTTAATTTATTTTCTTTCATATTATTGACTAATTAAAATTTCTTTTATATTGGTTTAAATTCTTATATTCAATTATGTCTAATGAGTTATTTTATTTAAAAAAATTATGCCTAATAAGTTTTTTTTTAATAATTATATATAGTCTTCATATTATTCAATTTATATAATTACATTCGTGCTTATTAATGTTTAATTTGTGCAATTTATTTTCTTTTATATTATTGACTTATTGAATTTTTTTTTTATTAATGTTAAATTGTTATATACAATTATGTCTAATGAGTTTATATTGATAATTATATATAGGTTTATATACAATTACATCTAATCAGTTTGTTAAATTTTTATATACAACTCTATTAGATCCCTTGATCACCCCTATTTTGTATGATTCATCATGAAACTCACCACGATTTACTGCATGTGTGGATATGGTTTTATTTATTTTTATTTATTTATTAAAATGCATGGCATATGCATTAATTCATGACCTAATTTTTATCATACGTGCATGCATCCTCGACAATGGGTATCATTCAACAATTCTTTGGTACCAACGTTTGTCATAATTTTTTTTGCTAATAATATATATATATATATATCTATTAATTAAACATATATTATTTGATTTATTTAATATATGAATAATTTTTTTGTTAGTTATACATTCATATAATTACTTTCTTTGTTTTATTGTTTATTTCTATATAACTTACTTTTCACAAATTACGCTCCTATTTCTTTTCCCATTTTTTTCTGTCCTTTATATGATCTTCAATAAATTTTCTTACATTGTGGGAATTTTGTGAAAGAGGGAAAAAAATTCATCCTCAATTTTATGAAAAAGAAAGGTGTTGTTCCTCTGTTCACTGATCTGAATATCCAGTTTGAAGCTGCATCAAACTGCTGTGCTCAATCAACAATGTGGAAGTTTCACGACTTTGATGAAACATTGAAAAAGTCGTTCATTACAATCAGGGAACTTCTAGGCAATTCTGGTTCCAAAACAACAAACAATTGATTTAATATTGAGAAGTTTAAAGATGATTACAAGCTTGTTTTCTGTCCTACTGTCTGTAATTTCTGCAAAGTTCAATACAGAGATGTTGGCATTATTTTTATTGAGGGAGGAATCCGGCGTCTAGCTTTTAGTGATGTACCATTCAAAGCTATGTTCAAAAAGCATATTTAAAATGAAAATCTTAAAATAATCATATATAAATAAGTTCAAAGCTAATATATCACTTAAATTTTTTCTTCAAATAATGTATTCAGTAATTGTTTGTTAAAATGAATTTTCCTTTCTAAATTCCTAACCTTATTTGATAAACTACATTCACACAAAATTGAAAGCTCTAACACATCTTAAACCTAGTTAGAGTACAATGTGTATTTTAGCCTATGCTAATTTGAATGTAGTATTCAATCGTCACCATTGAAGCTGTAATTTTTCTCCGTATAATCGTCAAAATCCATGCCGTATCTGTAACACTGGGACTACACAATCATCAAAGTTTTCCCCGCGAATTACTCTACCACAATAAAAAACTAAGAAACCCACAAGAATCTACCAGAAGCTTCAATCAAATTCGAAACCCAGATTGTAATGGGCAGCATGTACAAGGTCTGATAAGATAATGTTAACAGATAGCTCTGCGGATACGACCACATCTCTATCTATTACTTTCCCGTATCTTTTAGATCGTAATCTGAGGCCTTAACTCCGTGCGTATTGCCTGTCAATCCTTACTGTTCATTTGTTTCTCTTTTGGATGATTAAAATATTTCTTACCAAGCTGTTCTGAAAATCCAGGGATTACTCAACTTGGTTTTTCGTGATGTTAAACCAAAAAAGAAAAGGGAGCGCCAAATTTGGTGAATGAGGCATTGCAATTAAATGTCGGTGAATAAATTAATAGAGACCCTAGTCACTCTGATGTTCTTGTCAATCCTTCCACGGGGCCCTAAAAGGCGAACCTATTGAACAAAGGCATTTTCAACTCTGTTTTTGTCACAGGATTAGGAAATCAGTGTATAGAAGCAGATAACGGGATTTGACTTTATTTGGGTTAAAGTTTGAAATTCACAATATTAAATCACCGAAAGTTGGGCTGTAGATTAAAATACACTAATACTGAAATACTTCAAGGACTATACGCGTTATATTTTTTGAATTTGCAGACTTCTGGTTTGATTAGGATCTGCGTAATCAAACTATGGGTATGAAAATGTTCGTAATCTTCAATGTTGTAGTTTAGATCATGCATTCCGTTCACTTCCTCTATAAATTTGGGCTCGTCTGGTTCATTTCTGCACAAAAGAAGCAAGAAGTATATAACAATGAAAACTGCACTAGTTCTACTCTCTTTCCTTACCTTTTACTTGATTGATGCAGCACCGGCACCTGATCCGGTGCTTGACGTTTATGGTAAGCAGATTCGGGCTGTTACTAGTTATTTCATCTTACCAGCTGTCCGAGGGAGAGGTGGCGGCCTTACTCTTGCCATCACCGGCCACAAAACCTGCCCTCTTGATGTTGTTCAAGAGCGATCTCCATTTGCAAGTGGCCTCCCCGTGACATTTCATCCTATAAATCCAAAGAAAGGTGTTGTTCGTATGTCCACTGATCTAAATATCCAGTTCGAAGCTACCTCAACTTGTGCTCAATCCACGGTGTGGAAACTTGACAACTTTGATCCAACGTTGAAACAATGGTTCATCACAATCGGGGGAGTTCTAGGCAATCCTGGTCGCGAAACAACAAGCAACTGGTTTAAGATTGAGAAGTTTGAAGATGATTATAAGCTTGTTTTCTGTCCTACTGTCTGTCCTTTTTGCAAAGTTCAATGCAGAGATGTTGGCGTTTTTACCGATGGAGGAGTCCGGCGTTTGGCTCTGAGTGATGTACCGTTCAAAGTTATGTTCAAAAAGCAGTGAAGTTAAAATACTTATAAAAGTTACAGACATATTCATAATTTAATGTATGAATCTTTGCTGTATGTATGAATAGACCGTGTAATAAGAGTTGCATAATGCACCTGAAAGTTTCTATGAATGATAAAAACTTTTCTTTCTGTTGCTATTATATTCTCTACTTGTTTTGTGTTGGTTAGTTAACTGATACAACTTTTGGAGTTGATAATAATACCAATATCATGCATAATGCACACTTCTAGCTCTATAAATAGAAAATTCTCTGAATTCACTTAAACACATCAGAAAATTAGAACGACTTCAAAAGAATAACAAAATGAATAGCACTTCTAGTAACAGGCAGTGATATTTTCCCTATTCTTCTTGCCTTCACTGCAAAATCAACATTGTCGGGAACATATTGTCGCTTATCCGTCAGTGGTTGAGCCGGTGGTTGATTCCGACAGTGAGAATGTTCTCAATAACAGAGTTATATTACTAAATCGTAGGATCAGGACGTGGACTAAGGCTAATCATAGGTCGAAACAAGCCAATGTCCTCTAGAGTCTTGATGCTATCCAATCACCTTCTTCATCAAACCAGAGGGGAAAGATTGTGTTACAACAGTATTATTGTGGCTCTGCTGTCAGATTGTGCTGATATATCGGGGCTCGTGATCTCGGTCAATCCGTTCATTGTTATTGTTACAAATGCACTTTTAAATATGAATGTTACTGTGAACAATGCTCCGATGAATATGTATTCAAAAAGTGGATGTCTTAATATGGCCTTAAAGATATTTAATGGGATCCCGAGGACATACGTGTTCTCATGGACTAAATTGATATCAGGGAACGCGTTTCATGGCAAAGGAAAGAAAGCACTGGAGGTTTTCTCTGATATGTTAGAATCGAGGATTACCCCGAATGTGGTCATGTTTGTTTCACTTCTGTCAGCTTGTAGCCGCGCAGGGATGCTTGCAGAGGGTCGAAGATTATTCAACAGAATGGTGCAATTCTATGATTTGGAACCCAAGATTGAGCATTATGGATGCATGATGGATCTTCTTGGCCGAGCTGGGCTAGAAGAAGCAAAAGACGCTATTGAACAAATGCCTGTCAAACCAGATGCTGTTATTTGGAGATCTTTACTCGGTGCTTCTTTGTTCCATGGAAACTTAGCTTAGCTGAAGTGGCCGGAAGGATTACAATTGAATTAGAACCAGATGATGACGGAGTCTATATACTCGTATGGAAAATGTATTTTGCTGCAAATAGGCAGAAAACTGAATTCAAAATAAGGAAGTTGATGAGAAAACGTAGACTACAGAAAAAACCCGGGATATCTGGGAGTGAGGTGAATGGTGTTATTCATGAATTCATTGCTGAAGACAAGATGCATAACGCCTAGACAGAAATAATCTCAATTCTTGAAGGAATTTACAAGCAATCAAAGTTGGATAGCCAATTAGCCTGCTTCTAACTGGTCTATAAAAATCTTTCAGAGTGAATGAGGTTCAGAAAATACTTCCGCAAGTCAAGAAATCTAAGGTAGGAAATAGTCCATTCTTCACATTCCTCTCCATAATTCAAAATGAACGCAACAAATAGTTCATTCATCTCAGTCCATTTTGAAAATCCATTATTTAATCAACCTTACTTCGTCCATGACTTCAGACAAATCTTGCCCGGGTTCTATAAAAAGGTTGGTTAAACTTGTTCTGAAGAGAAATCCTTCTAACCTGATATATCATTCAGGGAATAAACCTTGATGCACTTCCCATAAAAAGAAATCATTTTGGAAGTCTTTGTGTTCTGATGTTCGATGCTTCATGCATATACACAACTTGCGATTACCAGGTTGGAATGGCAAGACTACTCGTAGGACGTCTGACAAAAGCAGCTATAAATATTTTTAAAATTTTTAATTATTATTTCATTGTTGTGATTCTGTGAGGTGATCGTCGAAGTTGCACAAGGTCTGATGAGAAAATGTTAACAACTATCTCTGCGGCCATATCTCTACCTATATACTTTCCCGTATATATCTTTTAGTTCGTAATCTGAAGCCTAAACTGCGTACTTATTGCCTGCCAATTCTTACTGTTTGTTTCTTTCTTTCTTGGTTGATTAAAATATTTCTTATCAAGCTGTTCTGAAAATCCAGGGATTATTCACCTTGGTTTTCCTAATGTTAAAAACCCAAAAAAAAAAAAAAAAAAAGGGAACGCCAAAGTTGGTGAACCAGGCATTGCAATTAGATGTCGGTGAATAAATTAATAGACCCTAGTTACTGCCATGCTCTTGTCTAATCATTCCACGTGGCCTAAAAGTCAAGACTATTGAACAAAGACATTTTCAACTCTGTTTTTATCACAGTATTAGGAAAACAGTGTATGGAAGCTGACAACGGGATTTGACTTGGTAATAAATTTTGCGTTACAGTTCGAAAATTACAATATCAGATCACTGCAGGTTGACCTGCTGATTAAATTAATACACTAATATAGAAATACTTCAAAGACTATATACATGATCTTTATTGAATTTGCAGACTTTTGTATATGGTTTGATTGGGATCAGTGTAATGAAACTATGGGTATGAAAATATTCTTACTCTTCAACGTTATAATTTAGCTTATCCATTCCGTTCACTTCCTCTATAAATTTGAGCTCTTCTGCTTCATTTCTGCACAAAAGAAGCAAGAAACACTTACAATGAAAACTGCATTAGTTCTACTTTCTTTCCTTACCTTTGCCTTGATTGATGCAGCACCGGCGCCCAATCCGGTGCTTGACATCTACGGTAAGCAGATCCGGGTTGGTACTAAGTATTTCATCTTACCAGCTGTCCGAGGGAGAGGTGGCGGCCTTACTCTTGCCCGCACCGGCTACAAAACCTGTCCTCTTGATGTTGTTCAAGAGCGATATCCATTCGCAAATGGCCTCCCAGTGACATTTCATCCTGTGAATCCAAAGAAAGGTGTTGTTCGGATGTCCACTGATCTGAATATCCAGTTCGAAGCTGCGTCAACCTGTGCTCCATCCACGGTGTGGAAGCTTGACAACTTTGATCAAACATTGAAACAGTGGTTCGTTACAATCGGGGGAGTTCTTGGCAATCCTGGTCCCAAGACAACAACCAACTGGTTTAAGATTGAGAAGTTTGAAGATGATTACAAGCTTGTTTTCTGTCCTACTGTCTGTCCTTTCTGCAAAGTTCAATGCAGAGATGTTGGCATTTTTGTCGATGGAGGAGTCCGACGTCTGGCTCTGAGTCATGTACCTTTCAAAGTTACGTTCAGAGAACAGTAAAGTTAAAATACTTATAAAAGTTACAGGCAGGCAGATTCCTAAATGTATGAATCTTTGCTATATGTATGAATAAACCATGTAATAAGAGTTGCATAACGCACCTCCAAAGTTTCTATGAATGGTAAAAAATTTTATTTCTGTTGCTATAGATTCTCTATTTGTTTTGTGTTGGTTAGCTTAACTAAGATAATTTTGGAGTTGATAATAATACCAATATCATGCATGAATGCACACTTCTAGGTCTATAAATAGAAAGCTCTTCTTAATTCATTTCCGCACATCGAAAAGACTTCAAAAGAATAACAAAATGAAGAGCATTTCACTACTAACTGGCAATGATCTCTTTCCTTATTTCCCTTGCCTTCACTGCAAAATCAACATTGTTCGGGGAACATATTGTTGCTGATCCACCGCCAGTGGTTGAGCCGATAGTTGATTCCGACAGTGAGAATGTTCTCAATAGCAGAGTTATATTACTACTACATCGTAGATCAGGAGGTGGACTTAGGTTGAAGAACAGATATCCTTGTCTTGAAGAACTGGTTTAAGTTTCAGAAGATCAGATTAAGGATAAAAGTGATTTGTATCAGATCATTTACAGTCATGAGGTTTGCAATTCTGCGTAACTTTTTACAGCGACGTTGGCTATATATGGGGAAGATAACAATGTTCGACGTCTGGCGCTGAGTCGCGAGAGCTATCTTCTAAATCCAGTTTGTGAATGAATTAAAGCTAGGAAAAGAAGCATAGAATAATGCAGTATCATTGCATGAGATGATGCAGTTCTATGTATTTCTTGTATTATCTACCTGAATAAATAAAATGACTTAATCATTAGTTCTTGAATAAAACTAGTACTCTGTATGCCAGCTTCCACTTCTTATAAATGGGATGTAATCATCACAACCTAACTAAAATGTTTCCTTTTCTTTTTTAAGGTGGGTTTTCTGGGCTTTTGACTTTAAAGATTGACTAATATCATATTAAGTGAAATACACTTCTTGAAATAAATTTACTAATAAAAATAATAATTTTAAATTTATAATATAATCTTATTCGATGACGTGGCTAAAATCGTCTCCCTCAAAAGTTATACTATTAATTGAAAAAGAATAGGGCATATACGAAGTTGGTTCCTATATGTCTGAAACCAGTACATTTGTTTCCCGCGAGAAAAAAACTAACCGTTACATGAAGAAATGAATTACAGGTCCCCGTTAATTCTATTACGAAAATGTCGAAGCTTTCAACAGATGAAACAAATCCTTGCCGTATCTGCAACACTGGGACTACACAATCATCAAACTTTTCAATATGAGTTACTCAACTGCTACACCAAACTAGGAAACCCACAGGAATCTAACAGAGTCTTCGATCAAATTCGAAACCCAGATGTAGTTTCATCGACATGTCTGATGAATCTTTACTTAAAATTTCAAGAACCCAGAAAAGCTTTCTGGGTATTTTCGAATTTGATTCGTAGCGGTATAAGACCTGATAGCTATTCGATTGTTGGTGCATTGTCAGCTTGTGGACGCAAGAGGGATTTGAAAAGAGGGAAAATAGTTCACGGGATGGTTTTCAGATTTGGGCTGGGATTTGAACCGATTGTGGGTAATGCTTTGATTGATATGTATAGTAGAAATAGAAAGATTGAAGTTGCTCAGATGGTTTTTGAGCAGACGGAAAGAAGAGATATTGCTTCGTGGAATAGTTTGCTTAATGGGTTCATTATGTGTCGTGATTTGGAGTCTGCTTGCCGGGTATTTGGTGAAATGCCGCAGAGAAATTCTATTTCTTGGGCTGCCCTGATAACTGGTTATGTTCGAGGGAAGATATCGATTACCGGATTAGAACTTTTTAAGCAAATGAATGCAGAAGGGAAAAATTGTGTTACAGGAATCATTGTTGTGGCTGTGCTGTCGGGTTGTGCTGATATAGGTGCTTGTGATCTTGGTCAATCCATTCATGGTTATGTTAACAAATGCAATTTTAGTATGAATGTTACTGTGAACAATGCTCTGATGAATATGTATTCAAAAAGTGGATGTCTTAATATGGCCTTAGAGATATTTAATGGGATGCCGAGGAAAGATGTGTTTTCATGGACTACATTGATATCAGGGTACGCATTTCATGGCGAAGGGAAGAAAGCACTTGAGGTTTTCTCTGACATGTTAGAATCGAGGATTACCCCGAATGAGGTCACATTTGTTTCACTTCTATCAGCTTGTAGCCACGCAGGAATGCTGGCAGAGGGTCAAAGATTATTCAACAGAATGGTGCAATTCTATGGTTTGGAACCCAAGATTGAGCATTATGGATGTATGGTGGATCTTCTTGGCCGATCTGGGCTTTTAGAAGAAGCAAAAGACTTTATTGAACAAATGCCTGTCAAACCAGATGCTGTTATTTGGAGATCTTTACTCAGTGCTTCTTTGTTCCATGCAAACTTTAACTTAGCTGAAATGGCTGGAAAGATGATAATTCAATTAGAACAAGATGATGATGGAGTCTATATACTCTTATGGAATATTTTTTTTGCTGCAAATAGGCAGGAAGATGCATTGAAGATAAGAAAGTTAATGAGAAAACGAAAATCAAGAAAAAACCCGGGGATAGCTGGGTAGAGGTGAGTGGGGTTATTCACGAATTTGTTGCTGGAGACAAGATGCAACATGCCCGGACAGAAATATTCTCGATTCTTGAAGGAATTTGTGAGCAATCAAAGTTGGATGGCCAATTACTCTGTTTCAAACTGGATTAAATAAATCTTTTAGAGTGAATGAGGTTCAGAAAATACTTCTGCAAGTCAAGAAATCTAAGGTAGGAAATACATTCTTCACATTCTTCTTCGTAACTAAAATTGAACAAACAAACAGTTCATTCATCTCGTTCCATTTTTTAAAAGTAGTCGAGTATTTAATCAACCTTAGTTTATCCATGAAATTCCTGATAAATCTTGCACGGGTTCTGCAAAAAGGTTGGTTGAACAAGTTCTGACAATAGATAATCCCTCCTGACATGATATATGAACGAGGAAAACCTTGATGCACTTCATTTTTAACCTATAAAAAGGAGCCATTTCAGAAATCTTTATGTTCTGATATTCGATGTTTCATGCATATACACTACTGGCGATTGCCAGGTTGGAAGAATGTGGCAAGAGTACTATTGGAACATCCGACAGAAGCAGGTTTAAATATTTATTATTTTATAATTATTATTTCATTGCTGTGATTCTGTTTAGTGATTATAGTGGCTACACAAGATCTGATGAGATCATGTTAACGGCTAGCTTGGCAGCCACAGCCACACCTCTACCTATTTCTTTACCATATCTTTTAGTTCATAATCTGAGACCTTAACTCCATATTTATTGCCTGTCCATTCTTACTGTTCATTTGTTTCTCTTGTGGCTTATTAAAAGTTTTCTCATCAAGCTGTTCTGAAAATCTAGGGATTAGTCGCCTTGGTTTTCGTAATGTTAAAACAAAAAAAAGAAAGAGGAACACCAAAATTGGAGAATGAGGTATTGCGATTAAACGCCTTTCTATCATGGACTGAAAATATTCACCTGCATGAATAAATTAATACAGATCCCTGGTTAGTAGTCACTGTCATGTTCTTGTGAATCGTTCCATGTAGCCTAAAAGGCAAGACTAATAAACAAAGACATTTTCAGCACTGTTTTTACCACAGTATTAGGAAATCAGTGTATAGAAGGAGATAACGGGATTTGACACTATAATAAAGTTTGAAATTTAAAATATTAAATCACTGAAAGTTGGGCTGCAGATTAAAACACACTAACACTAAAAGCAAGCATTATGTACATTATTTATTGAACTTGCAGACTTCTGTATATGGTTTGATTAGGATCTGTGTAATAGAACTATGGGCATGAAAATATTCGTAATCTTCAATGTTCTAATTTAGATCATGCATTCAGTTCACTTCCTCTATAAATTTGAGCTCCTCTGCTTCATTTCTGCACAAAAGAAGCAAGAAATATATAACAATGAAAACTGCACTAGTTCTACTCTCTTTCCTTACCTTTTCCTTGATTGATGCAGCACCAGCACCTGATCCAGTGCTTGACATCTACGGCAAGTTGATCCGGGCTGGTACTAATTATTTCATCTTACCAGCTGTTGGAGGCAGAGGTGGCGGGCTTGCTCTTGCCATCACCGGACACAAAACCTGTCCTCTTGATGTTGTTCAAGAGCGATATCCATTAGGATATGGCCTCCCATTGACATTTCATCCTGTGAACCCAAAGAAAGGCGTTGTTCGTGTGTCCACTGATCTGAATATCCAGTTTGAGGCTGCATCGACCTGTGCACCAACCACAGTGTGGAAGCTTGACAACTTTGATGAAACATTGAAACAATGGTTCGTTGCAATCGGGGGAGTTCTAGGCAATCCTGGTCCCAAAACAATAAACAACTGGTTTAAGATTGAGAAGTTTGAAGATGATTACAAGCTTGTTTTCTGTCCTACTGTCTGTGCTTTCTGCAAAGTTCAATGCAGAGACATAGGCATTTTTAATGATGGAGGAATCCAGCGTCTGGCTTTGAGTGATGTACCATTCAAAGTTAGTTCAAAAAGCAGACTTGAAGATAAAAATACCTTAAAAGTTACAAATAGATTCATATATGTATGAATCTTTGTTGAATGTTTGAACAAACCATGTAATAAGAGTTGCATAATGCACCTGGAAAATTTCTATGAATGGTAAAAACTTTTCTTTCTGTTGAGTGTATATTCTCTGTTTGTTTTGTGTTTGTCAGTTTAACTGATATAATTTTTAGAATTTGAATCTCGCTCACACCAAAATTTAGATACCAACTAATAGGAATTATTATTTATTGTAGTTGTGGGGGCTTAATAAATGCAAAGATTTGGTATTTTTTATTTATAATGTTGCTGTAAAATATTCAAATTGAGATTTTTGACAAGATTTCTAAAATTGGAGATTGAATGTTGTAGACATGGGATCCTCTTCCATAACAAGCAAGAAATATATTTTTATGGTAGCCTTAAAATTTATATTTTTGAAATTGGAGATTGAGTGTTATTCATTTAAGTATCCTTTCCCTACACACACAACTTTTAGATGAAAATCTTAAAATAATAATATATGAATGCGGTCAAAACTGATGTGTCACTTAAATTTTTCTTCCAAAGATTTATTCAACTAATTATTTTTAAAATGAGTTTTCCTTCGCGAAATCATAACCTCATTTGATATCCTACATTCAAACAAAATCGAAAGCTCTAACACATCTTTGGTGAATATAGAGATTTAGTTTTTAAATTTAACACAAAATAGACATAAAAGCTGAGCCGTAATTAATTTGCTTCAATATGTAATTAAATTTACACAGGTTTGGTCATTGAAATGGCCTTTAATTCAAGCTTTCTGGAAGCTTTTTCATAGCTCAAGATCCCATAATCCAAAGCTCAAATCGTCCACAGTCACAATTTCAATGTATTTCTGATCTTATTACTCTATTCCACTTATTATTCTTCCACAAATTTACTGTAGAACGATCACAAATTCACAAGCATATATGCTGCAAATTTAATTTATTCTATTAAATATTAATTGAACTCGGCCATGATTTAGAAGTAGTGCGGCACCAATTTTTCCTTGATGCGGCTCAAAATTTCGTCGGCCTTTGATAAACCCTACTCCGAACTGCTCATCATCCCTCGGAGCCAAACGTCGAACAGACCCTTCACCCGATTCACCGTTTTCTCAATCTTAAAATAATTTCTCAACGTTTCCGCTTCAGGATTGCCCTTAACGCCATTCGCTGTTAGAAAGCAAAGGACATTTTCGACTCTGTTTTTACCACAGGATTAGGAAATTAGTATACAGAATCGGATAACTGGATTTGACTTGTAATAAATTTTGGGTTTCAGTTTGAAATTGACAATATTAAATCACTGCAAGTTGGGCTGCAGATTAAAATGCACTAACATTAAAATACTTCAAAGACTACATATATGCATTATCTTTATTGAATTTGCAGACATTTATATACGGTTTGACTGGGATCTGTGTAATCAAACTATGGGTATAAAGATATGCGTACTTATCTGAATTAGGCTTGTCGTTGTGTTAGTCAAAGTCCAACCAGCTTTTCGTGTCCCCCACAACTCTTCAATGTTGTAATCTAGATCACACATTCCATTCACTTTCTCTATAAATTTGAGCTCTTTCTGATCCATTTCTGCACAAAACAAGCAAGAAATACATAGCAATGAAAACTGCATTAGTTCTACTCTGTTTCCTTAGCTTTGCCTTGATTGATGCAGCACCTGATCAGGTGCTTGACATCTCCGGTAAGAAGATCCGGGCAGGTACTAATTATTTCATCTTACCAGTTATCCGAGGTAGAGGTGGCGGGCTTACTCTTGCCAGCACCGGGAACAAAACCTGTCCTCTTGATGTTGTCCAAGCGCAACACGAAGTAGACAATGGCCTCCCATTGACATTTCATCCTGTAAACCCGAAGAAAGGTGTTGTCCGTGTGTCCACTGATTTGAATATCCAGTTTGATGCTTCATCAACCTGTGTTCAATCCACTGTGTGGAAGCTTGACAACTTTGATGAAGAATTGAAACAATGGTTCATTACAACCGGAGGAATTCTAGGCAATCCTGGTCGGGAAACAACAAGCAACTGGTTTAAGATTAAGAAGTATGATGACGACTACAAGCTTGTTTTCTGTCCTACTGTCTGCAATTACTGCAAAGTTATGTGCAAAGATATTGGCATTTTTATCGATGGAGCAGTCCGACGCCTGGCTCTGAGTGATGTCCCGTTCAAAGTTATGTTCAAAAAGCAGACCTGAAGATAAAATGCTTATATTTTGAATCTTTATTTAATGTATGAATAAACCATATAATAAGAGTTGCATATGCACCAGATAAATTTTATGAATAATAAGAACTTTTCTTTGTCTTTATTCTCTGCTTGTTCTGTGTAAACATCACAAATTGTTTACAGATGGAATCCCACTCGTACTATAAGTCTGATTCTAACCAAATGGGGTGGGAGCTATGAATTATCGTCAGTCATGTGATCCAAATAAATGACAAGATTTTGATATTTCTTATTTATGATGTTGCAGTTAACTATTCAAATTGAGATTTTTTACAAGCTTTATAAAATTGCAGACTGAATGTGTTATACATGGGGCCCCTCTTCCTTAACAAGTAAGACACAAAGCCTTTTCGTTGGAAGTTTCTAATCTTAAATAAGAATAACGGAAATGAAGGTTATTAAAATTTGGTTAACTAATCGTACAAATCCTAATAATTTTATTATTTATTTTAAAAGTCTTAGTTTGTTATAAAAAAGTACGATTTCATATTTACGCTCTTATTGGTTATTATATTTAACTCTCTCAGAATTTTGGAAAATAGAACATAATCGCTTAAATTTTTAACAATGTAAAAATATCTTTTAACTTAAAAAAAAAAGATAAAAATACCCCTAACTAACTATTTATAATAAAAAATAAATGTTTTGTCCTTATATTATTACCTTAAACTATTAAAATACATATAAAATGGCTATAGTATTATTATTTTTATTTTTCAATAACTAATATAATTTTGTTTTAATATTTAAATTTAAAAATTATAATAATATTTAGATCCTTATTATTTTTAAAAAAAATTTATATCAATTTTTTTACATTGTTAATTATATATAATTAATATTATCAAAATATTTAGTTATTATTTTCTTGTAATATTAATTGTAAAATTTTTCACAACAGAAAATTTGTTATAAGAAATTAACATAAAAATTTTAAATTTATTTGTAAAAAAATTTTATAAGATATTTTTATTATTAATTATAAAAAATTAAATGGCCTATTTTGGAGATTTTGACAAAGTAGACCATTTAATATTGTTAAAATTTTCTAAAATAGAGTATTTAATTTTTACAACTAATAGTAAAAAAATTATGTTTTAAATATTTTTACAAATAAATTAAAAATTTTACATTGTAAAATTTTAACTATTTGTGACAATAAATTGTATATTGTAAAAATTGTTATAATTAATATTAATAAATAAAAACTTAAACATTTTGATAATATTATTATAGATAATTTTCAAAAATAGACTATTTTAATTAAAAAATTTTATATATATGTATATATAATTAATACTGTAAAAGAATTGACCAAAAATATGGGAGAGTTAAAGTATAATAACTAATAAGGACATTATTGTAAAATTATATTTTTTCATAACAGATTAGAACTTTTAAGATAAAATTTGAAATTATTAAGACTTATGTGATTAATTAGCCAAACATTAAGGTCTTTCATGTGAATTACCCATATAAATTTGACTTTCACCAAAAACATATGATATTATAATATAAACAGATGATGATGTGAAAGTTGATGTGACTTTTTTTTTTTTTTTTTTTTTTTTTGAAAAAATGTATTCATTACTTATTTGTTTTCCTTGCTAATTCGTAACCTCATTTGATACGCTACATTCAATGTACAAAATTGAAAACGCTTAACACAACATCTTTGGCAAATACAGAGCTTTAGAATTTAAATTTAACACAATAATATACACAAAAGCTGAGCTATAGTTAATTTTCTTCAATATGTAATTGAATTTACCCTGATTTGCCCATACAAATTGCTTTTTCAAGGTTTCTGAAAGCTTTTTCATAGCGCAGGAATCCCATAAACCAAAACTCAAACTCATCCAGAGTCACAATTTCAATGTACTTCTGCTGGGGCTTGTTCACATTCTCACTTTCATAGACACTTCTGATCTTCTTTATGGGTATCAGTACCTGTAAAGTTAATGAGATCACATCAATACATTTGCATAATCTAATATATAATTTACAGAAAGGTTGACGGTTTTTTAAAAAAATCTTTCTTAATATTTGTGTGTTATTTTAACTTACTTTTAAATTTGAACTTTGTTTAATATTGTGGTACTCATATTATACTTTAAAAGTAAAGTTAGAAAAAAATAACACCAAATTCTTGACGGGGCTTATTAACTTTTTTTTTTTTATATTTAGTGATTCGATTAAAATTAAATTACATTATCTCAATGTCAAACAATGCTTCAGTCTTAAATATGTATTATAATATATTAAAAATTTTATTATAAGACAAAAATGAATTCTAATCCATGAAACCATCTTATCTCAAAACCTTTCCAACAATATCATCATTGACTAATGCATAAAATTAATTATATAGATAATCCCAGTTTATGATCTCTAATTCAACTACAAATGATCATAATCTAGTCTTATATACACTTATCAGAATGAAAAAATTCTTGAAAATAATTGAAATAATTACCTTGTATGGTGCTTTTATCAATTCTCCGGTGGAGGAAGAGATAGTAATTGATCTTTCACTGCAAAAACAAATCTTCTCGTTGGAAATGAAAAGAAGTCCAGCAATTGGACCAGATGTTGTTGATAAGTAGCATTGTGAAGCCTTTAACAATTCTTCTCCTTCATTCAAACCAAAAATCTGCTTGAATACATTCTCCCTTCCACCTTTTTGAATAATTCTTGCCCCCAAACTCAGCTTACCCTTCACTGTTTCTGAAAATTTTGGCCCCATTTTCACTACAAATTTATACACAAAACTCATTCAATTAATAACTGTTCTCATGATACAACATAATAACGAAAACTAATTTAGTGGGCGACGTTACTCATATTACAGTGAAGGATATTGTCGGATAACGTTGTCTTGTATGCTTGTCCTTCGAAAAATGAGCGACGCCTCCCACTAAAACATTTGTAATGTGTAGTAATATGGACATGTTAATAATTTTTGGCTAAAATTATTAGGAAAAAAGAAAAATAGTTACCATGATCTCGAATTCTGCAAGCAAAGTTACCACCTTTTCCCTCACTTTTTTTCATGCAACCGATGTTTGTATCTTCTTTATCTGTAAAAATTATAATGAATTATTCATCAATATATCATATTTAATTACTCAAGAAGGGTTTAATTTATATATTTATGCAAAATTTTTTAAAAAAGAATTTTTAATTCAATTCACATGAACTTTTCCTCCAAAAAAACTCGAAGGACTCCAATATATATATTACTCAAGAATAAAATATGACATAAATATAAAATAAATCCCACCTCAACTTTCATATGAATTTTAATATCATACTAATTATACCAACTAATTCTACAATTATCAAAAAAATATTGAAAGAAATAAATAAATAACAACTCAAAAAGAAAAAGTAGAAAGAAAACTCACTGGTATCGAAGGAGGAAGAGGCATCTGAGGAAGAAGGACTGTGTAATGAAGTGAAAGGTTCACAGAGAGGAGAGAATCGTTCTGGGGTTGAATCATTTGACTTCACTAACGGACTTCCGCTGCCGTTAAACCCATCTGCAGCTTTTTCCTTCATCTTCACTTTTCCGGGGAAAATTCTATTTGAAAGCCTGAGTTGTTTGGGACCTTGCGTGTGAATGTTTTGCAAATGGAGGAAAAAGAGGAGAAGGAAATCAAGGAAGAGGGAACGCGGAATTCTGTGATAAATGACAAAGATTTCAGATTGTGATGCAAATTCGAGGCAGTTTCATTGGATCGGAATGTCTAAATTTCCATGCTGGATGAGGATTTGAGAATTTTCCCGGTCAATGGAAGTGGTTAACTTGGGACTTCTAGAAGTGCGGGTGTGGTTGGAATATTTCAATTAAGTCCTTATTCTTTATTATAATAACAAAAACCATATACTTATAAAATTTGGTTCCCAACCCCCTCACGTTTTACAAGATGCATCAATAACATATTTTGACCAACTTGAATAAGGATAAATTTAATGATAAATATATACTAGTAATAATTATTTCTTAAAAAACAATCAATATGAAATTCAGTCATTAAAAATTATTTAAGTGAGTCATTAAAGAATAAAAAAAATAAATTACATTGATTTTAATTAATTTCAATCTATCTAAATAAATTTTTTAATTCAAAAATATAATTAAGCACTATAAAATTCATCTTATGGTTAAGAATATACTTTTCTTTTAAATTGGGTTACTACGTGTAAACTTTAGCAAAAGTCCATAAGAGGTCCTTACACTTTTAACCCGTGACAAATATTCCTATAAAGTTTAAAATATTGGTACCCATAAACATTAATTGTCTAATTCTCCATAGTTTTGGTACACATATGATATTCTTATAAACTATAAGGACTTTAATAAAAATATTTATATTAAATAAGTCTATCTTCGTCCGGCCAACCAAAATAAATTTAAAATTCTAATTAGATATAAATTGGAGTGAGAGATTTTATATTTATATAATATGGGATAATGATAGGTAATCTTTAACGTTTGGTGCAAAAGATAGATCGAAAAAAGACACATTTTTTTTATATTTGAGAAAATAAACAGATACTCTTGACTTTACTTTTATTAATTAATTGAATAATATATTATTATTTATTTTTTAAAATTTTGTATAATAATAATAATATGTTATATATTTTATTTAATTATAATAATTTAATCTTTATTTAATATTTTTTACAATATATTCAAAAATAAATAATTTTTTAATTTATTATTTTAATAAAAAATAAAAAAAAAAATATATAATTATTAAAAAAATTCAAACAATGAAATAAAATATACTCATATACCAAAATATTTCTGACATCTTTTTTTTTTTATTTTTATCGTAATAATTTGATATTTAATTATTAAAAAACTTTAATTGAAATTTTTTAACATTTTATTTTTATATATAATATATTTATTTAAAAAATTATGTTAAATTTCATATATTTTTAAAATATATAATGAAATATAAATAAAATAATATAAACAATAAATAAATGTTATATATATTTATATATTACAAATAAAAATATTCAAAATTTTCTTCTTTTTCTCTTTTTAATTAAAATTAAATTGTATTGGTTAATAAAAATATAAAATATATCTAATCACTAATTCTATTAACAAATAACAACTAAATTTTCTTCTTCTTTTTTTTACTTTTTTATTTATATTTTCATAATTTTTTTTAAGAAAATATAGTAAATTTAATATATTTTTTAAATAAAAATATTATATGTATATAAGTATAAAATGTTAAAATATGTTTTAAAATTTTTTTAATAATTAAATGTCAAATTTATTGCTGAAAAAGGAAAAAAAATTATAAATATTTTAGCATGAGTTTAATTTAATTCATTGTTTAAATTTTTTAAAGTATTTTTTGCTAAATTTTTCTATTGAGATAACAAATTAAAAAATTTATTTAATCTTGAGTATACTATAAAAAATATTAAATAAGAACTAAATCTATATAGTAAAAAATATATATTATAAAAAATATTAAAATAAAGACAAAATTATTATTAATAAATTAAATATATATTATATAAAAATTTAATAATATAAATAATAATAAACTAACCAGCCAACTAATAAAAATGAAAGTTAAGAGAGTATCTACTTATTTTCTCAAATCTTGGAGAATATTATATCAAATATATTTATGATTTACAAATCTATTTGTCTTTGTCTGCAATGATGAGCAATTTGTGTATTTTTTTTTATTATTACAATCTTATTTATTATTTACAAATTTATTTGCCCGTAATGATCGGTAATTTGTGGGAATTTTACTGATAAAACTGAAAAGATACATACAGTTATAACACACCCAACATCTACGGATTTGCCCTCCATGAGAGAAAGATCTGTCCAAAATTTTTTTAACAAAGTTGAACCCACATTTTATGTGAAACTCCACTAGGAAATCAAATTTACCTACCGAGAGGGAGTTCGATTTTTGCCATCAGGCTAAAGGTACCTGATATTATCCCTATATCATATTTTGAAATATTCCGAAAATTTGTTACGACTCTGATAAGGAAAGAAAAGTCAGTCTTTGTGGAAATACTTATTTGGGGCCCAATTCAAACGAAACTCGTTGGCGTTTAATGGGCCTCTGTTACCTCATTATTCGCCCAGTACAAGACAGTTCCTAACAAATTTCAAGTACAGAAGGGAAAAGGGTTGATACTAAATGCACCCCAAGCAGTTCTCTTCTTATCGCAGTCCACATAGCCGTGATGCCCAAGAAATGAATGCAGTGAGAAATTAGAAACGATCAATTGAAGTATTCTAAAATAATAACTTCTGAAAAATATATATTTATGCATTAACAATAAAATAAAAGTTTAAAATTTGTTTGGTTTAGAAATAGATAAATGATAGAGAGGTGTCCTCGAAATAAACTATTTAACAAAAAAATTGACATATACTCTAAAATTTTGTAAATGTGTAAATATTATCCAAGGAATTAAAAGTGGACAGATATTCTTAAAGTTTTGATAAATAAATTAAGATATTAATATTTTTATCTCTAAACTTTAATGAAATAATAAATTAGAATATAATTTTATCAATTTTAAGAATTTAGTTCACACTATGTTATCACATCATAATATGAACTAAAATAATAAAATTGAATAATCAATACTCTAATTTGTTATTTTGATAAAATTTAAAAATGAAAACATTATTAAGCAACGTAAAATAGATGGTTATTGTAAAAAAAAAAAGATAAGAGTTTAGAGCATTTATAAAATATTAAAAATAAAAGAATAAGTTTGAGATGAAAAGAAATAATAAATTATAATATTTGAAGAAATTTTGGTATTATATGTTAATAGATTAATAGTGAATAAAATATATTTTATATTTTTATTTAATAATTTAATTTGATATTGTTTGAAAATTTTAATAAACTAAGATGATTTTATAATAAATATAATACATATGTATTTATTATATTTTTATTATATTAATTATGTGTTTGACAATTTTTTCTACAAAAAAAGTATATATAACAAAGTTTTTTAAATAGATATACAAAAATAGAATTTTGAACATATATCATTTATTTTTTTTTTTTAAGTTTTAACCATTATATAACAAATTATTATTATAAAAGTAGAAGAAGAGGATTGGGAGTAGTTTTTTTTTTTATAATAATATTAAAATAATAAATTAAAAATAAAATTTTTTGATTTTAATATTTTAATCCTTAATATATAGGGTTATAAATAATAATGATTAAGTTTTTAAAATTAAGAAAACTATATTTTAATTTATTATTTTCCAAAATTTAGAAACAAAAATCTTAATACCTCGTTTGACGACGGAACTAAGAAAATTGTCTATTTTTTAAATTTCAGAAATATCTCTGCCGTCGTAATTATTTAGGAGATATGTGTACTTTTCTCTTAAAAGTGTACGCCAATTTCCTTTTAAGTTTTAAAAAAATTCAATATTAAATTAAAAAATTTCCTTTTACAAAATTTAATATTAAATAAAAAATAGTTCAATAAAAAAATATGAAAATACAAGCAGTTGTTGGAAAAGACAACGAGCAGATGAGAAGGTTACATAAACGGGCCAGGACTGAAAGCCCACACCTGGTACCCAACCGCACGTATGCCTGCCACGTGTTTAACATAATTCGACGACGCCAAGGTGATGGCCTCATTCATCCTTGGACCCCACAATTTTTATGCCTTTCGTACACAACGCTCACTTTCACTGCTTCGTAGTTCAACTTGATTGATACGTGATGACCACGCGCTCCGCTTTTTTAAATTGCGCCAACCAAAGGCAATTAACGCTAGCGTTGTTTTCACGCGGCTCAGATTTGTGGAGAATTACATCAGACAGAAAGCATGTGACACATGAGTATCGAAACTGCTCACGATTACGCGTCCGCATCATCAATCATGCTGCTTCAATCGCATCTTACTTAGTGAATTTATATTACTCGGTGGATATCACATTGCCTTCCCGGGGCCCACATAGTGGGACCAGACGAGTAGTATAATCCCACTTTATTTTAATTTATTCAACAATAATAAACTCGTACAAATATAAAGTTATTTTAATTTACTAAAAACGTTACAAATAAACACAGAATACATGTTTTACAAATAAAATTATTTTTAAAACATGGCTCTTAATTGATTTAATTATCAACTATTTTCTTCTTCTTTTTTTTCTTTGACAAAAGATTGTATATTTATATTTAATACTTAATTGACTTTACTTTGCTATATAAGATAATTAAATATATATATATATGTGTTACTAATGTCAACTTTAAGATGCACTTTCTACTACATAAAGAATAATTTTTTTTACTGAATCTAAAAATAAATAATTTAATTAAAATTCTACTCACAAATATTCTTATTTAGTTAGTTTATATGCATAAAAATATAACAATATTAATTTTTAAATTTTTAGTTAAAAATAAATATATTACTCTGATTTTAACAGAAAAAAAAATACATATTAATCAAATTTATATATCAATTTTATCAAATTTCAATTTTTTTGTAAAAAAAATTTCAAGGTGTGTTGAATGAAATTTTTTTAATTTTATATTTATTTTAAAATTAATTAATCATATCAATGATTAAAATATCAGGTAATTAAGTGGTCCCATAACAATATAAAATAAATAATCCTTTTTTCTCTTGAATAAATTGGAGCCACAAACTTTTTGAGCTACATTTAATTTGCAATAATAACATTCTTTTGTATATGATGGTTGTATAACCATTTTACAATAAATCAAGTTGGATTTTAATAAAATTTATTAACTTTTGAATTTATGAACAATCTTAAATGAGCCAAAAAGTTGGAAATTGACTAAATACATTTAATTAATCTAAAATCTAATAAGCGTAATAATATTAATACAATATAATTAAATATTAAAAATAATATATGATAGTAAATTAACTTTATTCTTAACGTTCAACAAAAAAAAATTCAAATATTTAACTTTTGTATTTTTTTTTTTTTTTAAAAAAATATGTTGAGTTCATATCATGTATATATCATTAACAAAATTAAAAATCTAGTAACCTTCCGATTTTAAAAAATTTTGTAAAATATTTTTATTGCAATAAAATTGCAACAAATATTGAACATGATCTTTTCGTAAGGTAATTTACAGCTAAGATACTCTCGTCGTCCAAATTAATAGCAGTATTAGTATGATTGTTACCATAGGGTCGATCACATAGGAAAAAAAAAGTGATTATTTTATTAATATTATAACCAATAATTAAATACCATGATGAAATTGTATTGACTCATAGTTATCGTCTCAACTCTACAAGTCTTGCCTGCATGCTTCACATTTGGAGTAATAATTTTAGAAAAAGAATTAGAAATTGTTAAAAAAAAAATTTCCTTTAATGCAAAATTCATCTCATTTCATTCTCTTTGCGACCACGCCAAGAAAAATCAGATTTTACTGAGGAAAAATTCGGACATAAGAGGGATTGAATTACTTGACTTAGCTGACTGAGAAGCAGAAGAAGAAAAATACCTAGCTGTGGTTTGTAATTGTTCTGTTATTTTTTCTTTGAAATTTTTATCGTAAAATTATGTGGGTTGCTACTGTTTTAGATTGATATGTTCAGGTGATATTCGTTTTCTCTATTTCTGTAAACTTTTTTTGATTAATTTTACTATATTTATTTTGATATTTTGAAGTATGAGTAAAATTTCAATGGTGTTTTGCGGTTGATATCTAAAAAAGGGAAATTTACAGGCTAATTTAGCTGGGGGTAGTTGGGCTGATTATCCAGGAACCTTACACCTAAATTTGGGGAACCCTTTTTTATTTTTTACTTATTTATCTTAAGAGTTTTGACTGATGTTGATAACTATTTGAAGGGTTCACTCAAATTTAGCATTCATTTTTTTTTTTTTTCAAATCAATCAACGCAGTAAATAGAGGAGGGAAGAAGAAAAAGAGAATACTCCCTTGTCATTTATTGCACAAACGCGAATATATTGAGAGCTATTTGTCGGTTTCCAAATTGTGTTGAATGGATTTCTCTTAGCTGAACGCAACATTCCTGGTAAATTTTTTAATCATCTTTTCAGTATTTTGAATTTGTAGAAATATAATTGAATGTTGTATGTTTTCTGGGTATTGCTTACCTGTTGTCGTATGTTTATGTTTCTGCTCTGAATTTCAAGTTCTTGCAATGGAGTATGTAGTTAAAACTCAAAGTTCTTTTGAATTAGGCTTTAGGTTGTCCCGTTGTATTGCTATTGATAAATTGTTGTTTGTTCTTCAGAATGAAATGTAGTTGAGATGGGTTGAAAAAACATTTGCTCAGCTATTGTTGATTCTGACTTAGATCAATCGTTTTAGTCCGAGACTTGAGTATGGTTGACATTCTGTAGGGATTCAATGGCATTTTTTATTTGTGTCATATAATGCTTTGAATTTATTGGTTTGAGTCAATGATGGAATTTGGTTGTTGTTATTATTGTTATACAATTTATTATTTTCTGTATGTAGGGTTATTGACGTGTTTGGTAGCATTGTTGCTTCGTTATCATTTTGTCGCTTTCAAATTGATTGGATATTTTGTTACTAACTAATAATTTCCAGACCTGTTTGTTTATGGTTGAATTGTGTTGTAGTCCTATAAGATGTTTATTATTTTCTGTATAAAGTAATTTGATTGACTTGCAGTATAATGTGAATTGTTTTTATGGTTTGTCGTTTAATGTGAATGCTTTGCATTTTTTGTCGTTTTGGTGTAATCAGCTGATGCCATTTGGATTTCATTATGATTACTGTTATTTGGTACTTGCTTTGTCATGAACTACTGATTGACTAGTTTCAGATCTGTATTTGATTTGTTTTACATAATTGATCGACTATTCAGGTAGCTTTTATAACATTTAGTGTTCGCAAGTAATGGAAATGCCATTGTAAGTTAGATAACATTCTTGATATCTCCATGCTCTAAGTAATTTACTCTTAAAGCATTAAGTGATAACATAGTCTTATTAGATTCCTAGATTTGGTTGTTTGGTTGTGCTACATTGGTGCTGCCAATGCCAAAGGCTACATATGCTAGGAAAATATCCATGGGGATTTCATTTGGCACTACATACAGCAGTTCTTCTTTCTTATAATCTTTTACTGCAAAGCACAGGTTTCCTTTTGACGTTTACTGTGAAGAAATTTTATTGCTTATGATATTTTTTCGGTTTGATTAATTTGATGTATATGCTATGTTGTTTTCGTGTGTGACTTTCCTGCTTTCTCACGGTTCCGTTCTTTCTCTTCCATAAGGCATTTTTTTTATAATTTTTCTTTTACCTCTGGCTTAAAAATTGTTATTGTCTTTGCAGCACTGGCATTTATGTTTTATTTATTTTTTTTTTTTGGTGTATTGTTCTGATATTTCTGCTGTTGATATGAATAGGCACGCCAAAAGATGCACTGTGCTGTCCGAAGAACCTATAGTGATAACCAAAAAGTTAACGGTGAACGAAGGTTTTACTCACTAAAGAAGTCTTTCGAGAAAGATAATTTCAGAGCATCTTTAGAGGTTAGGGACTTGTTATAATGATTGATTTATGTCCATACTCTTACCTTTTTCCATTTTCCTTTAGGATTGACCAATTTTTTTTAACTCATATTCAATCAATTTCCTTTTTTGCAGGATTCTGAAATTTCTTCTCTTAACTCAAGGAATCCTGATAAGAGGTAAAACGCTTGTCAAGGATATGTGTATTTGCTTGATACACAGATAGAAAATCAGAATTGCTTCCTTAAAATTTTTTGAATCTGTTTTCATGTCTTACAGATAACAGTGAAAATGTTGATATGAACTCTTTCTTTCCTTCCTTTTTGTATTTCTCCTATATGTGTTCCATTTATTAGTATACTGGGTAGTGACCTTTCAGATCTACCCATCAGGATCTCCTGTTAGATTTATCTTGCTTGCTACTGTTTGGAGCTAATAGAAATTCTGGGAGATCATTGATTTTATGTAGGTAATGGAGAACTATAACACATTTCTTGTATGTGATATTCTCCTATTGGTGCCTCATTATATGCATATTAAAGTAATCTGAATTTTATGACCCAATAGGACTTCAACTATCTAGTAACCTTTATATTCTTTTTATATGTATTGAAAGTGCATTAGCAACAGTGATTTTTGCTCTCAACTTATGGACTGTTGTAAAAGTTAATATGCTGTAGGTATTTTCAAAGTGTAACTTGAAAGTTCAGGAGTTCCCTGCTTTCATTTTGCTATTGCTTCAACAAATATAACCCAAAGGGAGAATAGGGAAATTGCTGTTAATCTGTCTCTGATTCTATTCTAGTATAGGAAATTTTACTTGAGTTTTTCTGGTCGTGTGGCAGTTTAATGATTGGTATTTTAGGTCTGTTATCATCTTTACTCAAGCTTTGTTAAAACTTGGAAAGAAAGAAAAATGCTTAAAATGTAATTAGGAAATTTTATTTGAGTTTTTCGGTTATGTGGCAGTTTAAAGATTGGTATTTTAGGTTCTTCTGTCTTTCCTGGAGCTTCGTTAAAACTTGGAAAAGAAAAAAAATACTTAAAATGTGTTATGTGCATTTTCTTAATGAGGCCCTTCTGGTTTTTCAACCATCTTTAACATCTATTATGGTTTGACAATATTGTTTGCCTGTGGTAATTTCATCTGTTATTTGTTAGGTGTGCTGTCCTGACAGTCTTCACCCCTGAACCTGTTGAACTCTGGAGAATTGTTTCGGTAACCCCAGAATGTCTTGACCACACTAACCAGTTAGAATCTATGGGTCAGGTAAACATGGATGGTCTGCATCTAGTTTCCCCATCATCTCTTAATTCATTTAAAGTTGATCGAAGGAAAGCCCGGAAAGGACCTGTGAGTGATGTTACTTGTTCCGTCAAGTCATTTAGAGCAAGAAACTTTCCGGGATCAGATGTGTGCCGACAATCTCGAAACGGGACCTTGGGTCATAAAGTCACTGATGTCAATGAATTCTCTAGTAATTCCTCCTCTCAAAGTTCCATCACTTACGGCGATTCCTCTCCTGTAATCCGACAAAGATCTAGTTCTTTTAAATCATCTGACATATTCATCGAAAATCCAAAAGTAGATAACACAGTGAAGAGAAATTCAAGAAATAAGGCAAGGAAGAAGGGAAAACAGCACAAGAAACTTTTTGAGTCTACTGATCCAGAAATTCTGTCTGAGGATTATACCTGTGGTATTTTGATCTCGGAAACCAGTGGTAACAACGAAGTTGATCATGCTGATATGTTAGTTTCGTATGCAGCTTCCCAAGAAGATTCATCGTCAGATAGTAGAGTTAATATAAACCATGTAGAAGACAATGATAATAGAATTGTTTGTTCTTCTGAATCACCAAAGACATGCACTTCCTCCATTGATGAACTGGAGTTATTGGAAGCTAAAGTACCTTCTGGAGTCAAGAGTTTTCCTGAGGCATGTCCCTTAACTGATTCAAAAATGATGGTTCAAATGGAAGACCGAGGATCCATCACTGATGTAGGAGCAGAAGAGACACATCATTCACAGATCAGTTGTTATGACGGTATTCATTTAAATGGGTTTTCCGATATGCATGACTGCCGAGTCTTGGATTCAGTTTCTGTTGGTTCAAACAGTGACAATAGTACTACTACTAGTTGTGATGCTAAACCACATGATAAGGGAAGTTGCAAGTTTAGGTTTTCAGAATCACTAGATTTTAGTCCAAGACAAGGGTGCTTCTCTCCTCAGAACTTGTTAGGTAGTGTTGTAGATTTCCATGACTACACTGAAGAAACGAGATATGGCAATCAAGATTTTAATGGCAGTAATATGCAAGTGGCTGTACCAGACAAGAGGAGTAAGAAAGCTAAAATGGTGCTGAGAAGTTCAACTGCCAGAAATTCTCATGTTCGTACAGGGAAGGAGAACAATCATCGTGTCTGGCAAAAGGTTCAGAAGAATGATGCTGATGAATGCAACTCGGAGTTTAAGAAAGTAAGTTCGCGGTTTCCTGTTACTCAAAAAGCACCTTCATCACTTAGAAGAAACTCTAATGTTGCTAACATAGATATGCCATCAAAATCTGAAGATAGAAAACAATTGAAAGATAAGGTTTCAAAGAAGTTGAAAAGAAAAACTAGTCCAGATTCAAAGCAAGAATGCAACTCTTATGCCCGGAGGGCTTCTAATCCCAGCAAGACCAGTGCAAACACCTGTGCTAAGATTGGTATCCAACAGAATGAAACTGTGGACACCTGTGAACAGGTAAATGACCAAAAAGGATTGAGCAGTTTTCCAAGATCTGGTTCTCCAGGGCTTGGGAGTCAGAGTGGCAAAGTTGAATCCTTGAATTCAGAATTATTCAATGGTTCACAAGATTGTCTGGAAACTTCAGAATCAACTGGAAGCGTCTCTTATGCCATTTCTGCTACGAAAGAACAACAGCAGGATATCTCATTATCCAAATCATGCTGTTCTCTGGAATTGGATATGGTTGAGGTGCCATCTCCGGTGTACCTTCCTCATCTTATGGTTAATGAAGTTTCTCGAACAGAAAAGGACATTTCTCTTGCAGAATGTGTTAAGCAAAACCATAATTCTGGATCTCTGCTGCAGAAATGGATACCTATTGGGATCAAGGATCGTCGAAGTACAACCTCAGCAAGATGTAGCAGCTCATCATTGGGACATTGTGATAGGCAGGGCTTGGGGGATTGGACTTTGGGAAACAATGTTGATGAGAAAGCTGCTTCCCCTTCTCAAAATCTCATTTCTTCATTGAATGTTGGGATTATGAGAATGGGCCTGGGTTCTGAAAGGAGTTCCATACAGGAGGATGAAAATAGTAATGTTCTATTGAGGAACATGAGTGCTTATACCTTCAAGGAGAACAATAGCAAGCATGTTGCAACTGATTGCTTGATTAGTGAATCTAACAATCAGAACTTTTCTGCATTTGAAACTGAGTTGAACAAGATTGCACAGTTGGTAAATGATGCCTATAGGATACAAGTGGCATCTGAAGCTGTTCAGATGGTCACCGGTGGTCCAATTGCTGAGTTTGAAAGATTTCTCCACTTTTCATCTCCAGTTATTTGCCGTTCACCCAATATAATAAGCTGTAAGTGTTGTTCAGACCAGGTTGGTGGTGTGTCTTTGTGCAGACACGAGACACTGAATGTTCCATTGGGATGCATGTGGCAGTGGTATGAAAAACATGGAAGCTATGGGCTAGAAATCAGGGCAGAGGATTATGAACAAACAAATAGATTGGGTGTTGATCGCTTCTCATTTCGTGCCTATTTTGTTCCCTTTCTGTCAGCAGTTCAGCTCTTCAGAAACTGTAAAAGTCATTCTGCAAACAATGGCCATGTATTTGCTGCTCCTGGGGTGACAAAGGCCTGTGAGATTGGTGAAAAATTGCAAAGCTCTGCTAGTGTTCGCCATCTACCAATATTTTCATTGCTAGTTCCTCAGCCTCGTACTGCTGATGCAAGTGTTTCACCACCTGTGACAGAGGTGTGCAAATCAGAGCTGTCTTCAGTTTCTCATAAAGAGGACTTGTCTATTTCATCAGTTGATATGTCAAGGTCTGATGATGTGGAGCTGCTTTTTGAATATTTTGAATCTGATCAACCTTGGCAAAGACGGCCATTATATGAGAAGTAAGTATCATTTTTGTTGTATTATAATAATTGTAATATTATTAGATAAACCAATAACCAAAAATCACGGCCATTGGCACACATACAAAACTTAGAGCTGAAATCTTAGTCAATTCCAGTTCTTTTTACGCTTGATCTATCAATTTTTTATGATAGAGAGAATAGCAAGAACAAGATCTTAATTCAAATCATTCAATAATTTTTTGATTGATGGATCAACTTTATCAGATTGATGTTGTCCTATCAAGGTATTTTACCTACTGAGAGTTGTAAATTTAGTCAGTTACTTGTTACATTTTGTTCATTGGGTTTTAAGCCTTTTAGTTCTCTAGCAATTCTTTAGAGCTATGACTAGATAATCAGGAATAGCAGTTTGACGACTGTTTAATATTTTTAATTCTTTTTCATTCATTTCAGAATTCAAGAGCTGGTTAATTGTGATGAGCCTTCGCATTGCAAAATGTATGGCGATCCAAGTAATTTAAACAAAATAAACCTAAATGATCTGCATCCTTCATCCTGGTAAGTAGCAAAACTTTTCCAGATACGATATGAAGAATAATCTTGTTGAACCAGTTGTTTGCAATTATTGTGTTTAACTTGCTAGGACAGTAATATCTCCATTGTCTTCAAGAACATTTGTATGTAACAGATTTCAATGTATCAACCGACACCAAGAAATCTAGTAAGTTCTGTTGTCATCTGAATTTCAGGTACTCTGTAGCATGGTATCCCATTTATAGGATTCCGGATGGCAACTTCCGTGCAGCATTTTTAACTTATCATTCACTTGGTCATCTGGTCCGTAGAAGAGCGAAAGTTGATTCTGCAAATGCAGGCACATGTATAGTCTCTCCTGTTGTTGGTCTCCAAAGTTACAATGCTCAGGTAGCTTTAATTATTCTTACTGATAATCCTCTAAAAATTGACTCTGTTTCTTTGAGTTTCTATTCAATTCTATGGCGAAATCTTTCAAAATTTGATCGTAAAATTGGTTGCACATTCAAGTTTCTAAGCCGAGTGTGTCAAATAGTTGTCATTTCAGAAATAGCAGCATCTGAGTTGTTGAATTTACACTCATATTAATCAATACATCAAAATGGGAACCTGATTTTCAATCTTAACTAGAAGCGATAATGCATCTAGCCTTACAACCATCTCGTGTATGGTACACGTGCATCTGCTACTGCATAAATGACCGTTGCTGCTTGTCATATGAACAGAGTGAATGCTGGTTCCAGCCAAGGCAGTCTGCTGTGCAGAGCCAGACAGCAGAAAATGCAGCCTTAAACCCTTCTGAAATTCTGAAGGAGCGGTTGAGGACGCTCCAGGAAACAGCATCTTGTATGTCTAGAGCAGTCGTTAACAAAGGAGATCAGACATCCGTAAACCGACATTCTGACTTCGAGTTCTTCCTCTCCAGACGACGAAGTTGAGTAGTCTAGCATCTCCCTGTTCGTTAACCGAAAAACTAGTTCCTTCCTTTTTAATCTGTATAAAAGTTTTTGACATATGCAGATAGAAACTAACTTCAAATATAGGAAGTTTGAGGTTGCTGATTTAGTTGCTTCCAATGTTTTCATCTGTTTTATTTCTACCCGGGAAAGTTTGTGCCATATGTGAATAACATAGCTAGCTTTCTGTGTATGGTTTTGTCTGTCTTCAAATTCGAAGGGTATGTAGTGAGGATATCAATTTTAGCATTTTCTCTGATGCTGTAAATATTTTCCCTTTTTTAATTAAAAAACCAGCGAAGGTTTTTCAGTTCAGAATCATTAAATTTTTATACCTGTTAGTATCATTATCGGACAAATTTTTTTTTTTTTTTACATTTTTATTGTATTATTCCTTTGTGACAAATTTTATCATCATTATATATAAACAAATGTAAACATAATTGTCACTGTTGAAAGTGATTCATTTGCGCAAGCGTTATGTCACCGATCTTTGTCAAATGATTCGTGTGAAGAAAGTTTAGTTAAAAAAAAGATATTGAATGTGACTCTTCAATTCAATAAGCAAAAATGCATATACACCCCTAAATTTTCTTAAATATACAATTTAATTCTATTAGTTTAAAAATATAACATACTTGAATCCGTTTATCCGTAAATTTAATTCGTAAATTTCGATAAAATAAGAGTAAATAAATAAATCATTTAAACTATCAAAATTTTTAACAAACAACTATGCAAAATATTTTTCTAACCAATAACACTAAAGTGTCTTATTGACATTATTTTAGAGGTTTATAAATACTTTATCTATAAAATAAAGAAATAAAAATTTAATTTATTTAACTATAATTCTCAGTTTTTTATTTTTCAAATTATTATCATTTTAAGGAAAAAAAAATTAAACTAACATATATCCCTCTCCTCTCTATCTATATAATTTAATTTTAATTTGATTCATGACTATTGCGAAACTTCCTTCACTTGTGAAATTGAAATTATAATTCATAAGAGAAATGTGAATGTGTGTGGTGTAGATGCAAGCTGATCTTTCTATCTTATCAACTACATTAAATTAAATCAATTATGAGACAACTTGACTTATATATATAGATAAAATAATAATTCGAGATATTTCCTCCATAATAAATAATTTTTTATATATAAATTAATTTGGCTGGCATACACTCTGAATTTTCCAAGAAACTGTTCCATAGTACCATGTTCACACTAATTATTAATGTCAAGAAAATTTTAAAAAATAAATAATTATAAAATAAAAGTTTTATAAGTAAATTATTGATAAAAAAATTTTATATATAATAACATGTCACAACGCTATCTCTTTTAATTTATTATAAAAATAATTTATTAAAGAGTAATCCTATACATTTTAAGAATTTTCTCTTAACTTCTTTATATAAATAAAATACATATATATAGATATATATGAATAGATCAAAGTGTTATGAAATTTGCTTCTTTTTTTTTTAATTATTTTTCTCTTTTACATAGTTTCCAAGTTCTAGAACGATAAATTTACAATCCATTGGTGTAAAACGAATGAAAGTAACATTAATAGGAGAAAAAAAAAGTCATGAAGTGGAAATTAAGTAGAAAAATTAATCAATTAAATTAATTGAAAATGATATTATAAGTAAAATTTTCCGCAAATCAAGGAGCCCATGAAATTAAATGGAAGCATTAATTCTTTGTTTTTTTGTTTTTGTGGTGGCTCCCCACTAGAGGTTTTTCATTTGGAATCTTCAATCATTCTACTAATTCCATTCTACATGTATGGATTTTTCCCACTATTTCTATTTTAGATAAAACTGATAATAAAAAATATTGTTAAATTTAATGATATTCCAATAATCAAGACTCAAAGTTTGTGTGATTACAAGTTTAAGAAAAAAAAATGATAATAATTATGCATACTAGTTTATTCAATTAGTAAAATTTTTTTAAAATAGTATAAGAAATTTAGGGTTTAAATAATAATAATATGAATCAGTGAGAGGTTTACTCTATTTTTATGTAACACTTAAAAAATTTTTAAAAAAAGTTACGAATTTATCTTTAATTAAAAATAAAAAAGTACACCTTTATTTAATTTAAGATGAATAATTTTTTATTTTTAAATATTTTGTTTTCTTAAATAATGGTTGTATACATATGGAAGACTTTAGAGGTGCTTCATATAATGCCAAAAAGGTTGACTTGTTTGAAATATATATCTAATTTAGTCACAACCATATTTTCTCTCAATTCACATTATTATTTTCAAACAATTAATAAATTGATTTCTTGATAAGGCTGGCTTAGGAAAGCAAAAGATATAGAAAGCTTTCTAGATTCATTAGGATTGGTAGGTAAGAATTAAATATGATGATATTCATATTATATGTCATGTGTAAACTTTAACTTAGAATAAAGGTACATTAAAAATTTTTTAAAAAATTAAAAGAAAAAAAAAAAAGAATAAAGGTGACATGAAACATGCTTGCATGCTCTTTTAATTAAAGTAGGTAGTGTTTGTTATTCTGCTTTATAAATATATGATTTATATGATATTTTGTAAAAAAAATTTTTTAACAATAACTTATCTAATTAAAATATGAATAATAATTGATTCAATTAGTAAAATACAATTGGGTAATGTAAAATTTTTAGATTAAAATTCTATTTTATTTATAATTTTTTTTAGAAAAACTTTGGTTTATACCATTTACATATATAATCTTTAAAAAAAAAACAAAAATTTTAATTTATGAGACAATTTGATTCAACCACAAGTAACTTTTAATTAAAAAATTATGTATTACCTATATTTTAGGCACTAATATTTTTAATCGTAAAGGTATTGAAACCAACTCTTGAATCATTTTTAATGTAACATAGTTATGAATGGTGCTTGCCCACTTTATTTTGATTAACATGTTTATTAATGTTAATTAACTAGTTTTTTTAAACAATAATAAGTTTCATAATCATAGTCAAAATAATAATTAATTAAACAAATAATCATTGAGAGCCCGCAGATGTTGTAGTTGATCACCTTCACATTCTAGTTTGGTCTCTTTTTGATAATTTTAGTTAATTAACTTCAAGTTCCTTGGTCCAAATAATTTATTGGCAAAGTAAGAGAGAGAATAAAAGAGAGATGCCCATAAAAAGTAATAAATAAAAAAATAATACTTGTGTAGTTTCCAATGAGACACGTCATTTGTTTTACTATTCAAAGCAAAATCATTGATAGGGAGTCAACTCTTGAGCTAATTAAGGAGCAAACACAACCTAAATTCATCTCAAAGGCCATATCAAAAAGAGTTGTTGCCCTTTGGTAATTCTTTTTCAAAACAAAATTGCAAACTTAAAAAAAAAAAAATAAAAGAAAAATTAGATGTAGTTTCTTAATTGGCATATTTGATCTTTTCAAAATGTAAATTTTAGAAGATTATGCAAAAATAATAGTAAAAAATTATAAATATTTCTAACCATCGTTAAAAAAGAGTTAAAAGTTTTCGTGCTCCATCATTTCTTTACATTATTATTTTTAAGAATTCGTTATCAATATTTTTCTTTACATATTTATTATAAGTTTTATTTT
>CM040442.1:321407-372195 GCA_022749755.1 Azadirachta indica | reverse complement strand
TTCGTTGGCATGGGTGACATTGCAACTAAGGAGAGTTTTGAATGGATATCTAATAACCCTAAGATTGTAAGAGCATCATCTATTGTCAGTAGGCTCATGGATGACATAGTTTCTCACAAGGTACGTACGTACCATATATGCATACTTAATTAACTTTGTTACAGTTGGATAAGTGATCCTAGCTCTATAATTAATTAATTCCATATATATATAAATATATATATATACTTATATAATATTTTTGTATGTACTTATATATAGTTTGAGCAAAGTAGAGGACATGTTGTCTCAGCTATTGAATGCTACATGAAGCAGCATGATGGAGCTTCTGAGGAAGATGCAGTTATTGTGTTTCGGAAGGAAGTTGAAAATGCATGGAAAGATATGAACGAGGAGATGCTCAAACCAACAGCTGTCCCTATGCCTTTGTTGGAACGGGTTCAAAATTTTGCACGCGTGATTGATTATTTATACAGGGATGGTGATAACTATACCGATTCACATTTAATTATTGTCAATGCTTTAGAAATTAGAATAATTCATTTTGTAGTGTTAGTATACACTACTTCATAATCACATTGACTTTTATACAAATTTAAAGATGGAGACTTTTGAGGAATTAAACAGTAACATACTAGCAAATTTATTGACTTTATGTCCATTAATAGGAGAATAAACTATTTCCCAAGTTTACTCTAATTAACCAATTCCCCTTATATTTTAAAAAATTATCTTGACATCCAACCGTTAGATTAAGGGTCAAATTATCTTTTTAAGGATAAATTCGTCTTTCAAAATTATAATTGATTTTTAAATTACCAAAAATTTACATTAATGATATTGATTTTTGATACAAAGAAAGTTACCAAGAAGAATAAGAATTCTTTGCTAAAACAATCTACCACCTATGGCCAAAAACCATCCCTTTTCACAACCACCCTCAAAATATTTTTTTTCCCAAAATTATCAAAAAATAAAGAAGTTCAAGATTAATTTAATATATTTTCTCTAATATTACCAATTCTATTAAAAATTAAATCATAATTTATTACTATACTTATTTATTTTTCTTTTTATATAGGTTAATAAAAAAATTATCATAAATGTATTAATCAAATTAGATATTTTGTTCTAATAAAAATTATTATAAATTGTGTCAATTAAATTAATTATCATTGTCCATTACTTTATTTTCATCAATTAATTTATAAAACTTAAATTAAATTTGACTATGTTATTTTGATAATATGTTAAATTGTGATTTCACATATGTAAAACGCATTTATTATTACTAAAAAATATAATAAATTTGATTTATATTATGATATTTGATGAAAAGTTCAAAATTGATGATACATTTTTTCAGTAATAAATTCCTTCCCTCAAAGTTTTTTATCCTAAAATACTATTATCTATTTGTGAGGATTGTGTTCTACCAAAATCTCACAAAACAAGAAATTGATACAAAAGAAATTTAAAACTTTTTCCTTTGTTTAATTTAAAGAGATATAAAAATAAAATTCTAATTTGATTCACGTTAAAATAAAAAAATATTCGTATAATATTTAAAATATATAATTTATTTTAGAAAAAGAATAATATAATTTACTTGGTCAAAATGCAAAACTGATTCCATTTTCATTGTTTAATTAATTGGTTAAATTAATTAATTAGATTATATGTCTTTTAAGTTTGGAGAATCCTTAACCTAATTATTTATATATTCAATCACATCTCTCAAAAGAATATTGTATCATATTTTCAGTTTGATAGTTGCTAAATGATTAACATTATTAATTATAATTAATTTAGCCCTTTTCCTAATGACAAAAAAAAATATATATATATATTTTGCTCATTTTGCTTGCTTAAAATATATGTCAAAACAAAAATATTTTTTAAAATCAAGAAAACACTAGAAGACAAACAACTAATTAATTGGTTTTTTGTACAAGCATTGGGGAAAACAATCACCACTTTAATAATATCTTTATAATCAATAATATTAAATATTTTTCATTTACACATTTTATCAAATAAGCTTGAGTGGTCTAATGGTAACTAATGTGTTCATTATCCTTGAAGTAGTTGTTTTGAATGTTTATAGTAGCAATGATTCTTTTTTTTTTTTTTTTAATTTTTCTGGTCAAAATGAGGTCAGACTCAAGGTCGAGGGCTCACAGGGATCCCTAGCTCAAATTAGAAAAATTTCTCACCCATCTTTGAATTAAAAAAAATTAAGGATAGGCAATTGTTATTTTTCTGGTCAAAGCGAGATTAGACTTGGAGTCGATGGCCCATAGAGATCTCGGCCCAAATTAGAGACATCTTCCACCTATTTCTGAATTGAAAAAATCGGGAATGGGTTGAGAATGGAGATGGTCTAGCCTAATCGAGGTAGGGGTCAGGGATAGGGATCCACAACCCATCCCTGACCCATTGCCAACCATATATATGATCCTACTTTTATCGAGACTGCGTGGATGGCTGAGATACAGTTTAAGTTTTGGTGGGAATTTGAGGACCCAACAGCAGAATGGTTTACTCTATTCTATAAATACGAAACAAACAACAATTCCTCTCTCTAAATTCTCGGTGAGTCATAAACATCTTCTTGTTCCGTTGTTCAGGTGTGGTCACTGATCACTCTCTGTTTATCTTCAATTTTGTATTTCTTGAAATCGACTTCTGTTTCTGGTTTTCTAACTGCCGAATCGGTAATTTATCATTCATTTGGTGTTTGTCAATTCTGAGTTCTTTGTTCTCGTAATTTTCACTGATTAGCAACATTATTCTGTTGTTATGACTCTTCATCCTTCTAATCTGATTGATTTAATCTAATTTTGCGTTCAAGAATTTTTTAGTTTGTATTCAAGAACTTGTTTACACGTAATGGATCATGAAAATAATTAATAATTTCTCTGAACATATCTCTATTGATTTGGTTTTTCTTGTTTTTCTTGTTTTTTGTCTCATTCTGTTGAATTAGGTTTACAAGTGTCGTAATGTAATAACTAGCCAGCTGGTAGCTATCAAGATGATCACAATTCATAATGAAATTGAAGGTGCCCCAAGCTACGCACTAAGAGAAGTCTCTCTTCTCAAGGAGTTGCGAAATGAAAATGTCGTCAGGTCAGTTTAAAACCAGCAGATTATAATGATTCTGTAACAAGATTTGTAGAGATCTAAGTTGGGTTTACTGGACGATGTGTTTGTGAGTTAATATTAAATTTTGAGAAGTGAACATTGGTAGTAGTTGTGTTTGAAGAAAATAAGATATATAATGTTATAGTTGCTGCATGTTGGAACTTATCCTTGTTTATTCCAAACTATTTCATCCTTATTTCACATAACTATGAAATCAGTTAACATCTTCACTGTAGAAAAAAGGTAACCAATTAATGGACTAGCTGTTTGTTAGTCTAGTTTATGATTAGCCAGTTATTAAGATGAAATATATATTCAAAACTACTTAGTAGGAAAACATGTTATTGATGTTTTTGGTTGAAAAATCTAACACATTATGTGTAGATTTGCTCAGTAAATTAGCAATCAAAGAGTGAGGACATTATAATTCTTTTTCAGCACACATTTTTAAGTATGTATATTCAAAATTGTATGATGTGTAATATGAATTTTATGCTTAATAATTCAAATATTGCTTGAATAGACTTTAGTAGGATTTCATTTTTACATAACTCCTGTCTCCTCCCGTAATAGTAGATAGCTAATTTTGATGTTGAGTTTATTATTTATTGAAAATATTGTTTAAATTGTAAATATTACCTGTGCAATGTTAGATTTGATATGACATGTTATCAGTCACATGTGATATGGATGTATATATATTGTTTGGGAAGATGACATTAGGATCATAGGATACATGGGCTTCGCGTTAACAAGCCCAATACCTAGTCAACGTTTATACATCCTGATCAAGTCAGCTCGGTATGTTCTTGATCAGACATTCCATAGGCGAGTTTGACCGGAAAAAAAATTCTTGTAGAAAAAGAAAAGTAAAATTTAGAAGTTTTTACTCAAGGCAAGTTAAGATTTTGTAGGATACCTTTCAAATTCAATGTAAATTCGAATTCCTAATGCTATTAGAAAAAGGAAAACTGTGTTTATATATATAGGGACCGAACCGTGAAAGAGAGGTGACTTTTCCAACTTTCAGCAATAAGAAATTTGTCTCTTCCTGTAATTTTCACTGTATGATATTGTGAGTTATAATTTTTCAGTATCAACAATTGGTGTCATTTATGGGAAACTACGATAAAAAAGCTATGGCAGTGATCAAGGAACAAATAGTCGTCAAGAGGCCACCATTGGGAGAACCTCACGAAGAGGATTCATCGGACTCAAACTTCCCCCTAAGCTCACTGCAACTACCCTACGGCAAACAGTGATGCGTGAAGCAGAGGCGGACGCAACTCTACTTGCTCAGCAGTTGCGGGAAAGTAAGTGGAAGCATCTAGAGAAAGACAAGCAAGTAAAGGCCTTGGAAGACAAATTAGGGATAATGGAGAAGGAAATTGAAAACCTGAAGAGAATCATCTAGGGGGACGACATCAGTGGGCACAATCCGGTGAAACTAAGATTTTCGGAGAATAAAGAGAGTGTTTTCTTACCGAGGATCTGTTAAAAAGGATCGCCCTTAGGAAAGTAAGGAGTAGGTAGCAGAGACCAAGTGCAGAAAGGTAGGAAAAGGCTCGAACGGAGAAATTGTTACCTCAAGGCTACAATAAAGAAATTCCTTTTTGCGATATAGAAAAACCTGATAAAAAATTGGGCCCTGATCTGGATGAATGGAGTCAAGGAAAAAGAAGGCTCGAGCGCATACTGGTTTAGTGGACATACGAACTTATACCAACTAAAAGCATAAGAAAGATGGGGAAAAGGCTATCACAGAGAAAACATTCGATCAGGCAACATCGGCTGTTGATCAAGTGGTAAGCAGGAAAGAAACGAAGGAGAGGATCAAAGAGCTTACTGAAGAATTATAAGCTTAGAGGGAAAAGGATAGAGGGTGAGACGAAACCAATTCTGAGGGGGTGGAGCTTTCACTAAAGTCCTCCTTCTTGAAGGAAATACAAGACCTGTCCCTCCCTTAAAAATTTAAAATGCCCCAAATCCTATTGTATACAAGAAAAATGGATCCGACATTGCGCCTTGATCTTTTTAAGAAAATGATGATGATGCAAGAATTGACAAAATTGTAGATGTGCTGCCCATTCAACCTAACCTTAGAAGGGCAAGCACGACGTTGGTATAAAAATTCGAAAGCAGAAAGTGTAAAGAGTTTTGAGTAGGTATGCGCATAGTTCGTCGGTGAGTTCAGAGGGGCGGTGACCATGTCGAAAAACCCTAATTTGTTGTTACTAATAAAGTAAGGGAAAGATGAGACATTAAAGAGTTACATAAGAAGGTATCACAGGGAAGTCATGGAAGCTGAGGCCTTCTTACATCCCTTGACACTAGAAGGACTCAAGAAAGGGTTAAGGATGAACAGGGGATGGTTCGTTGTTTATAAACAAGTCTTAACTATGCTTGAGCATGCACAAAAGGAGATTTTCAAAGAAATTGAAATTGAGGATTGAATGTTGCTGAAGAGGAAGGAAGAGAGATTAGAAGAGTTAGGAGTTAGGGAACAAAGGTCAAGACTCGAGGATAAGAGAAATTAAAGGGGCTTACAGCGGATCAATCCCAGGCTCCTCATGAAGAAATAAGATTCTCAACGACCACACCACAATGATAGATTCGAGTACAGGCGTGATTATGGACTTCAATTCATGAGATATGAGGGAGTGATGGAGCAAAAAAGAGAGTTCCCTCCCCCGCGGAGGAAAAGGGTTAGGATAGTCGCTCTAGTTCAGGACAAAAGATAGTTTACAAACTAAATGCCCCTTTGTCAATGATATATGAGGAGATCAAGGACTCAAGCCTGCTACCTAGGCCTCGTCCTTTAAGTTTGGCATCCAACATTCGCGATAGGGAAAGAAAGTGTGTGATTCATTAAGACCATGGACACATGAAGGATCAACACCTGGATTTGAGGGAGCAAGTTGAAATCCTTGTGAAGAATAATTAGTTAGATAGATATAGAGTAAGAATATGTGAAACAGAAGAAGATTTGGGACACAGGAAAATGGGATCAGAAGATTCGGTTTATAGGAGCATGATAATTTCAAAAGGACCAATGTTAGTCAGTAACTCCAACAATGAGAGGAAGAATTATTTGAGATATTTGTTGTCGACTACTTAGGTGGACCACTACGTAATGAACATCAAAGTAGGAAAGAAACCCCATTTGGTGTCAATCTCGATCGTGTTCACTAATGAAGATAAGGTAAGAGTTAACTACCCTTATGATAATGCCTTAGGAATAACCTTGGAGGTTGGCTCAGTTAAGATTAATAAAATCTTGGTGGACATGGGGAAATTGGTCGATATAATATTCAAAGAGACTCTGAACTTTTAAAAATCGAGAATCTAAAGATAGGGCTCGCAGACACTGTCCTATATGGGTTTGCAGATTCATACATCTTCTCGTTAAGTTCAGTTCAGCTGTCGTTAATAATAGGAAATAGACCATATTAGAGGACCACGATGGTAGAATTTCAAGTTGTGAACTTAAAAATACTATATGCCATAATTCTGGGGAGGCATTTCCTAAGAAAAATTAGGGTGGTAGAAAGCATACATTACCTAAAGATCAAATTCTGACTAGGTGAAGGAATTAGAGTAGTGCGAGGGGATTAGAAGGCTGCTCGAACATGTTTCGCTTCTTCTATTAAGTGGTCTTATTGTATAACAACGAAATGCGTTAAAGGAGAGAATGACGAGGACATCAAACAATAGAAGGCGATAGATAAGTTGGAAAGGAATGTTGGACGATGAAAAATGCAACCAGCAATTGAACTAGTAGAAAAACTGGAATTGATATCGCTTGGCCCTTTGAGGACAGAACGGAAGGTGAAAATCAATTATCAACTATCGAGCGAGGAAAAAAAAAACTCGTCATCTTTTTGAAAGAACACATGGACGTGTTCGCCTGGACCCATAAAGATATGTCTAGAATCGACTCTAGAGTGATTTTTCATCGCTTATCGGTAAATTCGATGTTCAAACCTATAAAGTATAAGCGAAGAATTTTTAACCGGGAGAGGAGGAAAGTAATTGAAGAGGAAGTGGATAAGCTAATCATCACAGGATTTAGAAAATAAGATTGGGTGGCTAATGTGGTGATGGTCAAGATATATCTAATAGCAAATAGAGGATGTGTTTCGATTTCACTAACCTAAATAAAGCCTGCCTAAAGGATAGCTTCCTGCTTCCACGGATTGATCAATTAGTGGACTCAACAGCTAGACACAAATTAGTAAGTCTTATGGATGCTTTTTCAGTATACAATCAAATCTGAATGCACAAAACCGATCAATAGAAAACGGCGTTTATAACTGATCGGGGATTGTACTACTACAAGGTGATTCCTTTTGGTTTAAAGAACGCAGGGGCGACATTTCAAAGGTTGGTAAATATAGTTTTTATGCCTTTGATCAGGACAACGATGGAGGTGTATGTGAATAACACGATTACTAAGTCACTCAGGGTCGAAGATTATGTTCATCATTTAAGGGAGACATTTTCCTTACTCAGAAAATACAACATGAAATTAAATTCGAAAAAGTGTGTGTTCAGTGTCAGCTCTTGGAAGTTCCTAGGGTTCATGGTCAGTGAACAAGGGACAGAGGTCCATCAGAAGGTTCAAGTTATACTAGACATGAAGTCCCCGACTGCATTGAAGGAGGTGCAAGCCTTGATGGGGAGGTTAGCTGCGCTTAACAGATTTATCTCGAAAGCCACTGATAGATTCTTCCAATTTTTTTAGGTCACAAAGAAGGAAAAATACACGAGGTGGATGAAGGAATGCAAAGACAATTTTCAAGAATTAAAAGCTTATTTGGTGAATCCGTCTTATCTGGCCAACCCACTGATTAGGAACACACTGTACTTGTACTTTTCAATGACTGATCATACGGTGAGTTCGGTGTTGTTAAAAGAAAATAAGGGGACTCACCAACCAATTTACTATACAAGTAAGTTATTCCTCGATGTGGAAAAGAGATTCAACCCAAAAAAGTTGGCCTTCGCATTAGTGGTGGCGGTACAAAAGCTATGACCATACTTTTAAGTATACCCGGTAGTGATTTTCACCGATCAGCCTCTGCGGCAGATACTACATAAGGCAGATCTCTTATATAGAGGCTGGTCAAGTGGTTAATCGAGCTCACCAAATTTGATATGGACTATCGACTATGCAAGGTAATTAAAACCTAACAGTTGGTAGATTTTGTTATAGAAAGGTTAGTCTTAAAAGGAATAATGGTGCGAGAGATAGGCGCATTAACAATGCCTCAGCATGTTAGGAGTATAGAGTTAGGCAAACAATCCGCTCAAACTTGCTTAGCATAAAAGGGTCTCAATAGAGTCCCGCTATTCGTTAGTGCAACTAAACAGATTATAAGGAAGGAATGCGGAGACTTAAAACTGTGGTGCCTGTATGTAGATAGGGCGTCAAATGCTCAAGGCGGAGCAGTTGGCATAATCCTGACTACACCAGGAGAAGATGAGTTAGCCTACGCCTAACACTTTGATTTCGAAATCACCAATAATGAAGCAGAGTATGAGCTTTATTGGTGGGGCTTGGTTTAGCTATGTCGGTTGGGGTGGAGTGCCTCGAAGTAAAGGGAGATTCACAGTTGATGATGAATCAAGTCTCTGGCAAGTTTCAAGCAAGGGACAAAAGCATGAACGCCTATTTAAGCAAGGTCATAAAGTTAGTAAAACGCTTCAGAAAGGTAGTGGTAACCTAGATCACACAGGTGGAGAATGAAAAAGTAGATGCCTTAGTCAAGTTAGCTTCAACGCTATAAGAAAGGTTTCCTACAATAATTTCTGTGGAAGTACTGCGTCAGAAAAGTGTGGAAAAATTAGGAGTAGAGTTAAACCAGATCAGCATGTCATGCTAGGTTCGGACTTGAATGGATTTGATTTGAGAGTATATTTTAGAGGAGAAGTTGCTTGAGGATAGAGAGGAAGCTAAGAGAATTAAAAGTAGATTCTTACGTTACTCAGTGATTAACGAGGTGCTATATAAACAAGGATTTAGGCTACCTTACTTGCGATATGTCAACTAGAAGGAAGCGTACTATGTGTTCAAAGAAGTCTATATAGGCAGCTGTGGTACCATGGGGGAGGCAGGTCCTTGGTATACTGTATTTTGAGTCAAGAGTATTATTGGTCGACATTACAGGAGGACGTGATGATGACAGCTCAGTCTTGTTTGAGTTGTTAGCTTTATAGGGATATCCCAAAATAGCCCTTTGAATAGCTCATCCTTTTACTTATCCTATAGCCTTTTGTTCAATGGAGGTTGGATTTGATTGGCCCTCTTCTTATAGAAGGTGCTCAGATGAAGTATGTAATTGTTGCTATCGACTATTTTATAAAATGGGTGAAAGCGGAGCCACTAACGACCATAATGGATAAAAGGAACACCGCTTTTGTGAAAAGAAACATCATTTATTGGTTCGAAATTCCTCGCATACTAATAGTTAACAATAGCAAGCAGTTTGATATGTAAGATTTAAAGAATTTTTCATTGACCTGAGTATCAAACTCAGATTTGTGTCCCTCACTTATCCTAAAGCAAATAGATAAGTAGAGGCAGTGAACATGGTTGTCGAGAAAGCATTAAAGAAGTAAATAGCCACTTCTTCAATGCTTTCTCGACGATAAGAAAGGAAGATGGGTGGATGAATTGCCTATTGAATGAAAACAAGAACAACGACTAGCAAAACACCTTATTCGCTGGCATTTGATTTTAAAGTAGTAATACTGATAGAAATTGGGGTACCCTCATTCAGAGTAAAGAACTTTGACGAATTTAAGAACAATGAGGCAATGAAGCTAAGTTTAAATTTGTTAGAAGATAAATGTGATCAGGCGCTTGTCAAGATAGCCTTTATCAACAAAAGGTGACGAAATATTACAACAAGAAGGTACATTCAAGAGTTTTTTTTTGAGAGGGGGACTTAGTGATGCGGCGTGTTACTCAAAACACTAAAATACTTGGCATAGGAGCCCCAAGAGATAATTGGGAAGGCTCGTATAAAGTGACCATGGTCATTAAGCTGGCAGTTTATTAGTTACAATACCCAGATGGTAAAGAAGTCAAGAAGTCGTGGAACGTTGAGATGTTGAAAAAGTATTTCCATTGAGAGGATTGCCGCTTAAAAAAATCTGTCCTCAATTCAAATCGAACACAATAATCAAGAAGTTATTAAATTCTAGTTTTATTTAAAAATTGTTGTAATAAGGTCTGACCCCAGTTTAGGCCAGGCAACAAGCATAGAAAGAAAAATAAATTCCTTGTTTCAGAACGTGACTATCACAAAAAGATCTGACTTCAGTTCAGATCAAATAAGAAAGCTTACTCACAAAAATATCACACCAACTCTAGATTTGATGTTAACTTTCTTTATTGTTAACCTAACCTCAATTCAGAATACAAAACGAGTAATTTAAATGAATCGATTATCAGTATTATTTTCAGACCATCTCAGTAAGTCAATCATACAGCAAAAACACTATATCAACAGAGGTGGAAGATAAGATAAACGAAGATACATCTAAACTTTCATTAACAGTATCTTTATTTACAAAATAATCATCTACATCTTCAATAAATTTTTATGCGCAAAAATCACAAAGTTATTAAGTGTCCTTCAGAGAAGATATAATGTCGAAGGTCGGAGTCGCAAAAAAAGACAAGGTCAGATCAAGCTAAGCAAGGTCGGACTGAACAGAATCAGGACCTTATATAGGCTCCTCAACAGATGTCTCCCTTGCATCCTCAGCTACTGATTGAATGGGTCAGAGAATGTCAAGATCGTCGAAGAGCCAGCCCAAGTCAAGTTCTTCATGTTTCCTCTGGAAGATTTTGTAGGCAAACTCTAAGGCTTCCTCAGTAAAGGTATCACACTGTTCTTTTGCCTCGGCCTTAATGTGAGCAAGTTCATCTTCTAAGTTCTTATTAATGTGAGCAAAATCTATAGCACGAGAACCGATATCCAACATCTGAGCCTCGAGATCGGCTATTTTGTCTCCAAGGGCACTGCGTTCTCCTGCCTATTTCTTCCTCTCCCTATTCAGCTGAGCCTTTAGTTATTCCTCCTGTTTCTCTGATTCCTTCAGCTTTTTCTCCAACAAGATCTTCTCTGAAGTTAGCTAGTTTATTAATTTGTACAAATTTATGTTTGTTATTGAGCATTCTTTTGCACTCTCAATATGCAAACTAAGGTAGTGGAACACCTGCACCAATCAAATAATAAATTAGATAAAGTAATTGCAATAAAACAAGAAGGGAAGATTAGAGATAATTACCCTATCGAGTTGTTGATGAATTATCCCTAAGACGGCATCAGTGTTATAAACGAGGATAAGGAAGGGCTAATCGCACAAGCCAAGTAGTTTAGAGAAGGGAGCAAGTGCTTAAATAGTTCTCTTTTATCCTCGGGGATATCTGTCCTAGAGAGACCGTCTATTTTGACAACTCCTTCACCTTGTTCAGTTTGTTGCCTCTTGTACAGCCTCTCCTTAGCACTTTCAGAAGCCTCCAATAAGTGCTTCCCTTCGTCCTAAAGAGGCTCTTTTTCGTCCTTCTTAGAGCCTTGGTAAGGCTTTTTCCTTTTCGCCTTGTGTGATTGGTCGCCTTCTTCTGGTCCTCTTTACCCTATTCATATTTCTTTAAGGGCTCTCAATGCTTTTATACTGAAGCGCTTGTCTAGGTCTCCAATGAAGAGAGGACCCTAAAGAGTTCAGAAGTTTTCCCTTACCTTTCTTCGAAGCCATCTTCCTTACAAGGCAAGAAAGGCGCAAACATGAATAAAAGTGAAATGTTTCGAGGAAGAGAATAAACCAAGAGCTCACTCTCAACAGTAGCGGATACGCCTTGATTGGTTTTTTAGGCGAGTCCTTTCTCAACCCATAGAGTAGCTTCAAGCTCTTCATAAGTGGGGGCAACCTTGACAAGGTTACAAGCTATGAGCTAATTAAGGGAAAGTAGGGTCTTCTGATCAGCTTGGTTTACGCATCCCGCATTGATTTTTTTGATAAAAAAAAAGCGGCCAAGTCAAGCTTTGAACCCCAAGCAGCTGCACAAACAGCGAATGTCATTAGTAAACTTTTAGTAATGAAGTTCAGCATAAAAAATCGAATACATCATTCTAACCCTGAAAAATATATTTACGGAGAATGGGTTTAAATGCATAGGGCATAGGGCTATGCATGTTCATCACGGCTAAAGAAGACTAGCACCAGTCTCTACCCATGTAACACCATCTGTCTTTTCAATCTTTGTTATAAGAAGGGTTGCTCGTAACCAACTTATCGGCCTTGGTGCAGGCTTAGAGGTAGTAAAAGGTAAGGTATTTTTTCAGTCCCTTTTTTAGTAAAAATAAGTGCTTAATTTCATCAATGGTCGTGGGGTTTACTTGGCCGAAGCCTAAATCACATATAGCCCGGCTATGGTTCTCCACCTATTCAAGTTCAGTTGGTAAGGAGGAATTTTGAAACCATAGAACAGAGCGGCAAAGTATGGTTGCAATGGTAACCTAGCCTATAAGAGAAATAACTCTTCGTTAAAAGCCACTTCATCCCCCCTCGAACGACTTGAGAACTCGTTTGCTTCTAGGACCCTGAAAGTAACAAAGTTAGGGATTTGGTAGAGTTTTCTGAAGACTATTAAGTTAGCCTCATTGATACTTGAAAGGAACTTATCAGCCTCTAACGGGCTAATTTCTCTAGTCAAATTGGGGGGATGGTATTAAACTAAGGGATGTTGAACACTACCAGCATGAGGGTTTATCCTAAAATCTGACTCAGTGTGGTCATCCTCAAACTTATCATTCTCCTTACTCATATTCCTATCCCCTTGTCTACTCAGTATTGGGAGAGCTTCGAATATGTGTTCGGGGGTTGAGAGAGAAAGCACATGCTGATCATTTTGTTGAGCCATCCTATCTACAAGGCTTTGGAGAACTTCTTAATCTCTCATGTTAGATTGTTCAGGGTCCATTTCTCCCTATATATGTTCAGAAAAGCTGTCAGACAAAATCACTACTTCGAGTTCGGGGTAAAAATACTTAAGGGCGCTTGATCCAAGGTTTAAGATGGTCAAACGGATCTTGGCATCAAGATCAAAAATGGCAAAGGGTTGGGCCTTCTTTAAAGGAATGGTCTCGTTTTTCCTAATGAGTTCAGCTTTAATCCTACGGGAAAGCTGGCTCTAGGCTTTATAATTTATCTCAGATGAGCTCGTTGAGGAAGTATCAAATTCGCTTCCTTAACTAGTGGAGATGTCCCTTATATCAAGTTTTTCACATCTTGACATAATTAACTTAAGTGAACAATAACGTGGTTTGATCAGTTTCGAGTTCACCATAGAACAAAATCGTGGTTAAGTATTAATTCTATTTAAGGGAATTTACTTCTGCTTAATTCTCAGGTTGCTGTAAGGTTCCTAGGCTGCACGTTGGGCTCGGCTAAGTCTCTGCTCAGATTAGGAAAGCTTAAAATGTTTGGTTAGATTCTGAAGTGGTTTTTATGATTTATCTTGGTTTTCGAGTCTATTATACCTAAAAATAAGTTTGAAATTATACCTAGTCGTGAAACTAACTAAGAGAAAAACATGAAATTCAATGGATAAAATAGCAGATTCACATTGAAGAATAAAAGTTTGAAAGAAAAGAAACTTACTAGAATGGAAAGGTTGGCCAAAAGGTAAGAGGCAATGTCAGAGGCAAAATAGAGGTTCACTAACGAATTGGAGAGAAAATTTGCAGGAGAAGTTTGTGGTAAGTAACAGAGGCTTTTGAGTTTTGTAAAAGATATAAGAGAAGTAAAGTGGTAAACAAGGGGGGAGAGCAGAATTTATATTTCATCTGCTCTACACTATAATTAAAATAAATGGTTCGGATGCTGTCACAAGGCCATCTGTTGATGTGGCCTTTCTGTAGGCAACATGGACCAATCGCACCAAAGCACGTGGTGGCCAGATAAAGGATGAGGACGGTAAAAGTTACAAGCATTTACGCACGTTTTAGCAAGGCAAAATGCGTGCACATTTTAGCACCATTGGCGCTTCTTTGAATTTCAAAGGCCGGAACCTTTTTTGTGTTCAGCCACCAAGTAAGTTTTTGTTCTTATTCTCTGAGTAGGAAAACTGGAGTTTGGGAGGAGCAGTGAAGCATTAGGTGAAGTAAGCCGCAGATTATGTTCAGCTTAGTGTTCTTGTTAGCCGGGTGATTATTTCAAAAACAAAAAAAAAAAAAATTTGAGTTGCTTAGAGAATGGAGTTTCCATTGAAAAAGCTTTTCACTAGAAACTGGGGGCTTGATGTTTGGGAAGATGACCTCAGGATCACAAGATCCATGGGCTTCACGTTAACAAGCCCAATACCTGGTCAGCCTTCTTACGTCCTAATCAGGTCAGCTCGATATGTTCTTGATCAGATGTTCCATGGGCAAGTCTGACCAAAAAAGAAATTCTTGCAGAAAAAGAAAAGTTAAATTCGGAAGTTTTAACTTAAGGCAAGTTAGGATTTTGTTGGATACTTTCCGAATTCAATATAAGGTCGAATTTCTAATGCTATTAGAAAAGAAAAAAACTATATATATATATATATATATATGTATATATATGTACACTTCTCTCGATTTGGTGACAATTTGGCTACAGGCTGCTGGATCTATCTAGCATCAGGAATTTGGTTTTTCTTGTCTTTGAGTACCTAGACATTGATCTGCATTCATTCATCACCAAGATGGTTTTGGATCCGCCTGTTATAAGAGTAAGTAAGATCTTTATGCTTCATTCTGTCTGTTATTTTAATTCATGAATGAGCATAGTTGTTCCATTTCAAAGCATGTGGGACACATTTAGATGTTTAGATGACTAGAGGATTATGCGGTTCTACTTAAATTGTTTTATAAGAAAGCATATGGTACATGATTCATGCTTAGATGATTTCTTTTATGTAACATTATAATGTTAAAATTAATCTTCTGTACGTATTTTGTTTGTGGATATATTATAATGTGAACATTTTCATGGGAAGAACTTGATCTAAGCACACATATAACTACTGGGCTATGTTTGTGCTTTTGTTTTCCTATTTTAGGGGTTTATTTGGGCTATGAAATCACATATATGCAGTTCAAATAGAATGTGAATTCATATTGAACACTCATCCACCCCCAAAAAAAGATGAAGAAAACAGAGGTTACAAGAATCAACAACTGTGAAAGTAACAAAAATGAAGAACATAAACTTCATTCATTGTGTGGAACGAAAGAAGAAACTATTTACTCCAGCTATTGCAGTTTTTGTTACAAAAGGGAAAGAGAACATACAAAATTTACTGACTTTGTTGAAAACTATGTGGATACAGGAACTCAATATCCAATTGGCAGTAAGCAATCCATCTATAAATTTTGTACAATGACTACTGGACCTAATGGTGAAAGTTGGATGCTCCGATTTTTTATCAGTCAACATGATTTTCATTTCCTCTGTCCCAGGCTATGCTGAAGCAAATTCTTCTCGGTTTGGCATATTACCATTCACTTAATGTTCTGCACAGAGATCTGAAACCAAACAATCTGCTGATAGATCTCAAAAGCAACACAGTGAAAATTGCAGATTTTTTGGACTTTATCAGTTTGACTTCCTCCGAAAGAATATTCTTTAACTCTACCTATTAGCTTTTAGCCTTAGCTAGATCATAATATTCTCTTTTCTTTACTTTGTTCTCGTTACTGGTAAGTTCCGCTTCTCTCAAATCTCCTATAACATTTAGGACATTTGTTGAAAATACATATATTTCACTTTAGGAAGTCTTGGAGAATGATTTTCTGAGCATTATAGTTAGACACATGCTAGTAGAATCTGTCCGTCAAAATTGTTATTTATTCCTCTACACTATTTCCTTAAAATTTAGAACTTTTGTTATAAGTTTTCTTGAAGTCAATTGTAATGCGATATTTTACTAAGATGTCTGTTTCTCAAATTTATACATTATAAAGAAACAAAAGTTGGGTTAACTTGTTTGCTTTATAAAATAGCGGCACCAATGTCCTTATCATTTGTCTTTATGCATTCTGTCAGTACGCACATACCTCATACAAAGCACCTGAGCTATTGCTTGGCTACACTGAATACTCTTCTCCAATAGATGTGTCGGCTGTTGGTTGTATATTTGCTGAGATGATAACTGGAGAGTCTCTATTCCCTGGAAAAAGGAAGGACAAGTTGCTACTCATTTTCAGGTATTTTACAGCCTTAAAAACTACCGGTTATACTCTTGCGTTCTACGTATAAGCCTTCTTACATGAAATTTCCCTTATGACGTCTTTTGGGTACACCAACTGAGGAAACCTGGCCTGGAGTGACTACAATAAGCGAACTGACTTCGTATCCTAGTCGCGAGCCTCAAGTAAGAAATCCTCTACAATGGTTTTCTCTTTGATTTATTTTTTAGAGATCCTTGGATTATATGATTACATATTGTTTTTGTCTGTCACTATGCAGGATTTGGCTAAAACATTTCCTGATCTAGAAGCAGCTGGTGTTGATCTTCTTTCTGTGAGTATCAATATTTTCTCTTGGAAAGTACCCTTAATCTCCGTTGTAGTAGACCATGAGGGAAGGAGATCATTGAGTTTATGAGGGAAATAATTGGAAAATATAGCTGATTTAATTTCTGTGAAGAAACATTTGAACTAATTTTGAACCACATTTATTCCTCTTGTGCAAGTTGAAGTGCAAAACAATGATAATTTAGCTTGTACTAGCAGTTGTGCACTTTCTTCGCTCATACCTTCATTCCACATGTTTCCAGAAAATGCTCTGCTTGAATCCAAAACGTAGAATCACAGTCAATGATGCACTTGAGCATGAGTACCTCAGAGGTGTTAAGAAGCCGCCGTCCATGTTCTATCCATCAAGCGGCAATTTTCTCAATTGTCTTGAAAGAAACACAACCATGAGTGATATAATTGAACGAAAGCGCTATGCTTTGGGTAAAAGACTTCTGAAGCAGGATTTATAGTTGCATCCAGCTAGTGTTTTTCCTCAAACATGGTTTTATACATGTCTGAAATCGGGCTTGGTTTAGACCTTTCTTGGAGTTTCTATGAGCTTTCTTAATAAGCAGCTTGAACTTTCTGCTAATGTGTAAATAGAATCTTCAGAACTTGCTACTTGTATGTAAATGTCTGTTGCTTGGGCAGATTTCAATAGATGTATGTGAACGTAATTTGAAGCTCGCATATGCTATTTTCTTCATTAATTGTGAATTAATTGTCTAAAGATTCATCTACTGCATTATTAAACCCTGGTAATTAATAGTCTGTCCATCATAGAATCAGTGTATTTTCAGACTTCAAAATTGCCACTTTCTACATGTAGCTCTACGATGTTACATATGATACATTTTAGTATACTGTTTACCGATTGCTCTTTTCTAGTTTTAGTTATTATTATTTCAGCATTCCACTTACTGCCATGTAATATCTATCTTCTGCAGTGCCTTTCAATCCACATAACTTCAAAACATAGCAACAACATATAACAATAATCTTGGTACAGAAAGCTTCATCTGATGCAGGCTAAACAGAAAGCTCTCTTGCAGTCTTGTTGAGCCACAGCAGTAAATAGAAGATATATTCAGTATTATTCAATTATTCGAATGATTAATTTCAAAACTAGCATTTCATTTGGCATCCAACATTGTTGTAATAATGTTCTGCGTAATATGAAAGTTATGGCTGATGAAAATGCGAAGCTTTCAATAACAGGTTGTACCAATTGCAATGTAATTCATCAAAATGATGTAACTACAATTCATTGTGTAAATTTTCTTGGTATGTGGATGTAAAACGCAGAAAAGAAATATCATAGATTGAGAGATGTTAATGAATCTGAAAAAAAAATACTCTATTATTTTTTTTGTACAAGTCACTAAGCAGATGAAACATTTATTGACCACTAGATCAACATGGAAACCTAGCTAACTGCCAAGGAACATAGTAATGAGGTTGGGGAAGCAATGGTCTTCCACAGTAGATAATTCTTGGACAGGATGTAGGAAATACGGTGGCACGATAATCTTCGGACGAGACATTGGAATTCTCGCACTGATTCCGTACAAAAACCCTACTACAAAGCGTTCATCAACCCGATAAATCTTCCTCATTTTAGCAAAAACAGCTGCTGTTAACAGACTGTCTGAACCAACATTATGTGCAGCACCTGATCTCTCCGGACTCAAAATCTTTGCCACTCTGTTCCCGCCATCAGCCCGTCACAGAATCTTGCCATAAACATGATGTCGTAAACATATTGGAAATATCCAGAAGCCAACTTAAGAAAATCAAAAACAGTTCCTGGCATCGGATTTCAGCTCAAGAGTTTAAGCATGTAAACCAAGTCACACAACCCATGAAAAGTCACCCACTTCAAACTTCAAAGTCTTCGTACCGCACCGCCTTTGCCGCGTTTGTCGGTGTATTGCGTAGAAAACCCGGAAATTCGGTGTCCACTAACGGAACATTGAATCTGTTTAAGCACTGACTGAGAAAGAAGACCTCGAAATCAAGATTAGAACTCCAAACTTCCCTAATGTTCACACTGCCCATTTACTGTAACTCGCTCAAACAACCAGATTTGAGTGACAGAAGATGGAAATTGATCTCTGGTTGAGAAATCTTGGTCTAATTTCACGAAACTAAGAACTGCGTTGCTTTGGTTTGAAGCAGACAGAGGAGAAACAGAGAAGGGAACTGATTCACGGAGAGAAATATTCGTTAAGTTCCTTGAAACGATTGAAACGTGGGCAAATTAGGAGCTGTTTAGAGAGAGAAATTGCTAATTACTTGTGGCGCAATTCTTCTTCCCGCTGCAATTTACCGTTGCTTCCTGCTTTCAAATTTGAAACCGCGAAATACAAGTGACCGTTGTTTCAATGATCCTTGTTGGGATAATAACATTTGTATTGCTATACATTTGAATAAATAACAAATTACGCCATGTACTTCTCCATAATATCAATTTAGTCCTGATTCCTTTGCGTTCCACCGTCATAGGACTACCATTATTCAAAATTGTCTCTCTGTCAGGGTCTAAGATGTTTAAATTAAGCAAACCATGTATCTAAATTAGAAGCAATATTTGGCCTAATTCAAAGATGATTATATTTTAATTAAGAATTCTAAATGTATCTAAATTGGAAGCAATATTTTCAAGATTAAAATTGAGAAAAATTGTTATTTTCCTTTTTCTGTTTGATAAGAACCAGCCTTTTGATATCAATATTTGGGTTAAATTTAAAACATTCAACGTTTGGGGTTATATTTCCTTTAGTTGTTATTACCCTTTTTAAGTTTGGAAGTGTTTTTGTTGTTTTCTAAAAGCAGAAGTTTTTAAGAAAATGCTTTCTGGGTTTTGTTCCAAGACATATGTAACTGCACCATCCATCTCTGTTGTAACAGGTACACAAACACATGCACTTTTGCTTCTTGGTGATTGCTTTCTGGTTATGGTTCAAACTCATAGTAGATTAAGGTATGTCAAATTGTAATTTCGGCAGTAAAATTGAAACGTATTACTTAAAAGTCATGAGGGATCTTTCATTGTTTATGGTTAACAAATGTTGGGATTTCTTCTTTCTTTTAAAAATTTTGTAACTAAATTGATTTCAAGCCATTAGGTGAAGTAGTTTAAGGGTATGTTCGTGATACAGGTAACAAATTGTCAAGGGAGTGGATGATAGGTGTTTATTATATACTTTAGTTGCTGCTGAACAGTTGCAAACATATCATAACCCTAAGAAATATCTGCTAGTGATATCTTAATTTTGTTGAATTTGAAATGGGAATTTTACTCGGAATGAGAAAATCTTTTATTGGTTGTCTGTTAAAGCTGCAATTTTGTTCAAATTTTCTGCTTTCCTCTGTGGATTTCAGTGACCTTCTAATTGCTTGCTATATTTTCACTGAAATTAGGTGAAACAGCAAACCGTGTTGAATTACCACCAAAACATGAAAAATTTTACTGCTGAAATTTTGTTGAATTTTGAAAGTTTGTGTCGTTAAATGTTGTAGCTTCACGAAGTAGAGACTGCATAAGCTGTTTAAATTTTTGTGGATTGTATGTGTGAGTAGCATAAGTTTCCAGCTTATGTTTTTTTATCATCAAATTGATTCATTTGACTTTTGAAATTGTCCTTTTGTTGTTCATATTTTATCTCAACATAGAGAAAGAAACTTGGATTATAAAATCATTCTGCATTTTGTGCTATGATTGGTCACAAAATGAAATTTGCAATCTAGGAATAGAGCCAGAGGATTTATGTTTGGCCCTTAAATTGCCTTGGCTATCGCTGCCAAGTTGGTTTGTATGAACCTCAAACGTTGCCAGATATATTATGCCATGTGAGTTGAGCTCGCAACTATTTGAATAAAATTAACTGCTCTTGTCCCGGTGACTTTTTTTAAAGAGAAATTTCATTAATTAGAAAGAGAACAAATTAGAGCAATCTCAGATGGAATCTCCTCCAAACTGAATTGGCTTTCTTGTCCTACAGCTATTTTTGCTGAGTTACGAGCAGCTGTGTTACAATTCCTTGGAACATGCTGCAGCTGACAATGGTCCAGCCTTTGAGCAAGTCTTAAATTTCTGATACAACCCAGAAAATCTCTTTCCCACTTCCTGACTTTCCTTCAGCTAACTGCACACTACATTCAATGCATCTGACTCGATAATCAACAGAGTTAGTCTCTTGACTTCACTCTGGTGAATAGATTAGCTTAATTGATTGCCCCTTAACTACATTTTTATATGTTTTCAATTGTTGTTAATTAGACTGTGTTGGATATAAAGAAGTTGAATGTGCATGTGTAGTTGGGTTGTCTGAGGTTCAGGTAATGCTTAGTAAACTTTGATAGATGATTTTTGTTTAATCCATTTAATCTCAAAACCAAGTTAAATTTACCCCAATAACAAGTTTTCACTTCTTATGCTTCTATCTCTTGTAATGAATACTTTCATTATGCATCCAGATGCAAATTTGCTGCTTGGATTTCTAACCATAAATTTGCCAGCAATTGTCTCATACCTCCATTTAAAGTTGCTTGTATGCTAACTTGGTAAATGTCTTAGTTTGCCAACAACATTAGAAATTGAATTTGGGGTACTCCTCAATAAAGTCAAGCAAGATACATTCTACTTCAGTTTACTGTTTCGCCTTTTCTAGTTTAAGTTACTATATATTATTTCAGCATTGCGCTCACTACTGTGTGAATATCTATCTTCTGCAATGACTATTGCTGCTACTATAGTACAATCCAATAGTTCATTTATTGAGACCATACAATCCTACTTTTATCGAGACCACGTGGATGGCTGAGATGCAGTTTAAGTTTGGGGGGAATTTCAGGACCCAATAACAGAATGATTTGCTTTATTCTATATACGAAACAAACAACAGTTCCTCTGTCTAATTCTCAGTGATCCAGAAACAGCTTCTTGTTCCGTTGTTCAGGTGCAATCACTGATCACTCTGTTTATTTCCTTCAAGATTTTCTACTGCTGGCATTCTCTTTAGTTTTGCATTCCTTGAAGTCGGCTTCTGTTTCTGGTTTTTCAATTGGCGGATTGGTGATTTTATCATTCATCTGGTGTTCATAAATTCTGAATTCTTTGTTGTTTATCGCTAATTGACAACAAAATTCTGTTGTTATGATTCTTCATCCTTCTGATCTTATTGATTTAATCTAATTTTGTATTCAAGAGCTTGTTAGTTTGTATTCAACAACTTGTTTACACGTAATGGATCTTGAAAAAATAATTAATAATTTCTCTGAACTTATCTCTGTTGATTTGGTTTTCTAGTTTCTTGTCTCATTCCTGAATTAGGTCAAGTGGAAAATGTGAGGAATTGGAACTACAAGGAAATCAAGAAGATAAGACAAGGCGGCTATGGTGAGGTTTACAAGTGTCGCAATCTAAAGCTGGTAGCTATCAAGATGATCACAATTCGGAATGAGATTGAAGGTGTTCCAAGCTATACACTAAGAGAAGTCTCTCTTCTCAAGGAGTCGCAACATGAAAATGTTGTCAGGTCAGTTTTCAACCTACAGATCATAATGATAATGATTTGTAACCAGATTTGTAGACATCTAAGTTGGGTTTACTGGATGATGTGTTTGCGAGTTAATATTAAATTTTGAAAAGTGAACTTTGGTAGTAGTGTTGTTTGAACAAAACAAGATATATAATGTTATAATTGCTGCAGGTTGGAACTTATCCCTATTTATTTCACAGCACAATGAGGATAGACCTCAAATCAGTTAACATCTTCACTCTAGAAAAAAGGTACTCAATTAATGGATTAGCTGTTTGTTAGTCCAGTTTGTGAGCGGTCAACTTTTAAGATATGGCACATGTGTGTGTGTGTATCTATAGACGAAATATATTCGAAACTACTTATTGGAAAACATGTTATTGATCTTTTTGGTTGAAGAATCTAACACAGTATGTGTAGATTTGCTTGGTAAATTAGTAATCAAACATTATAATTCCTTTTCAGCACACCTTTTTAAATATGTAATTTGAATTGTATGCTAATTTTGATGTTGAGTTTATTGTTTACTGAAAATGTTGTTTAAATTGTAAGTATTGATGTGCGATGTCAGATTTAATATGACATGTTGTCAGTCAGATGTGATATGGATGTTTGTATACACACACACACACACACACACACATCTCTGGATTTGGTGACAATTTGGCTACAGGTTGCTGAATGCATTTAGTGTCAAGAATTTGGTTTTTCTTGTCTTTGCGTACCTAGACCTTGATCTGCATTCATTCATCACCAAGATGGTTTTGGATTTGCCTTTTATAAGAGTAAGCAAGATCTTTTTGCTTCATTCAGTCTGGTATTTTAATTCCTGAATGAGCATTGTTGTTCCATCACAAAGCATGTGGCACACGTTTAGATGATTATACAGTTCTAGCTTATTATAGTTGTTGTAACAAGGTTTACAAATTTTGGAATTCAGTTTTGATAAGTGGGTTTTGTTTCAAGTGCATGTGACAGCCATGTTGGGTATCTATTAATTGTTACCCGAAATTACAAATTGATTTTGAAATTACCGAAAATTTGCGTTAATTAATGATATTTATTTTTTTGTACAAAAAAAGTTACCAGCAAGAACAGGACCTGTTTGCAAAAAAAGAATCTTCCGCTTATGGCAAAAATGTATGGTCATCTTGATATGTAGAGCTCCATTGATTATAAGTTGTTGTATGGTAGTTGGAATTTAAAGGATCCATGGAGGATTGCAATGAAGGCAGCAAAGAACTCTGGTTCTGTCATCGTTGTCTTTGGTTTAGTTTGCATTTAGTGCTTGAAACTCTGCATTCATAGAACTTGGTTGAGGAATTTTTGAGAATATATTGTGCTGCTAAGTTGATAACATCAAATGCTAAAGGGATATTAGCAGAACGTTGTATAACACAATTATGGTTTTATATATCAGACAAGTACAGTTATTTTCAAATCGTGCCTCGTGTGCTCAAATTTTGTTGTTCGAGAACGTGAAGTTTTTCATTAAGGTGGAAAATGCATCCCATTATTTTTTTTATTAATTGTCATGTTAAATCATGATTTGTGTGTGTATATATATATATATATATATTTCTTTGATATTTAAAAAAAAGAAAAAAAAAAAAATAATTTGATATGAATAGGTTATGTTAGAAACAAAGTGTGTAGAGATATACAGTATTATAGGTTCTACTTAATAGCAGTCTTAATTTAAAAATGCTTCGACTATTTTGGTGTAGTCTAATTGTCTAAAAAACTCAAAACATAATATTCTTTTGGTGCAATCTAATTGTCTAAAAAGCTCAAAAAAAAATATTTACACCAATCTTTTTTTAGTGCAATCTAATTGTCTAAAAAACTCAAAACATAATATTAACACCAAAATATGGATTGACCTGGTTGCTACGTCTATTAACTATATATTTGTTTGTTTAATATTATAAATAATTTGTCCTTATGCACAAATCTGGTCAATGATATAAATTGGTAATTTGAGATAGATTATGCAAGAACAAAGAAACACACAAACCAAAATTTTACGTGGTTCTCTTTTCTCTTGCTATCTCTTACTTCTTCTCTCTATTGCTTTCTTCTCCTCCACTCCCCCTTCCCAACCCCTCTCTTTGTATCTTAACCTCTTCTTTTATATAGTTTAAATTGTAGAGCTTCCCTTAAGTACAAACTGATTAGTTCCTCTCTTATAGTTTACTTAGAATTTCTCATAATCGGAGATATAATCTTTCTCTTAAACTTATCTTAGTTAGAATTTTATATTGAGTTAAACTTTTACAAGTTAACTGGCTCTGTTGGGTTTGGGTTGGACTTGTTAGATTTGTCTTCAAGCTTGTTAGGTTTTGGATCGGACTTGTTTCATCAACTCTTAGACTTCGGCCGAATATGTAATTTGGACAAAGTTGATGTCTCATGGGTACTCTTCGAACTTGGTACTATTCATACACATTATGTTCATTCTCGACATTATTTATACTCTGCACTGTTCACCTATGTATGTTACTGTTCACGTAGAATTTGTGCCTTCATAATGTGTTAGGAGATGCTTGTATATAACATACTAGGAGGTGACTTCCAAGTGTATAACATGCTAAGAGGCGGCTTGTTTATACATGGCGTGTTAGGGGATTTGCATGTGGATGACATGTTAGGAGATGACTTTCTTGTGTATGACATGCTAAGAGATGATTGGGCAGTGTCTGGCATGCTAGGAGGCGACTACCTATGCATGACATACTAAAAGATGACTTGTTCGTGCTTAGCAAGCTAGGAGGTGACCTGCTCTTCTTCCAAAGTTACCCCTTATTAACCATTAGATTTTGTAATTATCACAGCAATTTGATAATTAAAAAATGAAGGAAACGAAAAAAAAAAACTTTCAGTTTAATTGAAAGAATTTTAAACCATTTGTCTAACGTACACCATGCAATTAGGTTTATGATTTTCCAAGAATTCAGATCGGGTATCCCAACAACATGCTTGCTTCCGTAAATACTATTAAAAAAAACTTTCTTGCTTGGTTTCTTTACATGTGAGATAAGTGCAGATTACCTCTTACTATTTGAAAAATACCTCATTATCTTTATCCGTTAGTTTGATTAATGTTGGCTAAGGGTAAAGTTAGTTTTTTTCATACAGTTGAGTTTAATGAACTGTTAATTGTCACTGCTAGCCACCACTGATCACTGTTGACCATCGTTGATCGTCATCCATTTACGTTACTATATGTATTATCAAAATTTTTGTTGAACGTTTTATACAATGGTATCTTCATCATTATCATTTGATAAACCATTCACTATAAATTTGAAGTTAAATTTTTTATATTTGAAAATTTAACTTCAAATCTAATGCGAACAGTAGCTCAAACATTAATAATGATGGCACCGTTGCGTGAAACATGCAATAAAGATTTTAATAATATATACAAGGACCTTAAATTGATGTAAAGAGAAAAATATTTTTCATCCATATCTCAAATTGATAAGTTGTACAAGGGTACCTCAATTATAGATGTGAGGTAATGAAAATGAAAAGAACCAAACAACCATGCATGTGCGAAGAGTCATGTAACGTCAATCAATTGGAAATCACGGTAATACACATATGCAAATTCAATAATAACGTTTTGGCTACTGTATACTAGGTACGGGATATTTCTTTAGGTTTATATTTAATTTATTTTTAATATTATTGTTAATAACTTTATGCCCATTAATAAAATATAACATATACTTAATTATCACTTTTATTGTTATGTAGCTGATTTATTTCACATAGTATATGAAATCAATTTAGTTTCATGTCACAAAATTTGGAAATAGTAATACTTCTTTGGTTGCTAGGTAATGTGTCAAAGTTCAAATAAAATTAAAAAAAAAAAAAAAAAAAGAAATGTGGAAGGAAAATTTTGTTACAACTCAATTAACATCATGCTTTGGACCTAGCTAGCTAATACTAACATTAAATCAAAGTGTTTGTCACATTGTTAAAATCTCTTAAATTTATGATGATAAAACTATCTACTGTGTTAATCAATTGATGACTTCAACTTCAACTAATTGTAGCATCTTTAAATTCCTATAAATCGAATAGTGTGTGTATATTTGGGGGTACAGTATTGACCGTCAATTAACTGCTTAATTTCAACATGTTGCATAGATATACAAAATTTTTTTTTTTTTTTTTTAACCCAACCCTCCTTATCAACCCGAATTGACCAATAAATATAAATATTGTTGTAAATAGTTATGTTTGTTGAAATAATTTTACCAATAATGTTGGCTACCATAAAAATATTATTGTAAATAGTTATGTTTGTTGAAATAATTCTACCAATAATGTTGGCTACCATATATTACGCACGACATATTTTTTTAGGCATAATTTAATTTATTTCCGCATTAAATTATTATTTCTCAGTTCAGGAGTGCGTATAAATAAGACAGAACATGATAAATAATAAAATTTTATATATAGAAACAAATGGTAAATATATCTGATTGTATATTAACTCTACGTCACCCAAATTCTTCTATATCCACTAATTATCACAAATTAACTAATTATTAACACCAAATCAATTTCCAGAATACCAAATTCTTCATTATTATGTTTGTGAGATTGAAAATAATTGTAAATTTGCTTCCAAAATAACTTTAAATTTATAAATTAACACAAATTCAGTAAAAAAGAATTTACCTATCCTTTTCAATTTGAAGAAACTTGGAGCATTACCTGTTGGAAAATGAACGCCACGTGGTATCCAATAACATGCATGCATGCATTTAAATTACAAAAAATTAATCAACTTTGGCATGCGCGTAATATCTGGATTAAATTATTATTTCTCAGTTGAGGAGTGCATATAAATAGTCAGAACATAGAGCATCTCAAGCTCAAATATATATCTTATAAGTATATGTCCATCATGTTTTCTCAGGTTTCAGCCGCTTCTATTTTAATCCAAGATGCTGATCAGAAGAACTCCAAACGCCACCCGGCAAATTATCATCCTACTCTTTGGGGGGATCATTTCCTTGCATATACTAACGACTCCATGGTAATATATAGTAGTTGTTAACAAATATAAATATCACTATAAGAAATATTAATAATTGTTGAGCCACCTTCTACGTACCCACCTTCTATATATTTATTAATTATAGTAATAATACTACACGTTTAATTGATTCTCTTTTGTGCAGACAATTGATCCTGCAGCTCGAGAAGAGTACGAAGAACTAAAACAAGAAGCAAGGAGATTGATAATTGCTAATACAGATCAACAGGTCAAGAAATTGCACCTTATTGATACAGTACAACGCTTGGGTGTGGCTTATCTCTTCGAAAAGGAGATCGAGGATGAACTGGAGAATATACATAATCACCTTGATATTGGCAGTGATCATGATGATCATGATCTCTGCACTGTTTCTCTTTACTTTCGACTACTTAGACAGCAGGGAATTAAGATTTCATGTGGTAAGTAAGCAATTTTAATTGCCTAAGCTATATATGTTAATTTCAAATTAAATATCCTCACGCAAATTTTTTAATTAATTAAATTGGGGGTCTAAATTAAATTAATTTCTCTGAATTAATTATATGCAATCAGATGTATTTGAAAAGTTCAAAGATGAAGAAAGTAAATTCAAGGCAAGGTTGATAAGTGATGTTCAAGGCTTGTTAAGCTTGTATGAGGCAGCACATCTAGCCATTCGTGGAGAAGATATTTTGGATGAAGCCATTGCTTTCTCAACTGCTCATCTTAAGTCAGCAGTATCTCATGTATGCCCTAATCTTGCAGAACAAATAAATCGTGCTCTCCGCCGTCCTCTTCGTAAAACCTTACCAAGGTTAGACACATTGTACTTTTTGTCTATCTATCCAAGAGATGATTCGCACAATAAAACTTTATTGAAGTTTGCAAAGTTAGATTTCAACATGTTACAAGCAACACATCAGAAGGAACTAAGCACTGCTACAAGGTGAGTTCGTTTTATAAATTAAATTGGCTCAATTGATTTACTTATGAACAGCATAGTTGTACTGATCATGCAAGACAATGAGAGCTTTATTAAGAAAGTTTTAATATGAAGTTTAATTGAATTTCAGGTGGTGGAAAGATTTAGACTTCACTAATAAGCTGCCTTATGCGAGAGACAGATTAGTGGAGTTATATTTTTGGATATTAGGAGTTTACTTTGAGCCGAAGTATGCATTGGCAAGAAAAATAACGACTAAAGTAATTTACATGTTATCTGTCATAGATGATACATATGATGCCTATGGTACTTTTGAAGAACTCAAACTCTTTACCGAAGCTGTCAAAAGGTAACCATACATAATGTAATTTTGTTTAAAATATATATATATATATATATATTATTTTATTCATTTAATTTAGAGTATGGTTATTTGGTAACTTCCAGATGGGACATTGGCGCTATAGATATACTTCCAGAATATATGAAGTTAATTTATCAGGTACTCTTAGATATTTACAATGAAATTGAGGGAGAATTGGCCAAGCAAGGAAGATCATATGGCCTTCCTTATGTGAAAGAGAAGGTAGGCAATTTATGGCTTAATGGTTTTTATATATATATATTCATAAATTAATTAATATTTCTTTTCTCTTAATTTCTTTTGTTCGACGATATATATTTATATATCCTCAGTTGCAAGAACTAGTTGCAACATACTTTGTAGAAAGCTGAGTGGTTGAATGAAGGTCATGTTCCAACAATTGAGGAACATATGGAGGTTGCACTTATAAGTTGTGGCTATTCAGCGTTGGCAACAACTTCCTTCGTTGGCATGGGTGACATTGCAACTAAGGAGAGTTTTGAATGGATATCTAATAACCCTAAGATTGTAAGAGCATCATCTATTGTCAGTAGGCTCATGGATGACATAGTTTCTCACAAGGTACGTACGTACCATATATGCATACTTAATTAACTTTGTTACAGTTGGATAAGTGATCCTAGCTCTATAATTAATTAATTCCATATATATATAAATATATATATATACTTATATAATATTTTTGTATGTACTTATATATATTTGAGAGCAAAGTAGAGGACATGTTGTCTCAGCTATTGAATGCTACATGAAGCAGCATGATGGAGCTTCTGAGGAAGATGCAGTTATTGTGTTTCGGAAGGAAGTTGAAAATGCATGGAAAGATATGAACGAGGAGATGCTCAAACCAACAGCTGTCCCTATGCCTTTGTTGGAACGGGTTCAAAATTTTGCACGCGTGATTGATTATTTATACAGGGATGGTGATAACTATACCGATTCTCATTTGGTTAAAGACCAAATTGCCTCGTTGTTGAAAGACCCTCTACCTCTTTGAAGAGTTAGCATGCATTTCGATCTGTTGATTGTGATCATCAAATATTAATTTTATTATTATATATGTATTGGCCTTGGAATAATGCATTGGATTAGATTCCATATTTAGTAATCTCTGTCGATCATGTTCATCACACTTAATTTAATTATATATGTACTGCCTTGGAATAATGTATTGGATTAGATTCCATGTTATAATAATAATCGCATCGTCATGAAATAAATAAAACATTTAATTATTGTCAATGCTTTAGAAATTAGAATAATTCATTTTGTAGTGTTAGTATACACTACTTCATAATCACATTGACTTTTATACAAATTTAAAGATGGAGACTTTTGAGGAATTAAACAGTAACATACTAGCAAATTTATTGACTTTATGTCCATTAATAGGAGAATAAACTATTTCCCAAGTTTACTCTAATTAACCAATTCCCCTTATATTTTAAAAAATTATCTTGACATCCAACCGTTAGATTAAGGGTCAAATTATCTTTTTAAGGATAAATTCGTCTTTCAAAATTATAATTGATTTTTAAATTACCAAAAATTTACATTAATGATATTGATTTTTGATACAAAGAAAGTTACCAAGAAGAATAAGAATTCTTTGCTAAAACAATCTACCACCTATGGCCAAAAACCATCCCTTTTCACAACCACCCTCAAAATATTTTTTTTCCCAAAATTATCAAAAAATAAAGAAGTTCAAGAGATTAATTTATATATTTTCTCTAATATTACCAATTCTATTAAAAATTAAATCATAATTTATTACTATACTTATTTATTTTTCTTTTTATATAGGTTAATAAAAAAATTATCATAAATGTATTAATCAAATTAGATATTTTGTTCTAATAAAATTATTATAAATTGTGTCAATTAAATTAATTATCATTGTCCATTACTTTATTTTCATCAATTAATTTATAAAACTTAAATTAAATTTGACTATGTTATTTTGATAATATGTTAAATTGTGATTTCACATATGTAAAACGCATTTATTATTACTAAAAAAAAATATAATAAATTTGATTTATATTATGATATTTGATGAAAAGTTCAAAATTGATGATACATTTTTTCAGTAATAAATTCCTTCCCTCAAAGTTTTTTATCCTAAAATACTATTATCTATTTGTGAGGATTGTGTTCTACCAAAATCTCACAAAACAAGAAATTGATACAAAAGAAATTTTAAAATTTTCCTTTGTTTAATTTAAAGAGATATAAAAATAAAATTCTAATTTGATTCACGTTAAAATAAAAAATATTCGTATAATATTTAAAATATATAATTTATTTTAGAAAAAGAATAATATAATTTACTTGGTCAAAATGCAAAACTGATTCCATTTTCATTGTTTAATTAATTGGTTAAATTAATTAATTAGATTATATGTCTTTTAAGTTTGGAGAATCCTTAACCTAATTATTTATATATTCAATCACATCTCTCAAAAGAATATTGTATCATATTTTCAGTTTGATAGTTGCTAAATGATTAACATTATTAATTATAATTAATTTAGCCCTTTTCCTAATGAAAAAAAAAAATATATATATATATTTTGCTCATTTTGCTTGCTTAAAATATATGTCAAAACAAAAATATTTTTTAAAATCAAGAAAACACTAGAAGACAAACAACTAATTAATTGGTTTTTTGTACAAGCATTGGGGAAAACAATCACCACTTTAATAATATCTTTATAATCAATAATATTAAATATTTTTCATTTACACATTTTATCAAATAAGCTTGAGTGGTCTAATGGTAACTAATGTGTTCATTATCCTTGAAGTAGTTGTTTTGAATGTTTATAGTAGCAATGATTCTTTTTTTTTTTTTAATTTTTCTGGTCAAAATGAGGTCAGACTCAAGGTCGAGGGCTCACAGGGATCCCTAGCTCAAATTAGAAAAATTTCTCACCCATCTTTGAATTAAAAAAAATTAAGGATAGGCAATTGTTATTTTTCTGGTCAAAGCGAGATTAGACTTGGAGTCGATGGCCCATAGAGATCTCGGCCCAAATTAGAGACATCTTCCACCTATTTCTGAATTGAAAAAATCGGGAATGGGTTGAGAATGGAGATGGTCTAGCCTAATCGAGGTAGGGGTCAGGGATAGGGATCCACAACCCATCCCTGACCCATTGCCAACCATATATATGATCCTACTTTTATCGAGACTGCGTGGATGGTGAGATACAGTTTAAGTTTTGGTGGGAATTTGAGGACCCAACAGCAGAATGGTTTACTCTATTCTATAAATACGAAACAAACAACAATTCCTCTCTCTAAATTCTCGGTGAGTCATAAACATCTTCTTGTTCCGTTGTTCAGGTGTGGTCACTGATCACTCTCTGTTTATCTTCAATTTTGTATTTCTTGAAATCGACTTCTGTTTCTGGTTTTCTAACTGCCGAATCGGTAATTTTATCATTCATTTGGTGTTTGTCAATTCTGAGTTCTTTGTTCTCGTAATTTTCACTGATTAGCAACATTATTCTGTTGTTATGACTCTTCATCCTTCTAATCTGATTGATTTAATCTAATTTTGCGTTCAAGAATTTTTTAGTTTGTATTCAAGAACTTGTTTACACGTAATGGATCATGAAAATAATTAATAATTTCTCTGAACATATCTCTATTGATTTGGTTTTTCTTGTTTTTCTTGTTTTTTGTCTCATTCTGTTGAATTAGGTTTACAAGTGTCGTAATGTAATAACTAGCCAGCTGGTAGCTATCAAGATGATCACAATTCATAATGAAATTGAAGGTGCCCCAAGCTACGCACTAAGAGAAGTCTCTCTTCTCAAGGAGTTGCGAAATGAAAATGTCGTCAGGTCAGTTTAAAACCAGCAGATTATAATGATTCTGTAACAAGATTTGTAGAGATCTAAGTTGGGTTTACTGGACGATGTGTTTGTGAGTTAATATTAAATTTTGAGAAGTGAACATTGGTAGTAGTTGTGTTTGAAGAAAATAAGATATATAATGTTATAGTTGCTGCATGTTGGAACTTATCCTTGTTTATTCCAAACTATTTCATCCTTATTTCACATAACTATGAAATCAGTTAACATCTTCACTGTAGAAAAAAGGTAACCAATTAATGGACTAGCTGTTTGTTAGTCTAGTTTATGATTAGCCAGTTATTAAGATGAAATATATATTCAAAACTACTTAGTAGGAAAACATTGTTATTGATGTTTTTGGTTGAAAAATCTAACACATTATGTGTAGATTTGCTCAGTAAATTAGCAATCAAAGAGTGAGGACATTATAATTCTTTTTCAGCACACATTTTTAAGTATGTATATTCAAAATTGTATGATGTGTAATATGAATTTTATGCTTAATAATTCAAATATTGCTTGAATAGACTTTAGTAGGATTTCATTTTTACATAACTCCTGTCTCCTCCCGTAATTAGTAGATAGCTAATTTTGATGTTGAGTTTATTATTTATTGAAAATATTGTTTAAATTGTAAATATTACCTGTGCAATGTTAGATTTGATATGACATGTTATCAGTCACATGTGATATGGATGTATATATATTGTTTGGGAAGATGACATTAGGATCATAGGATACATGGGCTTCGCGTTAACAAGCCCAATACCTAGTCAACTTTTATACATCCTGATCAAGTCAGCTCGGTATGTTCTTGATCAGACATTCCATAGGCGAGTTTGACCGGAAAAAAAATTCTTGTAGAAAAAGAAAAGTAAAATTTAGAAGTTTTTACTCAAGGCAAGTTAAGATTTTGTAGGATACCTTTCAAATTCAATGTAAATTCGAATTCCTAATGCTATTAGAAAAAGGAAAACTGTGTTTATATATATAGGGACCGAACCGTGAAAGAGAGGTGACTTTTCCAACTTTCAGCAATAAGAAATTTGTCTCTTCCTGTAATTTTCACTGTATGATATTGTGAGTTATAATTTTTCAGTATCAACAATTGGTGTCATTTATGGGAAACTACGATAAAAAAGCTATGGCAGTGATCAAGGAACAAATAGTCGTCAAGAGGCCACCATTGGGAGAACCTCACGAAGAGGATTCATCGGACTCAAACTTCCCCCTAAGCTCACTGCAACTACCCTACGGCAAACAGTGATGCGTGAAGCAGAGGCGGACGCAACTCTACTTGCTCAGCAGTTGCGGGAAAGTAAGTGGAAGCATCTAGAGAAAGACAAGCAAGTAAAGGCCTTGGAAGACAAATTAGGGATAATGGAGAAGGAAATTGAAAACCTGAAGAGAATCATCTAGGGGGACGACATCAGTGGGCACAATCCGGTGAAACTAAGATTTTCGGAGAATAAAGAGAGTGTTTTCTTACCGAGGATCTGTTAAAAAGGATCGCCCTTAGGAAAGTAAGGAGTAGGTAGCAGAGACCAAGTGCAGAAAGGTAGGAAAAGGCTCGAACGGAGAAATTGTTACCTCAAGGCTACAATAAAGAAATTCCTTTTTGCGATATAGAAAAACCTGATAAAAAATTGGGCCCTGATCTGGATGAATGGAGTCAAGGAAAAAGAAGGCTCGAGCGCATACTGGTTTAGTGGACATACGAACTTATACCAACTAAAAGCATAAGAAAGATGGGGAAAAGGCTATCACAGAGAAAACATTCGATCAGGCAACATCGGCTGTTGATCAAGTGGTAAGCAGGAAAGAAACGAAGGAGAGGATCAAGAGCTTACTGAAGAATTATAAGCTTAGAGGGAAAAGGATAGAGGGTGAGACGAAACCAATTCTGAGGGGGTGGAGCTTTCACTAAAGTCCTCCTTCTTGAAGGAAATACAAGACCTGTCCCTCCCTTAAAAATTTAAAATGCCCCAAATCCTATTGTATACAAGAAAAATGGATCCGACATTGCGCCTTGATCTTTTTAAGAAAATGATGATGATGCAAGAATTGACAAAATTGTAGATGTGCTGCCCATTCAACCTAACCTTAGAAGGGCAAGCACGACGTTGGTATAAAAATTCGAAAGCAGAAAGTGTAAAGAGTTTTGAGTAGGTATGCGCATAGTTCGTCGGTGAGTTCAGAGGGGCGGTGACCATGTCGAAAAACCCTAATTTGTTGTTACTAATAAAGTAAGGGAAAGATGAGACATTAAAGAGTTACATAAGAAGGTATCACAGGGAAGTCATGGAAGCTGAGGCCTTCTTACATCCCTTGACACTAGAAGGACTCAAGAAAGGGTTAAGGATGAACAGGGGATGGTTCGTTGTTTATAAACAAGTCTTAACTATGCTTGAGCATGCACAAAAGGAGATTTTCAAAGAAATTGAAATTGAGGATTGAATGTTGTTGCTGAAGAGGAAGGAAGAGAGATTAGAAGAGTTAGGAGTTAGGGAACAAAGGTCAAGACTCGAGGATAAGAGAAATTAAAGGGGCTTACAGCGGATCAATCCCAGGCTCCTCATGAAGAAATAAGATTCTCAACGACCACACCACAATGATAGATTCGAGTACAGGCGTGATTATGGACTTCAATTCATGAGATATGAGGGAGTGATGGAGCAAAAAAGAGAGTTCCCTCCCCCGCGGAGGAAAAGGGTTAGGATAGTCGCTCTAGTTCAGGACAAAAGATAGTTTACAAACTAAATGCCCCTTTGTCAATGATATATGAGGAGATCAAGGACTCAAGCCTGCTACCTAGGCCTCGTCCTTTAAGTTTGGCATCCAACATTCGCGATAGGGAAAGAAAGTGTGTGATTCATTAAGACCATGGACACATGAAGGATCAACACCTGGATTTGAGGGAGCAAGTTGAAATCCTTGTGAAGAATAATTAGTTAGATAGATATAGAGTAAGAATATGTGAAACAGAAGAAGATTTGGGACACAGGAAAATGGGATCAGAAGATTCGGTTTATAGGAGCATGATAATTTCAAAAGGACCAATGTTAGTCAGTAACTCCAACAATGAGAGGAAGAATTATTTGAGATATTTGTTGTCGACTACTTAGGTGGACCACTACGTAATGAACATCAAAGTAGGAAAGAAACCCCATTTGGTGTCAATCTCGATCGTGTTCACTAATGAAGATAAGGTAAGAGTTAACTACCCTTATGATAATGCCTTAGGAATAACCTTGGAGGTTGGCTCAGTTAAGATTAATAAAATCTTGGTGGACATGGGGAAATTGGTCGATATAATATTCAAAGAGACTCTGAACTTTTAAAAATCGAGAATCTAAAGATAGGGCTCGCAGACACTGTCCTATATGGGTTTGCAGATTCATACATCTTCTCGTTAAGTTCAGTTCAGCTGTCGTTAATAATAGGAAATAGACCATATTAGAGGACCACGATGGTAGAATTTCAAGTTGTGAACTTAAAAATACTATATGCCATAATTCTGGGGAGGCATTTCCTAAGAAAAATTAGGGTGGTAGAAAGCATACATTACCTAAAGATCAAATTCTGACTAGGTGAAGGAATTAGAGTAGTGCGAGGGGATTAGAAGGCTGCTCGAACATGTTTCGCTTCTTCTATTAAGTGGTCTTATTGTATAACAACGAAATGCGTTAAAGGAGAGAATGACGAGGACATCAAACAATAGAAGGCGATAGATAAGTTGGAAAGGAATGTTGGACGATGAAAAATGCAACCAGCAATTGAACTAGTAGAAAAACTGGAATTGATATCGCTTGGCCCTTTGAGGACAGAACGGAAGGTGAAAATCAATTATCAACTATCGAGCGAGGAAAAAAAAAACTCGTCATCTTTTTGAAAGAACACATGGACGTGTTCGCCTGGACCCATAAAGATATGTCTAGAATCGACTCTAGAGTGATTTTTCATCGCTTATCGGTAAATTCGATGTTCAAACCTATAAAGTATAAGCGAAGAAGAATTTTTTAACCGGGAGAGGAGGAAAGTAATTGAAGAGGAAGTGGATAAGCTAATCATCACAGGATTTAGAAAATAAGATTGGGTGGCTAATGTGGTGATGGTCAAGATATCTAATAGCAAATAGAGGATGTGTTTCGATTTCACTAACCTAAATAAAGCCTGCCTAAAGGATAGCTTCCTGCTTCCACGGATTGATCAATTAGTGGACTCAACAGCTAGACACAAATTAGTAAGTCTTATGGATGCTTTTTCAGTATACAATCAAATCTGAATGCACAAAACCGATCAATAGAAAACGGCGTTTATAACTGATCGGGGATTGTACTACTACAAGGTGATTTCCTTTTGGTTTAAAGAACGCAGGGGCGACATTTCAAAGGTTGGTAAATATAGTTTTTATGCCTTTGATCAGGACAACGATGGAGGTGTATGTGAATAACACGATTACTAAGTCACTCAGGGTCGAAGATTATGTTCATCATTTAAGGGAGACATTTTCCTTACTCAGAAAATACAACATGAAATTAAATTCGAAAAAGTGTGTGTTCAGTGTCAGCTCTTGGAAGTTCCTAGGGTTCATGGTCAGTGAACAAGGGACAGAGGTAAACCATCAGAAGGTTCAAGTTATACTAGACATGAAGTCCCCGACTGCATTGAAGGAGGTGCAAGCCTTGATGGGGAGGTTAGCTGCGCTTAACAGATTTATCTCGAAAGCCACTGATAGATTCTTCCAATTTTTTTAGGTCACAAAGAAGGAAAAATACACGAGGTGGATGAAGGAATGCAAAGACAATTTTCAAGAATTAAAAGCTTATTTGGTGAATCCGTCTTATCTGGCCAACCCACTGATTAGGAACACACTGTACTTGTACTTTTCAATGACTGATCATACGGTGAGTTCGGTGTTGTTAAAAGAAAATAAGGGGACTCACCAACCAATTTACTATACAAGTAAGTTATTCCTCGATGTGGAAAAGAGATTCAACCCAAAAAAGTTGGCCTTCGCATTAGTGGTGGCGGTACAAAAGCTATGACCATACTTTTTTTAAGTATACCCGGTAGTGATTTTCACCGATCAGCCTCTGCGGCAGATACTACATAAGGCAGATCTCTTATAGAGGCTGGTCAAGTGGTTAATCGAGCTCACCAAATTTGATATGGACTATCGACTATGCAAGGTAATTAAAACCTAACAGTTGGTAGATTTTGTTATAGAAAGGTTAGTCTTAAAAGGAATAATGGTGCGAGAGATAGGCGCATTAACAATGCCTCAGCATGTTAGGAGTATAGAGTTAGGCAAACAATCCGCTCAAACTTGCTTAGCATAAAAGGGTCTCAATAGAGTCCCGCTATTCGTTAGTGCAACTAAACAGATTATAAGGAAGGAATGCGGAGACTTAAAACTGTGGTGCCTGTATGTAGATAGGGCGTCAAATGCTCAAGGCGGAGCAGTTGGCATAATCCTGACTACACCAGGAGAAGATGAGTTAGCCTACGCCTAACACTTTGATTTCGAAATCACCAATAATGAAGCAGAGTATGAGCTTTATTGGTGGGGCTTGGTTTAGCTATGTCGGTTGGGGTGGAGTGCCTCGAAGTAAAGGGAGATTCACAGTTGATGATGAATCAAGTCTCTGGCAAGTTTCAAGCAAGGGACAAAAGCATGAACGCCTATTTAAGCAAGGTCATAAAGTTAGTAAAACGCTTCAGAAAGGTAGTGGTAACCTAGATCACACAGGTGGAGAATGAAAAAGTAGATGCCTTAGTCAAGTTAGCTTCAACGCTATAAGAAAGGTTTCCTACAATAATTTTTCTGTGGAAGTACTGCGTCAGAAAAGTGTGGAAAAATTAGGAGTAGAGTTAAACCAGATCAGCATGTCATGCTAGGTTCGGACTTGAATGGATTTGATTTGAGAGTATATTTTAGAGGAGAAGTTGCTTGAGGATAGAGAGGAAGCTAAGAGAATTAAAAGTAGATTCTTACGTTACTCAGTGATTAACGAGGTGCTATATAAACAAGGATTTAGGCTACCTTACTTGCGATATGTCAACTAGAAGGAAGCGTACTATGTGTTCAAAGAAGTCTATATAGGCAGCTGTGGTACCATGGGGGAGGCAGGTCCTTGGTATACTGTATTTTGAGTCAAGAGTATTATTGGTCGACATTACAGGAGGACGTGATGATGACAGCTCAGTCTTGTTTGAGTTGTTAGCTTTATAGGGATATCCCAAAATAGCCCTTTGAATAGCTCATCCTTTTACTTATCCTATAGCCTTTTGTTCAATGGAGGTTGGATTTGATTGGCCCTCTTCTTATAGAAGGTGCTCAGATGAAGTATGTAATTGTTGCTATCGACTATTTTATAAAATGGGTGAAAGCGGAGCCACTAACGACCATAATGGATAAAAGGAACACCGCTTTTGTGAAAAGAAACATCATTTATTGGTTCGAAATTCCTCGCATACTAATAGTTAACAATAGCAAGCAGTTTGATATGTAAGATTTAAAGAATTTTTCATTGACCTGAGTATCAAACTCAGATTTGTGTCCCTCACTTATCCTAAAGCAAATAGATAAGTAGAGGCAGTGAACATGGTTGTCGAGAAAGCATTAAAGAAGTAAATAGCCACTTCTTCAATGCTTTCTCGACGATAAGAAAGGAAGATGGGTGGATGAATTGCCTATTGAATGAAAACAAGAACAACGACTAGCAAAACACCTTATTCGCTGGCATTTGATTTTAAAGTAGTAATACTGATAGAAATTGGGGTACCCTCATTCAGAGTAAAGAACTTTGACGAATTTAAGAACAATGAGGCAATGAAGCTAAGTTTAAATTTGTTAGAAGAGATAAATGTGATCAGGCGCTTGTCAAGATAGCCTCTTATCAACAAAAGGTGACGAAATATTACAACAAGAAGGTACATTCAAGAGTTTTTTGAGAGGGGGACTTAGTGATGCGGCGTGTTACTCAAAACACTAAAATACTTGGCATAGGAGCCCCAAGAGATAATTGGGAAGGCTCGTATAAAGTGACCATGGTCATTAAGCTGGCAGTTTATTAGTTACAATACCCAGATGGTAAAGAAGTCAAGAAGTCGTGGAACGTTGAGATGTTGAAAAAGTATTTCCATTGAGAGGATTGCCGCTTAAAAAAATCTGTCCTCAATTCAAATCGAACACAATAATCAAGAAGTTATTAAATTCTAGTTTTATTTAAAAATTGTTGTAATAAGGTCTGACCCCAGTTTAGGCCAGGCAACAAGCATAGAAAGAAATAAATTCCTTGTTTCAGAACGTGACTATCACAAAAAGATCTGACTTCAGTTCAGATCAAATAAGAAAGCTTACTCACAAAAATATCACACCAACTCTAGATTTGATGTTAACTTTCTTTATTGTTAACCTAACCTCAATTCAGAATACAAAACGAGTAATTTAAATGAATCGATTATCAGTATTATTTTCAGACCATCTCAGTAAGTCAATCATACAGCAAAAACACTATATCAACAGAGGTGGAAGATAAGATAAACGAAGATACATCTAAACTTTCATTAACAGTATCTTTATTTACAAAAAAATAATCATCTACATCTTCAATAAATTTTTATGCGCAAAAATCACAAAGTTATTAAGTGTCCTTCAGAGAAGATATAATGTCGAAGGTCGGAGTCGCAAAAAAAAAAGACAAGGTCAGATCAAGCTAAGCAAGGTCGGACTGAACAGAATCAGGACCTTATATAGGCTCCTCAACAGATGTCTCCCTTGCATCCTCAGCTACTGATTGAATGGGTCAGAGAATGTCAAGATCGTCGAAGAGCCAGCCCAAGTCAAGTTCTTCATGTTTCCTCTGGAAGATTTTGTAGGCAAACTCTAAGGCTTCCTCAGTAAAGGTATCACACTGTTCTTTTGCCTCGGCCTTAATGTGAGCAAGTTCATCTTCTAAGTTCTTATTAATGTGAGCAAAATCTATAGCACGAGAACCGATATCCAACATCTGAGCCTCGAGATCGGCTATTTTGTCTCCAAGGGCACTGCGTTCTCCTGCCTATTTCTTCCTCTCCCTATTCAGCTGAGCCTTTAGTTATTCCTCCTGTTTCTCTGATTCCTTCAGCTTTTTCTCCAACAAGATCTTCTCTGAAGTTAGCTAGTTTATTAATTTGTACAAATTTATGTTTGTTATTGAGCATTCTTTTGCACTCTCAATATGCAAACTAAGGTAGTGGAACACCTGCACCAATCAAATAATAAATTAGATAAAGTAATTGCAATAAAACAAGAAGGGAAGATTAGAGATAATTACCCTATCGAGTTGTTGATGAATTATCCCTAAGACGGCATCAGTGTATAAACGAGGATAAGGAAGGGCTAATCGCACAAGCCAAGTAGTTTAGAGAAGGGAGCAAGTGCTTAAATAGTTCTCTTTTATCCTCGGGGATATCTGTCCTAGAGAGACCGTCTATTTTGACAACTCCTTCACCTTGTTCAGTTTGTTGCCTCTTGTACAGCCTCTCCTTAGCACTTTCAGAAGCCTCCAATAAGTGCTTCCCTTCGTCCTAAAGAGGCTCTTTTTCGTCCTTCTTAGAGCCTTGGTAAGGCTTTTTCCTTTTCGCCTTGTGATTGGTCGCCTTCTTCTGGTCCTCTTTACCCTATTCATATTTCTTTAAGGGCTCTCAATGCTTTTATACTGAAGCGCTTGTCTAGGTCTCCAATGAAGAGAGGACCCTAAAGAGTTCAGAAGTTTTCCCTTACCTTTCTTCGAAGCCATCTTCCTTACAAGGCAAGAAAGGCGCAAACATGAATAAAAGTGAAATGTTTCGAGGAAGAGAATAAACCAAGAGCTCACTCTCAACAGTAGCGGATACGCCTTGATTGGTTTTTTAGGCGAGTCCTTTCTCAACCCATAGAGTAGCTTCAAGCTCTTCATAAGTGGGGGCAACCTTGACAAGGTTACAAGCTATGAGCTAATTAAGGGAAAGTAGGGTCTTCTGATCAGCTTGGTTTACGCATCCCGCATTGATTTTTGATAAAAAAAAAGCGGCCAAGTCAAGCTTTGAACCCCAAGCAGCTGCACAAACAGCGAATGTCATTAGTAAACTTTTAGTAATGAAGTTCAGCATAAAAAATCGAATACATCATTCTAACCCTGAAAAATATATTTACGGAGAATGGGTTTAAATGCATAGGGCATAGGGCTATGCATGTTCATCACGGCTAAAGAAGACTAGCACCAGTCTCTACCCATGTAACACCATCTGTCTTTTCAATCTTTGTTATAAGAAGGGTTGCTCGTAACCAACTTATCGGCCTTGGTGCAGGCTTAGAGGTAGTAAAAGGTAAGGTATTTTTCAGTCCCTTTTTTAGTAAAAATAAGTGCTTAATTTCATCAATGGTCGTGGGGTTTACTTGGCCGAAGCCTAAATCACATATAGCCCGGCTATGGTTCTCCACCTATTCAAGTTCAGTTGGTAAGGAGGAATTTTGAAACCATAGAACAGAGCGGCAAAGTATGGTTGCAATGGTAACCTAGCCTATAAGAGAAATAACTCTTCGTTAAAAGCCACTTCATCCCCCCTCGAACGACTTGAGAACTCGTTTGCTTCTAGGACCCTGAAAGTAACAAAGTTAGGGATTTGGTAGAGTTTTCTGAAGACTATTAAGTTAGCCTCATTGATACTTGAAAGGAACTTATCAGCCTCTAACGGGCTAATTTCTCTAGTCAAATTGGGGGGATGGTATTAAACTAAGGGATGTTGAACACTACCAGCATGAGGGTTTATCCTAAAATCTGACTCAGTGTGGTCATCCTCAAACTTATCATTCTCCTTACTCATATTCCTATCCCCTTGTCTACTCAGTATTGGGAGAGCTTCGAATATGTGTTCGGGGGTTGAGAGAGAAAGCACATGCTGATCATTTTGTTGAGCCATCCTATCTACAAGGCTTTGGAGAACTTCTTAATCTCTCATGTTAGATTGTTCAGGGTCCATTTCTCCCTATATATGTTCAGAAAAGCTGTCAGACAAAATCACTACTTCGAGTTCGGGGTAAAAATACTTAAGGGCGCTTGATCCAAGGTTTAAGATGGTCAAACGGATCTTGGCATCAAGATCAAAAATGGCAAAGGGTTGGGCCTTCTTTAAAGGAATGGTCTCGTTTTTCCTAATGAGTTCAGCTTTAATCCTACGGGAAAGCTGGCTCTAGGCTTTATAATTTATCTCAGATGAGCTCGTTGAGGAAGTATCAAATTCGCTTCCTTAACTAGTGGAGATGTCCCTTATATCAAGTTTTTCACATCTTGACATAATTAACTTAAGTGAACAATAACGTGGTTTGATCAGTTTCGAGTTCACCATAGAACAAAATCGTGGTTAAGTATTAATTCTATTTAAGGGAATTTACTTCTGCTTAATTCTCAGGTTGCTGTAAGGTTCCTAGGCTGCACGTTGGGCTCGGCTAAGTCTCTGCTCAGATTAGGAAAGCTTAAAATGTTTGGTTAGATTCTGAAGTGGTTTTTATGATTTATCTTGGTTTTCGAGTCTATTATACCTAAAAATAAGTTTGAAATTATACCTAGTCGTGAAACTAACTAAGAGAAAAACATGAAATTCAATGGATAAAATAGCAGATTCACATTGAAGAATAAAAGTTTGAAAGAAAAGAAACTTACTAGAATGGAAAGGTTGGCCAAAAGGTAAGAGGCAATGTCAGAGGCAAAATAGAGGTTCACTAACGAATTGGAGAGAAAATTTGCAGGAGAAGTTTGTGGTAAGTAACAGAGGCTTTTGAGTTTTGTAAAAGATATAAGAGAAGTAAAGTGGTAAACAAGGGGGGAGAGCAGAATTTATATTTCATCTGCTCTACACTATAATTAAAATAAATGGTTCGGATGCTGTCACAAGGCCATCTGTTGATGTGGCCTTTCTGTAGGCAACATGGACCAATCGCACCAAAGCACGTGGTGGCCAGATAAAGGATGAGGACGGTAAAAGTTACAAGCATTTACGCACGTTTTAGCAAGGCAAAATGCGTGCACATTTTAGCACCATTGGCGCTTCTTTGAATTTCAAAGGCCGGAACCTTTTTTGTGTTCAGCCACCAAGTAAGTTTTTGTTCTTATTCTCTGAGTAGGAAAACTGGAGTTTGGGAGGAGCAGTGAAGCATTAGGTGAAGTAAGCCGCAGATTATGTTCAGCTTAGTGTTCTTGTTAGCCGGGTGATTATTTCAAAAACAATAAAAAAAAAATTTGAGTTGCTTAGAGAATGGAGTTTCCATTGAAAAAGCTTTTCACTAGAAACTGGGGGCTTGATGTTTGGGAAGATGACCTCAGGATCACAAGATCCATGGGCTTCACGTTAACAAGCCCAATACCTGGTCAGCCTTCTTACGTCCTAATCAGGTCAGCTCGATATGTTCTTGATCAGATGTTCCATGGGCAAGTCTGACCAAAAAAGAAATTCTTGCAGAAAAAGAAAAGTTAAATTCGGAAGTTTTAACTTAAGGCAAGTTAGGATTTTGTTGGATACTTTCCGAATTCAATATAAGGTCGAATTTCTAATGCTATTAGAAAAAGAAAAAAACTATATATATATATATATATATATGTATATATATGTACACTTCTCTCGATTTGGTGACAATTTGGCTACAGGCTGCTGGATCTATCTAGCATCAGGAATTTGGTTTTTCTTGTCTTTGAGTACCTAGACATTGATCTGCATTCATTCATCACCAAGATGGTTTTGGATCCGCCTGTTATAAGAGTAAGTAAGATCTTTATGCTTCATTCTGTCTGTTATTTTAATTCATGAATGAGCATAGTTGTTCCATTTCAAAGCATGTGGGAACATTTAGATGTTTAGATGACTAGAGGATTATGCGGTTCTACTTAAATTGTTTTATAAGAAAGCATATGGTACATGATTCATGCTTAGATGATTTCTTTTATGTAACATTATAATGTTAAAATTAATCTTCTGTACGTATTTTGTTTGTGGATATATTATAATGTGAACATTTTCATGGGAAGAACTTGATCTAAGCACACATATAACTACTGGGCTATGTTTGTGCTTTTGTTTTCCTATTTTAGGGGTTTATTTGGGCTATGAAATCACATATATGCAGTTCAAATAGAATGTGAATTCATATTGAACACTCATCCACCCCCAAAAAAAGATGAAGAAAACAGAGGTTACAAGAATCAACAACTGTGAAAGTAACAAAAATGAAGAACATAAACTTCATTCATTGTGTGGAACGAAAGAAGAAACTATTTACTCCAGCTATTGCAGTTTTTGTTACAAAAGGGAAAGAGAACATACAAAATTTACTGACTTTGTTGAAAAACTATGTGGATACAGGAACTCAATATCCAATTGGCAGTAAGCAATCCATCTATAAATTTTGTACAATGACTACTGGACCTAATGGTGAAAGTTGGATGCTCCGATTTTTTATCAGTCAACATGATTTTCATTTCCTCTGTCCCAGGCTATGCTGAAGCAAATTCTTCTCGGTTTGGCATATTACCATTCACTTAATGTTCTGCACAGAGATCTGAAACCAAACAATCTGCTGATAGATCTCAAAAGCAACACAGTGAAAATTGCAGATTTTGGACTTTATCAGTTTGACTTCCTCCGAAAGAATATTCTTTAACTCTACCTATTAGCTTTTAGCCTTAGCTAGATCATAATATTCTCTTTTCTTTACTTTGTTCTCGTTACTGGTAAGTTCCGCTTCTCTCAAATCTCCTATAACATTTAGGACATTTGTTGAAAATACATATATTTCACTTTAGGAAGTCTTGGAGAATGATTTTCTGAGCATTATAGTTAGACACATGCTAGTAGAATCTGTCCGTCAAAATTGTTATTTATTCCTCTACACTATTTCCTTAAAATTTAGAACTTTTGTTATAAGTTTTCTTGAAGTCAATTGTAATGCGATATTTTACTAAGATGTCTGTTTCTCAAATTTATACATTATAAAGAAACAAAAGTTGGGTTAACTTGTTTGCTTTATAAAATAGCGGCACCAATGTCCTTATCATTTGTCTTTATGCATTCTGTCAGTACGCACATACCTCATACAAAGCACCTGAGCTATTGCTTGGCTACACTGAATACTCTTCTCCAATAGATGTGTCGGCTGTTGGTTGTATATTTGCTGAGATGATAACTGGAGAGTCTCTATTCCCTGGAAAAAGGAAGGACAAGTTGCTACTCATTTTCAGGTATTTTACAGCCTTAAAAACTACCGGTTATACTCTTGCGTTCTACGTATAAGCCTTCTTACATGAAATTTCCCTTATGACGTCTTTTGGGTACACCAACTGAGGAAACCTGGCCTGGAGTGACTACAATAAGCGAACTGACTTCGTATCCTAGTCGCGAGCCTCAAGTAAGAAATCCTCTACAATGGTTTTCTCTTTGATTTATTTTTTAGAGATCCTTGGATTATATGATTACATATTGTTTTTGTCTGTCACTATGCAGGATTTGGCTAAAACATTTCCTGATCTAGAAGCAGCTGGTGTTGATCTTCTTTCTGTGAGTATCAATATTTTCTCTTGGAAAGTACCCTTAATCTCCGTTGTAGTAGACCATGATGGAAGGAGATCATTGAGTTTATGAGGGAAATAATTGGAAAATATAGCTGATTTAATTTCTGTGAAGAAACATTTGAACTAATTTTGAACCACATTTATTCCTCTTGTGCAAGTTGAAGTGCAAAACAATGATAATTTAGCTTGTACTAGCAGTTGTGCACTTTCTTCGCTCATACCTTCATTCCACATGTTTCCAGAAAATGCTCTGCTTGAATCCAAAACGTAGAATCACAGTCAATGATGCACTTGAGCATGAGTACCTCAGAGGTGTTAAGAAGCCGCCGTCCATGTTCTATCCATCAAGCGGCAATTTTCTCAATTGTCTTGAAAGAAACACAACCATGAGTGATATAATTGAACGAAAGCGCTATGCTTTGGGTAAAAGACTTCTGAAGCAGGATTTATAGTTGCATCCAGCTAGTGTTTTTCCTCAAACATGGTTTTATACATGTCTGAAATCGGGCTTGGTTTAGACCTTTCTTGGAGTTTCTATGAGCTTTCTTAATAAGCAGCTTGAACTTTCTGCTAATGTGTAAATAGAATCTTCAGAACTTGCTACTTGTATGTAAATGTCTGTTGCTTGGGCAGATTTCAATAGATGTATGTGAACGTAATTTGAAGCTCGCATATGCTATTTTCTTCATTAATTGTGAATTAATTGTCTAAAGATTCATCTACTGCATTATTAAACCCTGGTAATTAATAGTCTGTCCATCATAGAATCAGTGTATTTTCAGACTTCAAAATTGCCACTTTCTACATGTAGCTCTACGATGTTACATATGATACATTTTAGTATACTGTTTACCGATTGCTCTTTTCTAGTTTTAGTTATTATTATTTCAGCATTCCACTTACTGCCATGTAATATCTATCTTCTGCAGTGCCTTTCAATCCACATAACTTCAAAACATAGCAACAACATATAACAATAATCTTGGTACAGAAAGCTTCATCTGATGCAGGCTAAACAGAAAGCTCTCTTGCAGTCTTGTTGAGCCACAGCAGTAAATAGAAGATATATTCAGTATTATTCAATTATTCGAATGATTAATTTCAAAACTAGCATTTCATTTGGCATCCAACATTGTTGTAATAATGTTCTGCGTAATATGAAAGTTATGGCTGATGAAAATGCGAAGCTTTCAATAACAGGTTGTACCAATTGCAATGTAATTCATCAAAATGATGTAACTACAATTCATTGTGTAAATTTTCTTGGTATGTGGATGTAAACGCAGAAAAGAAATATCATAGATTGAGAGATGTTAATGAATCTGAAAAAAAAATACTCTATTATTATTTTTTGTACAAGTCACTAAGCAGATGAAACATTTATTGACCACTAGATCAACATGGAAACCTAGCTAACTGCCAAGGAACATAGTAATGAGGTTGGGGAAGCAATGGTCTTCCACAGTAGATAATTCTTGGACAGGATGTAGGAAATACGGTGGCACGATAATCTTCGGACGAGACATTGGAATTCTCGCACTGATTCCGTACAAAAACCCTACTACAAAGCGTTCATCAACCCGATAAATCTTCCTCATTTTAGCAAAAACAGCTGCTGTTAACAGACTGTCTGAACCAACATTATGTGCAGCACCTGATCTCTCCGGACTCAAAATCTTTGCCACTCTGTTCCCGCCATCAGCCCGTCACAGAATCTTGCCATAAACATGATGTCGTAAACATATTGGAAATATCCAGAAGCCAACTTAAGAAAATCAAAAACAGTTCCTGGCATCGGATTTCAGCTCAAGAGTTTAAGCATGTAAACCAAGTCACACAACCCATGAAAAGTCACCCACTTCAAACTTCAAAGTCTTCGTACCGCACCGCCTTTGCCGCGTTTGTCGGTGTATTGCGTAGAAAACCCGGAAATTCGGTGTCCACTAACGGAACATTGAATCTGTTTAAGCACTGACTGAGAAAGAAGACCTCGAAATCAAGATTAGAACTCCAAACTTCCCTAATGTTCACACTGCCCATTTACTGTAACTCGCTCAAACAACCAGATTTGAGTGACAGAAGATGGAAATTGATCTCTGGTTGAGAAATCTTGGTCTAATTTCACGAAACTAAGAACTGCGTTGCTTTGGTTTGAAGCAGACAGAGGAGAAACAGAGAAGGGAACTGATTCACGGAGAGAAATATTCGTTAAGTTCCTTGAAACGATTGAAACGTGGGCAAATTAGGAGCTGTTTAGAGAGAGAAATTGCTAATTACTTGTGGCGCAATTCTTCTTCCCGCTGCAATTTACCGTTGCTTCCTGCTTTCAAATTTGAAACCGCGAAATACAAGTGACCGTTGTTTCAATGATCCTTGTTGGGATAATAACATTTGTATTGCTATACATTTGAATAAATAACAAATTACGCCATGTACTTCTCCATAATATCAATTTAGTCCTGATTCCTTTGCGTTCCACCGTCATAGGACTACCATTATTCAAAATTGTCTCTCTGTCAGGGTCTAAGATGTTTAAATTAAGCAAACCATGTATCTAAATTAGAAGCAATATTTGGCCTAATTCAAAGATGATTATATTTTAATTAAGAATTCTAAATGTATCTAAATTGGAAGCAATATTTTCAAGATTAAAATTGAGAAAAATTGTTATTTTCCTTTTTCTGTTTGATAAGAACCAGCCTTTTGATATCAATATTTGGGTTAAATTTAAAACATTCAACGTTTGGGGTTATATTTCCTTTAGTTGTTATTACCCTTTTTTTTAAGTTTGGAAGTGTGTTTTTGTTGTTTTCTAAAAGCAGAAGTTTTTAAGAAAATGCTTTCTGGGTTTTGTTCCAAGACATATGTAACTGCACCATCCATCTCTGTTGTAACAGGTACACAAACACATGCACTTTTGCTTCTTGGTGATTGCTTTCTGGTTATGGTTCAAACTCATAGTAGATTAAGGTATGTCAAATTGTAATTTCGGCAGTAAAATTGAAACGTATTACTTAAAAGTCATGAGGGATCTTTCATTGTTTATGGTTAACAATGTTGGGATTTCTTCTTTCTTTTAAAAATTTTGTAACTAAATTGATTTCAAGCCATTAGGTGAAGTAGTTTAAGGGTATGTTCGTGATACAGGTAACAAATTGTCAAGGGAGTGGATGATAGGTGTTTATTATATACTTTAGTTGCTGCTGAACAGTTGCAAACATATCATAACCCTAAGAAATATCTGCTAGTGATATCTTAATTTTGTTGAATTTGAAATGGGAATTTTACTCGGAATGAGAAAATCTTTTATTGGTTGTCTGTTAAAGCTGCAATTTTGTTCAAATTTTCTGCTTTCCTCTGTGGATTTCAGTGACCTTCTAATTGCTTGCTATATTTTCACTGAAATTAGGTGAAACAGCAAACCGTGTTGAATTACCACCAAAACATGAAAAATTTTACTGCTGAAATTTTGTTGAATTTTGAAAGTTTGTGTCGTTAAATGTTGTAGCTTCACGAAGTAGAGACTGCATAAGCTGTTTAAATTTTTGTGGAATTGTATGTGAGTAGCATAAGTTTCCAGCTTATGTTTTTATCATCAAATTGATTCATTTGACTTTTGAAATTGTCCTTTTGTTGTTCATATTTTATCTCAACATAGAGAAAGAAACTTGGATTATAAAATCATTCTGCATTTTGTGCTATGATTGGTCACAAAATGAAATTTGCAATCTAGGAATAGAGCCAGAGGATTTATGTTTGGCCCTTAAATTGCCTTGGCTATCGCTGCCAAGTTGGTTTGTATGAACCTCAAACGTTGCCAGATATATTATGCCATGTGAGTTGAGCTCGCAACTATTTGAATAAAATTAACTGCTCTTGTCCCGGTGACTTTTTTTAAAGAGAAATTTCATTAATTAGAAAGAGAACAAATTAGAGCAATCTCAGATGGAATCTCCTCCAAACTGAATTGGCTTTCTTGTCCTACAGCTATTTTTGCTGAGTTACGAGCAGCTGTGTTACAATTCCTTGGAACATGCTGCAGCTGACAATGGTCCAGCCTTTGAGCAAGTCTTAAATTTCTGATACAACCCAGAAAATCTCTTTCCCACTTCCTGACTTTCCTTCAGCTAACTGCACACTACATTCAATGCATCTGACTCGATAATCAACAGAGTTAGTCTCTTGACTTCACTCTGGTGAATAGATTAGCTTAATTGATTGCCCCTTAACTACATTTTTATATGTTTTCAATTGTTGTTAATTAGACTGTGTTGGATATAAAGAAGTTGAATGTGCATGTGTAGTTGGGTTGTCTGAGGTTCAGGTAATGCTTAGTAAACTTTGATAGATGATTTTTGTTTAATCCATTTAATCTCAAAACCAAGTTAAATTTACCCCAATAACAAGTTTTCACTTCTTATGCTTCTATCTCTTGTAATGAATACTTTCATTATGCATCCAGATGCAAATTTGCTGCTTGGATTTCTAACCATAAATTTGCCAGCAATTGTCTCATACCTCCATTTAAAGTTGCTTGTATGCTAACTTGGTAATGTCTTAGTTTGCCAACAACATTAGAAATTGAATTTGGGGTACTCCTCAATAAAGTCAAGCAAGATACATTCTACTTCAGTTTACTGTTTCGCCTTTTCTAGTTTAAGTTACTATATATTATTTCAGCATTGCGCTCACTACTGTGTGAATATCTATCTTCTGCA
>CM040442.1:286400-288900 GCA_022749755.1 Azadirachta indica | reverse complement strand
GTAATCAACAAGGTACGTACAAAAGCCTTAGTTGATACGGGTGCCTCACATAATTTTGTGCAGGTTGACGAGGCCAAACGACTAGGTCTCAAGGTGACCAACAAAGGCGGCACCATGAAGGCAGTAAATTCGGTCGCTAAACCAATCAAAGGCGTAGCGCAGAAGGTTGAAACCACCATCGGAGAATGGAAAGGACCGGTAGATTGGTCGGTAGTACCTATGGACGACCACAAAATTGTGCTTGGAATGGATTTCTTCGATCAAATGAAGGTCGTACCGGTACCATTTGCCAACACCATGTGCATCCTTGATGGAGGCAAGGCGTGCATGGTCCCGATATCAAGATCAAGTAAGGTGGAGACTAAGACACTCTCGGCCATGCAATTCAAGAAGGGTTTGAAGCGCAAGGGTCAAGAGAGTTACCTTGCCTTCTTAAAAGAATACGACGAGGATGGCGATGCGGAGGTGAGCAAAGGGGATGTTCCCAAAGAGGTAGATAACGTCCTCAAAGAGTTCAAAGATGTAATGCCCGATGAGTTGCCCAAGAAACTTCCACCAAGGAGGGAGGTGGATCACAAGATTGAATTGGAGCCGGGCACCAAACCTCCCGCCATGAGTCCATACCGACACGCTCCACCGGAGTTGCAAGAGTTGAAGAAACAACTCCAAGATTTACTTGATGCGGGCTACATTCGACCATCTAAGGCACCATTCGGCGCTCCGGTTTTGTTCCCAAAAGAAGAAGGATGGGACGCTACGGATGTGTATCGATTATCGGGCACTTAACAAGGTCACCATCAAGAACAAATATCCAATTCCACTCATTGCCGATCTTTTCGATCAACTTGGGAAAGCACGGTACTTCTCTCCAAACTTGATTTAAGGTCGGGTTACTACCAAGTACGCATAGCGGAGGGAGATGAACCAAAAACAACATGCGTAACAAGGTACGGTTCCTATGAATTTCTAGTCATGCCTTTTGGACTAACGAATGCACCGGCTACTTTTAGCACTTTGATGAACAAGTTATTCCATCCCTATCTCGATCAATTTGTGGTGCTATACTTGGATGACATGTTGTATATAGCAACACCTTGGAAGAACATGTGACACATCTTAGGAAGGTGTTCCAAGTATTGCGAAAGAATGAATTGTATGTGAAAAAGGAGAAGTGCTCTTTTGCGCAACGAGAAGTTCACTTCTTGGGCCACAAGATCAAGGATGGAACATTGATGATGGATAAGGCTAAGGTGCAAGCTATTCAAGAGTGGGAACCTCCGACCAAGGTACACGACCTCCGATCTTTCTTGGGGTTGGTTAATTATTACCGTCGCTTCATCAAGAGTTACTCGGCAAGAGCAGCTCCACTAACTGACTTACTAAAAAAAAGTCGCTCGTGGGATTGGACCGAGGGATGCCAACATGCCTTTGAAGATTTGAAGAAGGCAATCATGGAGGAGACAGTTCTTGTGCTGCCCGATCACACAAAACCTTTCGAAGTACACACCGATGCCTCGGATTTTGCCATTGGGGGTGTACTCATGCAAGAAGGACGTCCCATTGCTTTCGAGAGTCGTAAGCTCAATGAGGCGGAAAGGCGCTACACCGTGCAAGAAAAGGAGATGACGGCAGTCATCCATTGCCTTAGAGTATGGCGACACTACTTGCTCGGGAGTCATTTCGTGGTTATGACGGATAATGTAGCTACAAGCTACTTCCAAACGCAAAAGAAGTTAAGTCCGAAGCAAGCTCGGTGGCAAGACTTCTTGGCGGAATTCGACTACGACTTGACATACAAACCGGGCAAAGCAAATGTGGTGGCGGATGCATTAAGTCGAAAGGCGACATTGGCGGCCATTAACCTAAGTATTCCCGAGGGAAAGCTAGTAGGGAGGATCAAAGAAGGATTGACCCAAGACCCTCTAGCCAAAAAATATAGTGGTGCTCGCACACGAGGGGAAGACAAGACGGTTTTGGCTTGACGACGGATTGCTCTATGCCAAGGGGAGGCGAATATTTTGTGCCGAAGTGGGGTGGCTTGAGGAAAGAGCTTATCAAGGAATGCCATGATTCCAAGTGGGCTGGACACCCCGGGGCTAAGCGCACCAATGCTTTGTTGGAAAATTCGTACTATTGGCCAAGGATGCGGGAAGATGTCGAGGCCTACGTGCGGACATGTCTTGTATGCCAACAAGACAAAATTGAGCAACGAGCATCCGGTGGGTTACTTGAGCCATTACCGATTCCGAACAAGCCATGGGAAAGCGTTTCCATGGATTTCATCACGTCACTACCGAAATCGGAGGGGTATGGAAGTATCATTGTGGTGGTGGATCGTTTTAGCAAATACGCGGTTTTTTTTTTATACCGGCACCTACGGATTGCACAGCGGAAGAAGCTGCAAAATTATTCCTAAAGCATGTGGTGAAGCTTTGGGGGGGAGTGCCGAATAATATTGTAAGTGATCGCGATCCACGGTTTACCGGGAAGTTTTGGTCCG
>CM040442.1:242334-244834 GCA_022749755.1 Azadirachta indica | reverse complement strand
TCTTGCCTTGCGGGTTCGTTCGGTATCCTGTGTTGCTTACCCACGTGAAGGAATTCGAAGGTTTCGTTGCTCTAATCCGCCTTGCACCCTCCGGGGTGCGGGGTGGACGCGAGGCGGGCTCTGTGTTCCTGGCGTGCCTTGCGATGCTTCGCATGGCCGTCTCGGCCCACGGAGTCTTGCCCGTGCTCTCGGATGCGGAACGTTATGCGTGGGCGCGAGGCGCCTCGGCCTTGCTGTGCCCGAGCTATATGCGGCCTTGCTGTGCCCGAGCTATATGCATTCGCCCCGACGAACGACGACGCGCGCCCGTCTCGATCCGCGCAGCGGGGTCGTGCGAGCGTCGGCGTCGCTGAGGAATGCTACCTGGTTGATCCTGCCAGTAGTCATATGCTTGTCTCAAAGATTAAGCCATGCATGTGTAAGTATGAACTAATTCAGACTGTGAAACTGCGAATGGCTCATTAAATCAGTTATAGTTTGTTTGATGGTATCTGCTACTCGGATAACCGTAGTTCTAGAGCTAATACGTGCACCAAACCCCGACTTCTGGAAGGGATGCATTTATTAGATAAAAGGTCGACGCGGGCTCTGCCCGTTGCTCTGATGATTCATGATAACTCGACGGATCGCACGGCCACCGTGCCGGCGACGCATCATTCAAATTTCTGCCCGATCAAATTTCTTTCGATGGTAGGATAGAGGCCTACCATGGTGGTGACGGGTGACGGAGAATTAGGGTTCGATTCCGGAGAGGGAGCCTGAGAAACGGCTACCACATCCAAGGGGAGCTGAAAACAGGCAGGCACGCAAATTACAGGCGCGCAAATTACCCAATCCTGACACGGGGAGGGTGACAATAAATAACAATACCGGGCTCATCGAGTCGGTCTGGTAATTGGAATGAATGAGTACAATTATCCGAGTAGCAGATACCATCAAACAAACTATAACTGATTTAATGAGCCATTCGCAGTTTCACAGTCTGAATTAGTTCATACTTACACATGCATGGCTTAATCTTTGAGACAAGCATATGACTACTGGCAGGATCAACCAGGTAGCATTCCTCAGCGACGCCGACGCTCGCACGACCCCGCTGCGCGGGATCGAGACGGGCGCGGCTGTCGTTCGCGTCGGGGACGAATGCATATAGCTCGGGCACAGCAAGGCCGAGGCGGCCTCGCGCCCACGCATAACGTTCCGCATCCGAGAGCACGGGCAAGACTCCGTGGGCCGAGACGGCCATGCGAAGCATCGCAAGGCACGCCAGGAACACAGAGCCCGCCTCGCGTCCACCCCGCACCCCGGAGGGTGCAAGGCGGATTAGAGCAACGAAACCTTCGAATTCCTTCACGTGGGTAAGCAACACAGGATACCGAACGAACCCGCAAGGCAAGAGAAGCGCTTGGGGAATGACTGAAGCGGACGGAGCGTCGACAGTTCGATGCACAAGCACGGAGCCTGCCAACCCACGCCATCCAATCACCACTCACACGCCCGTTGCGTTCACTTGGCAGCAGCCAAGCCTAACGAACCACGACCCCGAGGCAAGCGCCGTCAGGGCTGCGGAAGCGTCGAGCTAGGCCGCGCCAGCACCGCTGGACGTGACAGAAAGATAGGTGCAACCCACGGTGGTGCCCACCACACGTCGGAACATACGCCGTCGTGTGTGGGCATGGGCAACAGCAAGGCTCGGCCAAGGAAGGCCCCAAGGGGCACGATGCATGGCCAGGCCACTGAGGCCCCCCAAGGGTGAGCTGCACCTGCCCACCTATAAGAGGTTTCCGCAACTTTTTGGACCTGGCACCATGAGACATCAGCATGCTTGAGCTGTCACACCCCCCTCTAAAAACTTGTAGAGGGGGTATATTGAGCTGATTTTTTGCATGGGGGTAGAGAAAAAAGGGATTGGTACAATTGAAGAAGACTTGGCACAAACCGGAGCACGGTCGGTAATTTTTTATTAACCGTGAACGGTAAAAAAGGGCGAAAACGGTAAAAAAAATCGTAAAAAATGGGAAAACGGCTCAAAGTGGGGGGAACTCGTCGTGGTCGGGTTCAAAGAGGTTCAAAGTGAATTATGAAATGATTTAACGGAGAATGGCACGGTGAAAATGAAAAAAGTTGCGGCAAAAACTTTTCGACGAGGGCTGGAGCGGTGAATAGTGAATTTTTTTTTTTTTATTTAAAAAATTTGTGTTGTATTACATGTTCTAAAAGATTAACATATTGATTGTACTATTATCAAAAATGTAAACGACTATTGGTGGGTTGAAAAAGAAGTGCATTGCGCATTAAAAATACGAATGACTATTGGTAGGCAAGGCAAGGCGGGGCAAGGCAAGGCAAGGCAAGGCAAGGTGGGGGCAGGGGGGGCGCTAGGCTATGCAAGGGCGCAAGGCATGCCAGGGGGCAAGGCACGCCAGGGGGCAAGGCAAGCCAGGGGGCAAGGCCGGGGGGCAAGGCAAGGGCGCAAGGCAAGGCCAGGCCAGGGGGCAAG
>CM040442.1:147475-151172 GCA_022749755.1 Azadirachta indica | reverse complement strand
CCCCCACCCCCCCCCCCCCCCCCCCCCCCCCCCCCCCCCCCCCCCCCCCCCCCCCCCCCCCCCCCCCCCCCCCCCCCCCCCCCCCCCCCCCCCCCCCCCCCCCCCCCCCCCCCCCCCCCCCCCCCCCCCCCCCCCCCCCCCCCCCCCCCCCCCCCCCCCCCCCCCCCCCCCCCCCCCCCCCCCCCCCCCCCCCCCCCCCCCCCCCCCCCCCCCCCCCCCCCCCCCCCCCCCCCCCCCCCCCCCCCCCCCCCCACCCCCCCCCCCCCCCCCCCCCCCCCCCCCCCCCCCCCCCCCCCCCCCCCCCCCCCCCCCCCCCCCCCCCCCCCCCCCCCCCCCCCCCCCCCCCCCCCCCCCCCCCCCCCCCCCCCCCCCCCCCCCCCCCCCCCCCCCCCCCCCCCCCCCCCCCCCCCCCCCCCCCCCCCCCCCCCCCCCCCCCCCCCCCCCCCCCCCCCCCCCCCCCCCCCCCCCCCCCCCCCCCCCCCCCCCCCCCCCCCCCCCCCCCCCCCCCCCCCCCCCCCCCCCCCCCCCCCCCCCCCCCCCCCCCCCCCCCCCCCCCCCCCCCCCCCCCCCCCCCCCCCCCCCCCCCCCCCCCCCCCCCCCCCCCCCCCCCCCCCCCCCCCCCCCCCCCCCCCCCCCCCCCCCCCCCCCCCCCCCCCCCCCCCCCCCCCCCCCCCCCCCCCCCCCCCCCCCCCCCCCCCCCCCCCCCCCCCCCCCCCCCCCCCCCCCCCCCCCCCCCCCCCCCCCCCCCCCCCCCCCCACCCCCCCCCCCCCCCCCCCCCCCCCCCCCCCCCCCCCCCCCCCCCCCCCCCCCCCCCCCCCCCCCCCCCCCCCCCCCCCCCCCCCCCCCCCCCCCCCCCCCCCCCCCCCCCCCCCCCCCCCCCCCCCCCCCCCCCCCCCCCCCCCCCCCCCCCCCCCCCCCCCCCCCCCCCCCCCCCCCCCCCCCCCCCCCCCCCCCCCCCCCCCCCCCCCCCCCCCCCCCCCCCCCCCCCCCCCCCCCCCCCCCCCCCCCCCCCCCCCCCCCCCCCCCCCCCCCCCCCCCCCCCCCCCCCCCCCCCCCCCCCCCCCCCCCCCCCCCCCCCCCCCCCCCCCCCCCCCCCCCCCCCCCCCCCCCCCCCCCCCCCCCCCCCCCCCCCCCCCCCCCCCCCCCCCCCCCCCCCCCCCCCCCCCCCCCCCCCCCCCCCCCCCCCCCCCCCCCCCCCCCCCCCCCCCCCCCCCCCCCCCCCCCCCCCCCCCCCCCCCCCCCCCCCCCCCCCCCCCACCCCCCCCCCCCCCCCCCCCCCCCCCCCCCCCCCCCCCCCCCCCCCCCCCCCCCCCCCCCCCCCCCCCCCCCCCCCCCCCCCCCCCCCCCCCCCCCCCCCCCCCCCCCCCCCCCCCCCCCCCCCCCCCCCCCCCCCCCCCCCCCCCCCCCCCCCCCCCCCCCCCCCCCCCCCCCCCCCCCCCCCCCCCCCCCCCCCCCCCCCCCCCCCCCCCCCCCCCCCCCCCCCCCCCCCCCCCCCCCCCCCCCCCCCCCCCCCCCCCCCCCCCCCCCCCCCCCCCCCCCCCCCCCCCCCCCCCCCCCCCCCCCCCCCCCCCCCCCCCCCCCCCCCCCCCCCCCCCCCCCCCCCCCCCCCCCCCCCCCCCCCCCCCCCCCCCCCCCCCCCCCCCCCCCCCCCCCCCCCCCCCCCCCCCCCCCCCCCCCCCCCCCCCCCCCCCCCCCCCCCCCCCCCCCCCCCCCCCCCCCCCCCCCCCCCCCCCCCCCCCCCCCCCCCCCCCCCCCCCCCCCCCCCCCCCCCCCCCCCCCCCCCCCCCCCCCCCCCCCCCCCCCCCCCCCCCCCCCCCCCCCCCCCCCCCCCCCCCCCCCCCCCCCCCCCCCCCCCCCCCCCCCCCCCCCCCCCCCCCCCCCCCCCCCCCCCCCCCCCCCCCCCCCCCCCCCCCCCCCCCCCCCCCCCCCCCCCCCCCCCCCCCCCCCCCCCCCCCCCCCCCCCCCCCCCCCCCCCCCCCCCCCCCCCCCCCCCCCCCCCCCCCCCCCCCCCCCCCCCCCCCCCCCCCCCCCCCCCCCCCCCCCCCCCCCCCCCCCCCCCCCCCCCCCCCCCCCCCCCCCCCCCCCCCCCCCCCCCCCCCCCCCCCCCCCCCCCCCCCCCCCCCCCCCCCCCCCCCCCCCCCCCCCCCCCCCCCCCCCCCCCCCCCCCCCCCCCCCCCCCCCCCCCCCCCCCCCCCCCCCCCCCCCCCCCCCCCCCCCCCCCCCCCCCCCCCCCCCCCCCCCCCCCCCCCCCCCCCCCCCCCCCCCCCCCCCCCCCCCCCCCCCCCCCCCCCCCCCCCCCCCCCCCCCCCCCCCCCCCCCCCCCCCCCCCCCCCCCCCCCCCCCCCCCCCCCCCCCCCCCCCCCCCCCCCCCCCCCCCCCCCCCCCCCCCCCCCCCCCCCCCCCCCCCCCCCCCCCCCCCCCCCCCCCCCCCCCCCCCCCCCCCCCCCCCCCCCCCCCCCCCCCCCCCCCCCCCCCCCCCCCCCCCCCCCCCCCCCCCCCCCCCCCCCCCCCCCCCCCCCCCCCCCCCCCCCCCCCCCCCCCCCCCCCCCCCCCCCCCCCCCCCCCCCCCCCCCCCCCCCCCCCCCCCCCCCCCCCCCCCCCCCCCCCCCCCCCCCCCCCCCCCCCCCCCCCCCCCCCCCCCCCCCCCCCCCCCCCCCCCCCCCCCCCCCCCCCCCCCCCCCCCCCCCCCCCCCCCCCCCCCCCCCCCCCCCCCCCCCCCCCCCCCCCCCCCCCCCCCCCCCCCCCCCCCCCCCCCCCCCCCCCCCCCCCCCCCCCCCCCCCCCCCCCCCCCCCCCCCCCCCCCCCCCCCCCCCCCCCCCCCCCCCCCCCCCCCCCCCCCCCCCCCCCCCCCCCCCCCCCCCCCCCCCCCCCCCCCCCCCCCCCCCCCCCCCCCCCCCCCCCCCCCCCCCCCCCCCCCCCCCCCCCCCCCCCCCCCCCCCCCCCCCCCCCCCCCCCCCCCCCCCCCCCCCCCCCCCCCCCCCCCCCCCCCCCCCCCCCCCCCCCCCCCCCCCCCCCCCCCCCCCCCCCCCCCCCCCCCCCCCCCCCCCCCCCCCCCCCCCCCCCCCCCCCCCCCCCCCCCCCCCCCCCCCCCCCCCCCCCCCCCCCCCCCCCCCCCCCCCCCCCCCCCCCCCCCCCCCCCCCCCCCCCCCCCCCCCCCCCCCCCCCCCCCCCCCCCCCCCCCCCCCCCCCCCCCCCCCCCCCCCCCCCCCCCCCCCCCCCCCCCCCCCCCCCCCCCCCCCCCCCCCCCCCCCCCCCCCCCCCCCCCCCCCCCCCCCCCCCCCCCCCCCCCCCCCCCCCCCCCCCCCCCCCCCCCCCCCCCCCCCCCCCCCCCCCCCCCCCCCCCCCCCCCCCCCCCCCCCCCCCCCCCCCCCCCCCCCCCCCCCCCCCCCCCCCCCCCCCCCCCCCCCCCCCCCCCCCCCCCCCCCCCCCCCCCCCCCCCCCCCCCCCCCCCCCCCCCCCCCCCCCCCCCCCCCCCCCCCCCCCCCCCCCCCCCCCCCCCCCCCCCCCCCCCCCCCCCCCCCCCCCCCCCCCCCCCCCCCCCCCCCCCCCCCCCCCCCCCCCCCCCCCCCCCCCCCCCCCCCCCCCCCCCCCCCCCCCCCCCCCCCCCCCCCCCCCCCCCCCCCCCCCCCCCCCCCCCCCCCCCCCCCCCCCCCCCCCCCCCCCCCCCCCCCCCCCCCCCCCCCCCCCCCCCCCCCC
>CM040442.1:134975-139975 GCA_022749755.1 Azadirachta indica | reverse complement strand
CCCCCCCCCCCCCCCCCCCCCCCCCCCCCCCCCCCCCCCCCCCCCCCCCCCCCCCCCCCCCCCCCCCCCCCCCCCCCCCCCCCCCCCCCCCCCCCCCCCCCCCCCCCCCCCCCCCCCCCCCCCCCCCCCCCCCCCCCCCCCCCCCCCCCCCCCCCCCCCCCCCCCCCCCCCCCCCCCCCCCCCCCCCCCCCCCCCCCCCCCCCCCCCCCCCCCCCCCCCCCCCCCCCCCCCCCCCCCCCCCCCCCCCCCCCCCCCCCCCCCCCCCCCCCCCCCCCCCCCCCCCCCCCCCCCCCCCCCCCCCCCCCCCCCCCCCCCCCCCCCCCCCCCCCCCCCCCCCCCCCCCCCCCCCCCCCCCCCCCCCCCCCCCCCCCCCCCCCCCCCCCCCCCCCCCCCCCCCCCCCCCCCCCCCCCCCCCCCCCCCCCCCCCCCCCCCCCCCCCCCCCCCCCCCCCCCCCCCCCCCCCCCCCCCCCCCCCCCCCCCCCCCCCCCCCCCCCCCCCCCCCCCCCCCCCCCCCCCCCCCCCCCCCCCCCCCCCCCCCCCCCCCCCCCCCCCCCCCCCCCCCCCCCCCCCCCCCCCCCCCCCCCCCCCCCCCCCCCCCCCCCCCCCCCCCCCCCCCCCCCCCCCCCCCCCCCCCCCCCCCCCCCCCCCCCCCCCCCCCCCCCCCCCCCCCCCCCCCCCCCCCCCCCCCCCCCCCCCCCCCCCCCCCCCCCCCCCCCCCCCCCCCCCCCCCCCCCCCCCCCCCCCCCCCCCCCCCCCCCCCCCCCCCCCCCCCCCCCCCCCCCCCCCCCCCCCCCCCCCCCCCCCCCCCCCCCCCCCCCCCCCCCCCCCCCCCCCCCCCCCCCCCCCCCCCCCCCCCCCCCCCCCCCCCCCCCCCCCCCCCCCCCCCCCCCCCCCCCCCCCCCCCCCCCCCCCCCCCCCCCCCCCCCCCCCCCCCCCCCCCCCCCCCCCCCCCCCCCCCCCCCCCCCCCCCCCCCCCCCCCCCCCCCCCCCCCCCCCCCCCCCCCCCCCCCCCCCCCCCCCCCCCCCCCCCCCCCCCCCCCCCCCCCCCCCCCCCCCCCCCCCCCCCCCCCCCCCCCCCCCCCCCCCCCCCCCCCCCCCCCCCCCCCCCCCCCCCCCCCCCCCCCCCCCCCCCCCCCCCCCCCCCCCCCCCCCCCCCCCCCCCCCCCCCCCCCCCCCCCCCCCCCCCCCCCCCCCCCCCCCCCCCCCCCCCCCCCCCCCCCCCCCCCCCCCCCCCCCCCCCCCCCCCCCCCCCCCCCCCCCCCCCCCCCCCCCCCCCCCCCCCCCCCCCCCCCCCCCCCCCCCCCCCCCCCCCCCCCCCCCCCCCCCCCCCCCCCCCCCCCCCCCCCCCCCCCCCCCCCCCCCCCCCCCCCCCCCCCCCCCCCCCCCCCCCCCCCCCCCCCCCCCCCCCCCCCCCCCCCCCCCCCCCCCCCCCCCCCCCCCCCCCCCCCCCCCCCCCCCCCCCCCCCCCCCCCCCCCCCCCCCCCCCCCCCCCCCCCCCCCCCCCCCCCCCCCCCCCCCCCCCCCCCCCCCCCCCCCCCCCCCCCCCCCCCCCCCCCCCCCCCCCCCCCCCCCCCCCCCCCCCCCCCCCCCCCCCCCCCCCCCCCCCCCCCCCCCCCCCCCCCCCCCCCCCCCCCCCCCCCCCCCCCCCCCCCCCCCCCCCCCCCCCCCCCCCCCCCCCCCCCCCCCCCCCCCCCCCCCCCCCCCCCCCCCCCCCCCCCCCCCCCCCCCCCCCCCCCCCCCCCCCCCCCCCCCCCCCCCCCCCCCCCCCCCCCCCCCCCCCCCCCCCCCCCCCCCCCCCCCCCCCCCCCCCCCCCCCCCCCCCCCCCCCCCCCCCCCCCCCCCCCCCCCCCCCCCCCCCCCCCCCCCCCCCCCCCCCCCCCCCCCCCCCCCCCCCCCCCCCCCCCCCCCCCCCCCCCCCCCCCCCCCCCCCCCCCCCCCCCCCCCCCCCCCCCCCCCCCCCCCCCCCCCCCCCCCCCCCCCCCCCCCCCCCCCCCCCCCCCCCCCCCCCCCCCCCCCCCCCCCCCCCCCCCCCCCCCCCCCCCCCCCCCCCCCCCCCCCCCCCCCCCCCCCCCCCCCCCACCCCCCCCCCCCCCCCCCCCCCCCCCCCCCCCCCCCCCCCCCCCCCCCCCCCCCCCCCCCCCCCCCCCCCCCCCCCCCCCCCCCCCCCCCCCCCCCCCCCCCCCCCCCCCCCCCCCCCCCCCCCCCCCCCCCCCCCCCCCCCCCCCCCCCCCCCCCCCCCCCCCCCCCCCCCCCCCCCCCCCCCCCCCCCCCCCCCCCCCACCCCCCCCCCCCCCCCCCCCCCCCCCCCCCCCCCCCCCCCCCCCCCCCCCCCCCCCCCCCCCCCCCCCCCCCCCCCCCCCCCCCCCCCCCCCCCCCCCCCCCCCCCCCCCCCCCCCCCCCCCCCCCCCCCCCCCCCCCCCCCCCCCCCCCCCCCCCCCCCCCCCCCCCCCCCCCCCCCCCCCCCCCCCCCCCCCCCCCCCCCCCCCCCCCCCCCCCCCCCCCCCCCCCCCCCCCCCCCCCCCCCCCCCCCCCCCCCCCCCCCCCCCCCCCCCCCCCCCCCCCCCCCCCCCCCCCCCCCCCCCCCCCCCCCCCCCCCCCCCCCCCCCCCCCCCCCCCCCCCCCCCCCCCCCCCCCCCCCCCCCCCCCCCCCCCCCCCCCCCCCCCCCCCCCCCCCCCCCCCCCCCCCCCCCCCCCCCCCCCCCCCCCCCCCCCCCCCCCCCCCCCCCCCCCCCCCCCCCCCCCCCCCCCCCCCCCCCCCCCCACCCCCCCCCCCCCCCCCCCCCCCCCCCCCCCCCCCCCCCCCCCCCCCCCCCCCCCCCCCCCCCCCCCCCCCCCCCCCCCCCCCCCCCCCCCCCCCCCCCCCCCCCCCCCCCCCCCCCCCCCCCCCCCCCCCCCCCCCCCCCCCCACCCCCCCCCCCCCCCCCCCCCCCCCCCCCCCCCCCCCCCCCCCCCCCCCCCCCCCCCCCCCCCCCCCCCCCCCCCCCCCCCCCCCCCCCCCCCCCCCCCCCCCCCCCCCCCCCCCCCCCCCCCCCCCCCCCCCCCCCCCCCCCCCCCCCCCCCCCCCCCCCCCCCCCCCCCCCCCCCCCCCCCCCCCCCCCCCCCCCCCCCCCCCCCCCCCCCCCCCCCCCCCCCCCCCCCCCCCCCCCCCCCCCCCCCCCCCCCCCCCCCCCCCCCCCCCCCCCCCCCCCCCCCCCCCCCCCCCCCCCCCCCCCCCCCCCCCCCCCCCCCCCCCCCCCCCCCCCCCCCCCCCCCCCCCCCCCCCCCCCCCCCCCCCCCCCCCCCCCCCCCCCCCCCCCCCCCCCCCCCCCCCCCCCCCCCCCCCCCCCCCCCCCCCCCCCCCCCCCCCCCCCCCCCCCCCCCCCCCCCCCCCCCCCCCCCCCCCCCCCCCCCCCCCCCCCCCCCCCCCCCCCCCCCCCCCCCCCCCCCCCCCCCCCCCCCCCCCCCCCCCCCCCCCCCCCCCCCCCCCCCCCCCCCCCCCCCCCCCCCCCCCCCCCCCCCCCCCCCCCCCCCCCCCCCCCCCCCCCCCCCCCCCCCCCCCCCCCCCCCCCCCCCCCCCCCCCCCCCCCCCCCCCCCCCCCCCCCCCCCCCCCCCCCCCCCCCCCCCCCCCCCCCCCCCCCCCCCCCCCCCCCCCCCCCCCCCCCCCCCCCCCCCCCCCCCCCCCCCCCCCCCCCCCCCCCCCCCCCCCCCCCCCCCCCCCCCCCCCCCCCCCCCCCCCCCCCCCCCCCCCCCCCCCCCCCCCCCCCCCCCCCCCCCCCCCCCCCCCCCCCCCCCCCCCCCCCCCCCCCCCCCCCCCCCCCCCCCCCCCCCCCCCCCCCCCCCCCCCCCCCCCCCCCCCCCCCCCCCCCCCCCCCCCCCCCCCCCCCCCCCCCCCCCCCCCCCCCCCCCCCCCCCCCCCCCCCCCCCCCCCCCCCCCCCCCCCCCCCCCCCCCCCCCCCCCCCCCCCCCCCCCCCCCCCCCCCCCCCCCCCCCCCCCCCCCCCCCCCCCCCCCCCCCCCCCCCCCCCCCCCCCCCCCCCCCCCCCCCCCCCCCCCCCCCCCCCCCCCCCCCCCCCCCCCCCCCCCCCCCCCCCCCCCCCCCCCCCCCCCCCCCCCCCCCCCCCCCCCCCCCCCCCCCCCCCCCCCCCCCCCCCCCCCCCCCCCCCCCCCCCCCCCCCCCCCCCCCCCCCCCCCCCCCCCCCCCCCCCCCCCCCCCCCCCCCCCCCCCCCCCCCCCCCCCCCCCCCCCCCCCCCCCCCCCCCCCCCCCCCCCCCCCCCCCCCCCCCCCCCCCCCCCCCCCCCCCCCCCCCCCCCCCCCCCCCCCCCCCCCCCCCCCCCCCCCCCCCCCCCCCCCCCCCCCCCCCCCCCCCCCCCCCCCCCCCCCCCCCCCCCCCCCCCCCCCCCCCCCCCCCCCCCCCCCCCCCCCCCCCCCCCCCCCCCCCCCCCCCCCCCCCCCCCCCCCCCCCCCCCCCCCCCCCCCCCCCCCCCCCCCCCCCCCCCCCCCCCCCCCCCCCCCCCCCCCCCCCCCCCCCCCCCCCCCCCCCCCCCCCCCCCCCCCCCCCCCCCCCCCCCCCCCCCCCCCCCCCCCCCCCCCCCCCCCCCCCCCCCCCCCCCACCCCCCCCCCCCCCCCCCCCCCCCCCCCCCCCCCCCCCCCCCCCCCCCCCCCCCCCCCCCCCCCCCCCCCCCCCCCCCCCCCCCCCCCCCCCCCCCCCCCCCCCCCCCCCCCCCCCCCCCCCCCCCCCCCCCCCCCCCCCCCCCCCCCCCCCCCCCCCCCCCCCCCCCCCCCCCCCCCCCCCCCCCCCCCCCCCCCCCCCCCCCCCCCCCCCCCCCCCCCCCCCCCCCCCCCCCCCCCCCCCCCCCCCCCCCCCCCCCCCCCCCCCCCCCCCCCCCCCCCCCCCCCCCCCCCCCCCCCCCCCCCCCCCCCCCCCCCCCCCCCCCCCCCCCCCCCCCCCCCCCCCCCCCCCCCCCCCCCCCCCCCCCCCCCCCCCCCCCCCCCCCCCCCCCCCCCCCCCCCCCCCCCCC
>CM040442.1:124975-129975 GCA_022749755.1 Azadirachta indica | reverse complement strand
CCCCCCCCCCCCCCCCCCCCACCCCCCCCCCCCCCCCCCCCCCCCCCCCCCCCCCCCCCCCCCCCCCCCCCCCCCCCCCCCCCCCCCCCCCCCCCCCCCCCCCCCCCCCCCCCCCCCCCCCCCCCCCCCCCCCCCCCCCCCCCCCCCCCCCCCCCCCCCCCCCCCCCCCCCCCCCCCCCCCCCCCCCCCCCCCCCCCCCCCCCCCCCCCCCCCCCCCCCCCCCCCCCCCCCCCCCCCCCACCCCCCCCCCCCCCCCCCCCCCCCCCCCCCCCCCCCCCCCCCCCCCCCCCCCCCCCCCCCCCCCCCCCCCCCCCCCCCCCCCCCCCCCCCCCCCCCCCCCCCCCCCCCCCCCCCCCCCCCCCCCCCCCCCCCCCCCCCCCCCCCCCCCCCCCCCCCCCCCCCCCCCCCCCCCCCCCCCCCCCCCCCCCACCCCCCCCCCCCCCCCCCCCCCCCCCCCCCCCCCCCCCCCCCCCCCCCCCCCCCCCCCCCCCCCCCCCCCACCCCCCCCCCCCCCCCCCCCCCCCCCCCCCCCCCCCCCCCCCCCCCCCCCCCCCCCCCCCCCCCCCCCCCCCCCCCCCCCCCCCCCCCCCCCCCCCCCCCCCCCCCCCCCCCCCCCCCCCCCCCCCCCCCCCCCCCCCCCCCCCCCCCCCCCCCCCCCCCCCCCCCCCCCCCCCCCCCCCCCCCCCCCCCCCCCCCCCCCCCCCCCCCCCCCCCCCCCCCCCCCCCCCCCCCCCCCCCCCCCCCCCCCCCCCCCCCCCCCCCCCCCCCCCCCCCCCCCCCCCCCCCCCCCCCCCCCCCCCCCCCCCCCCCCCCCCCCCCCCCCCCCCCCCCCCCCCCCCCCCCCCCCCCCCCCCCCCCCCCCCCCCCCCCCCCCCCCCCCCCCCCCCCCCCCCCCCCCCCCCCCCCCCCCCACCCCCCCCCCCCCCCCCCCCCCCCCCCCCCCCCCCCCCCCCCCCCCCCCCCCCCCACCCCCCCCCCCCCCCCCCCCCCCCCCCCCCCCCCCCCCCCCCCCCCCCCCCCCCCCCCCCCCCCCCCCCCCCCCCCCCCCCCCCCCCCCCCCCCCCCCCCCCCCCCCCCCCCCCCCCCCCCCCCCCCCCCCCCCCCCCCCCCCCCCCCCCCCCCCCCCCCCCCCCCCCCCCCCCCCCCCCCCCCCCCCCCCCCCCCCCCCCCCCCCCCCCCCCCCCCCCCCCCCCCCCCCCCCCCCCCCCCCCCCCCCCCCCCCCCCCCCCCCCCCCCCCCCCCCCCCCCCCCCCCCCCCCCCCCCCCCCCCCCCCCCCCCCCCCCCCCCCCCCCCCCCCCCCCCCCCCCCCCCCCCCCCCCCCCCCCCCCCCCCCCCCCCCCCCCCCCCCCCCCCCCCCCCCCCCCCCCCCCCCCCCCCCCCCCCCCCCCCCCCCCCCCCCCCCCCCCCCCCCCCCCCCCCCCCCCCCCCCCCCCCCCCCCCCCCCCCCCCCCCCCCCCCCCCCCCCCCCCCCCCCCCCCCCCCCCCCCCCCCCCCCCCCCCCCCCCCCCCCCCCCCCCCCCCCCCCCCCCCCCCCCCCCCCCCCCCCCCCCCCCCCCCCCCCCCCCCCCCCCCCCCCCCCCCCCCCCCCCCCCCCCCCCCCCCCCCCCCCCCCCCCCCCCCCCCCCCCCCCCCCCCCCCCCCCCCCCCCCCCCCCCCCCCCCCCCCCCCCCCCCCCCCCCCCCCCCCCCCCCCCCCCCCCCCCCCCCCCCCCCCCCCCCCCCCCCCCCCCCCCCCCCCCCCCCCCCCCCCCCCCCCCCCCCCCCCCCCCCCCCCCCCCCCCCCCCCCCCCCCCCCCCCCCCCCCCCCCCCCCCCCCCCCCCCCCCCCCCCCCCCCCCCCCCCCCCCCCCCCCCCCCCCCCCCCCCCCCCCCCCCCCCCCCCCCCCCCCCCCCCCCCCCCCCCCCCCCCCCCCCCCCCCCCCCCCCCCCCCCCCCCCCCCCCCCCCCCCCCCCCCCCCCCCCCCCCCCCCCCCCCCCCCCCCCCCCCCCCCCCCCCCCCCCCCCCCCCCCCCCCCCCCCCCCCCCCCCCCCCCCCCCCCCCCCCCCCCCCCCCCCCCCCCCCCCCCCCCCCCCCCCCCCCCCCCCCCCCCCCCCCCCCCCCCCCCCCCCCCCCCCCCCCCCCCCCCCCCCCCCCCCCCCCCCCCCCCCCCCCCCCCCCCCCCCCCCCCCCCCCCCCCCCCCCCCCCCCCCCCCCCCCCCCCCCCCCCCCCCCCCCCCCCCCCCCCCCCCCCCCCCCCCCCCCCCCCCCCCCCCCCCCCCCCCCCCCCCCCCCCCCCCCCCCCCCCCCCCCCCCCCCCCCCCCCCCCCCCCCCCCCCCCCCCCCCCCCCCCCCCCCCCCCCCCCCCCCCCCCCCCCCCCCCCCCCCCCCCCCCCCCCCCCCCCCCCCCCCCCCCCCCCCCCCCCCCCCCCCCCCCCCCCCCCCCCCCCCCCCCCCCCCCCCCCCCCCCCCCCCCCCCCCCCCCCCCCCCCCCCCCCCCCCCCCCCCCCCCCCCCCCCCCCCCCCCCCCCCCCCCCCCCCCCCCCCCCCCCCCCCCCCCCCCCCCCCCCCCCCCCCCCCCCCCCCCCCCCCCCCCCCCCCCCCCCCCCCCCCCCCCCCCCCCCCCCCCCCCCCCCCCCCCCCCCCCCCCCCCCCCCCCCCCCCCCCCCCCCCCCCCCCCCCCCCCCCCCCCCCCCCCCCCCCCCCCCCCCCCCCCCCCCCCCCCCCCCCCCCCCCCCCCCCCCCCCCCCCCCCCCCCCCCCCCCCCCCCCCCCCCCCCCCCCCCCCCCCCCCCCCCCCCCCCCCCCCCCCCCCCCCCCCCCCCCCCCCCCCCCCCCCCCCCCCCCCCCCCCCCCCCCCCCCCCCCCCCCCCCCCCCCCCCCCCCCCCCCCCCCCCCCCCCCCCCCCCCCCCCCCCCCCCCCCCCCCCCCCCCCCCCCCCCCCCCCCCCCCCCCCCCCCCCCCCCCCCCCCCCCCCCCCCCCCCCCCCCCCCCCCCCCCCCCCCCCCCCCCCCCCCCCCCCCCCCCCCCCCCCCCCCCCCCCCCCCCCCCCCCCCCCCCCCCCCCCCCCCCCCCCCCCCCCCCCCCCCCCCCCCCCCCCCCCCCCCCCCCCCCCCCCCCCCCCCCCCCCCCCCCCCCCCCCCCCCCCCCCCCCCCCCCCCCCCCCCCCCCCCCCCCCCCCCCCCCCCCCCCCCCCCCCCCCCCCCCCCCCCCCCCCCCCCCCCCCCCCCCCCCCCCCCCCCCCCCCCCCCCCCCCCCCCCCCCCCCCCCCCCCCCCCCCCCCCCCCCCCCCCCCCCCCCCCCCCCCCCCCCCCCCCCCCCCCCCCCCCCCCCCCCCCCCCCCCCCCCCCCCCCCCCCCCCCCCCCCCCCCCCCCCCCCCCCCCCCCCCCCCCCCCCCCCCCCCCCCCCCCCCCCCCCCCCCCCCCCCCCCCCCCCCCCCCCCCCCCCCCCCCCCCCCCCCCCCCCCCCCCCCCCCCCCCCCCCCCCCCCCCCCCCCCCCCCCCCCCCCCCCCCCCCCCCCCCCCCCCCCCCCCCCCCCCCCCCCCCCCCCCCCCCCCCCCCCCCCCCCCCCCCCCCCCCCCCCCCCCCCCCCCCCCCCCCCCCCCCCCCCCCCCCCCCCCCCCCCCCCCCCCCCCCCCCCCCCCCCCCCCCCCCCCCCCCCCCCCCCCCCCCCCCCCCCCCCCCCCCCCCCCCCCCCCCCCCCCCCCCCCCCCCCCCCCCCCCCCCCCCCCCCCCCCCCCCCCCCCCCCCCCCCCCCCCCCCCCCCCCCCCCCCCCCCCCCCCCCCCCCCCCCCCCCCCCCCCCCCCCCCCCCCCCCCCCCCCCCCCCCCCCCCCCCCCCCCCCCCCCCCCCCCCCCCCCCCCCCCCCCCCCCCCCCCCCCCCCCCCCCCCCCCCCCCCCCCCCCCCCCCCCCCCCCCCCCCCCCCCCCCCCCCCCCCCCCCCCCCCCCCCCCCCCCCCCCCCCCCCCCCCCCCCCCCCCCCCCCCCCCCCCCCCCCCCCCCCCCCCCCCCCCCCCCCCCCCCCCCCCCCCCCCCCCCCCCCCCCCCCCCCCCCCCCCCCCCCCCCCCCCCCCCCCCCCCCCCCCCCCCCCCCCCCCCCCCCCCCCCCCCCCCCCCCCCCCCCCCCCCCCCCCCCCCCCCCCCCCCCCCCCCCCCCCCCCCCCCCCCCCCCCCCCCCCCCCCCCCCCCCCCCCCCCCCCCCCCCCCCCCCCCCCCCCCCCCCCCCCCCCCCCCCCCCCCCCCCCCCCCCCCCCCCCCCCCCCCCCCCCCCCCCCCCCCCCCCCCCCCCCCCCCCCCCCCCCCCCCCCCCCCCCCCCCCCCCCCCCCCCCCCCCCCCCCCCCCCCCCCCCCCCCCCCCCCCCCCCCCCCCCCCCCCCCCCCCCCCCCCCCCCCCCCCCCCCCCCCCCCCCCCCCCCCCCCCCCCCCCCCCCCCCCCCCCCCCCCCCCCCCCCCCCCCCCCCCCCCCCCCCCCCCCCCCCCCCCCCCCCCCCCCCCCCCCCCCCCCCCCCCCCCCCCCCCCCCCCCCCCCCCCCCCCCCCCCCCCCCCCCCCCCCCCCCCCCCCCCCCCCCCCCCCCCCCCCCCCCCCCCCCCCCCCCCCCCCCCCCCCCCCCCCCCCCCCCCCCCCCCCCCCCCCCCCCCCCCCCCCCCCCCCCCCCCCCCCCCCCCCCCCCCCCCCCCCCCCCCCCCCCCCCCCCCCCCCCCCCCCCCCCCCCCCCCCCCCCCCCCCCCCCCCCCCCCCCCCCCCCCCCCCCCCCCCCCCCCCCCCCCCCCCCCCCCCCCCCCCCCCCCCCCCCCCCCCCCCCCCCCCCCCCCCCCCCCCCCCCCCCCCCCCCCCCCCCCCCCCCCCCCCCCCCCCCCCCCCCCCCCCCCCCCCCCCCCCCCCCCCCCCCCCCCCCCCCCCCCCCCCCCCCCCCCCCCCCCCCCCCCCCCCCCCCCCCCCCCCCCCCCCCCCCCCCCCCCCCCCCCCCCCCCCCCCCCCCCCCCCCCCCCCCCCCCCCCCCCCCCCCCCCCCCCCCCCCCCCCC
>CM040442.1:82475-119975 GCA_022749755.1 Azadirachta indica | reverse complement strand
CCCCCCCCCCCCCCCCCCCCCCCCCCCCCCCCCCCCCCCCCCCCCCCCCCCCCCCCCCCCCCCCCCCCCCCCCCCCCCCCCCCCCCCCCCCCCCCCCCCCCCCCCCCCCCCCCCCCCCCCCCCCCCCCCCCCCCCCCCCCCCCCCCCCCCCCCCCCCCCCCCCCCCCCCCCCCCCCCCCCCCCCCCCCCCCCCCCCCCCCCCCCCCCCCCCCCCCCCCCCCCCCCCCCCCCCCCCCCCCCCCCCCCCCCCCCCCCCCCCCCCCCCCCCCCCCCCCCCCCCCCCCCCCCCCCCCCCCCCCCCCCCCCCCCCCCCCCCCCCCCCCCCCCCCCCCCCCCCCCCCCCCCCCCCCCCCCCCCCCCCCCCCCCCCCCCCCCCCCCCCCCCCCCCCCCCCCCCCCCCCCCCCCCCCCCCCCCCCCCCCCCCCCCCCCCCCCCCCCCCCCCCCCCCCCCCCCCCCCCCCCCCCCCCCCCCCCCCCCCCCCCCCCCCCCCCCCCCCCCCCCCCCCCCCCCCCCCCCCCCCCCCCCCCCCCCCCCCCCCCCCCCCCCCCCCCCCCCCCCCCCCCCCCCCCCCCCCCCCCCCCCCCCCCCCCCCCCCCCCCCCCCCCCCCCCCCCCCCCCCCCCCCCCCCCCCCCCCCCCCCCCCCCCCCCCCCCCCCCCCCCCCCCCCCCCCCCCCCCCCCCCCCCCCCCCCCCCCCCCCCCCCCCCCCCCCCCCCCCCCCCCCCCCCCCCCCCCCCCCCCCCCCCCCCCCCCCCCCCCCCCCCCCCCCCCCCCCCCCCCCCCCCCCCCCCCCCCCCCCCCCCCCCCCCCCCCCCCCCCCCCCCCCCCCCCCCCCCCCCCCCCCCCCCCCCCCCCCCCCCCCCCCCCCCCCCCCCCCCCCCCCCCCCCCCCCCCCCCCCCCCCCCCCCCCCCCCCCCCCCCCCCCCCCCCCCCCCCCCCCCCCCCCCCCCCCCCCCCCCCCCCCCCCCCCCCCCCCCCCCCCCCCCCCCCCCCCCCCCCCCCCCCCCCCCCCCCCCCCCCCCCCCCCCCCCCCCCCCCCCCCCCCCCCCCCCCCCCCCCCCCCCCCCCCCCCCCCCCCCCCCCCCCCCCCCCCCCCCCCCCCCCCCCCCCCCCCCCCCCCCCCCCCCCCCCCCCCCCCCCCCCCCCCCCCCCCCCCCCCCCCCCCCCCCCCCCCCCCCCCCCCCCCCCCCCCCCCCCCCCCCCCCCCCCCCCCCCCCCCCCCCCCCCCCCCCCCCCCCCCCCCCCCCCCCCCCCCCCCCCCCCCCCCCCCCCCCCCCCCCCCCCCCCCCCCCCCCCCCCCCCCCCCCCCCCCCCCCCCCCCCCCCCCCCCCCCCCCCCCCCCCCCCCCCCCCCCCCCCCCCCCCCCCCCCCCCCCCCCCCCCCCCCCCCCCCCCCCCCCCCCCCCCCCCCCCCCCCCCCCCCCCCCCCCCCCCCCCCCCCCCCCCCCCCCCCCCCCCCCCCCCCCCCCCCCCCCCCCCCCCCCCCCCCCCCCCCCCCCCCCCCCCCCCCCCCCCCCCCCCCCCCCCCCCCCCCCCCCCCCCCCCCCCCCCCCCCCCCCCCCCCCCCCCCCCCCCCCCCCCCCCCCCCCCCCCCCCCCCCCCCCCCCCCCCCCCCCCCCCCCCCCCCCCCCCCCCCCCCCCCCCCCCCCCCCCCCCCCCCCCCCCCCCCCCCCCCCCCCCCCCCCCCCCCCCCCCCCCCCCCCCCCCCCCCCCCCCCCCCCCCCCCCCCCCCCCCCCCCCCCCCCCCCCCCCCCCCCCCCCCCCCCCCCCCCCCCCCCCCCCCCCCCCCCCCCCCCCCCCCCCCCCCCCCCCCCCCCCCCCCCCCCCCCCCCCCCCCCCCCCCCCCCCCCCCCCCCCCCCCCCCCCCCCCCCCCCCCCCCCCCCCCCCCCCCCCCCCCCCCCCCCCCCCCCCCCCCCCCCCCCCCCCCCCCCCCCCCCCCCCCCCCCCCCCCCCCCCCCCCCCCCCCCCCCCCCCCCCCCCCCCCCCCCCCCCCCCCCCCCCCCCCCCCCCCCCCCCCCCCCCCCCCCCCCCCCCCCCCCCCCCCCCCCCCCCCCCCCCCCCCCCCCCCCCCCCCCCCCCCCCCCCCCCCCCCCCCCCCCCCCCCCCCCCCCCCCCCCCCCCCCCCCCCCCCCCCCCCCCCCCCCCCCCCCCCCCCCCCCCCCCCCCCCCCCCCCCCCCCCCCCCCCCCCCCCCCCCCCCCCCCCCCCCCCCCCCCCCCCCCCCCCCCCCCCCCCCCCCCCCCCCCCCCCCCCCCCCCCCCCCCCCCCCCCCCCCCCCCCCCCCCCCCCCCCCCCCCCCCCCCCCCCCCCCCCCCCCCCCCCCCCCCCCCCCCCCCCCCCCCCCCCCCCCCCCCCCCCCCCCCCCCCCCCCCCCCCCCCCCCCCCCCCCCCCCCCCCCCCCCCCCCCCCCCCCCCCCCCCCCCCCCCCCCCCCCCCCCCCCCCCCCCCCCCCCCCCCCCCCCCCCCCCCCCCCCCCCCCCCCCCCCCCCCCCCCCCCCCCCCCCCCCCCCCCCCCCCCCCCCCCCCCCCCCCCCCCCCCCCCCCCCCCCCCCCCCCCCCCCCCCCCCCCCCCCCCCCCCCCCCCCCCCCCCCCCCCCCCCCCCCCCCCCCCCCCCCCCCCCCCCCCCCCCCCCCCCCCCCCCCCCCCCCCCCCCCCCCCCCCCCCCCCCCCCCCCCCCCCCCCCCCCCCCCCCCCCCCCCCCCCCCCCCCCCCCCCCCCCCCCCCCCCCCCCCCCCCCCCCCCCCCCCCCCCCCCCCCCCCCCCCCCCCCCCCCCCCCCCCCCCCCCCCCCCCCCCCCCCCCCCCCCCCCCCCCCCCCCCCCCCCCCCCCCCCCCCCCCCCCCCCCCCCCCCCCCCCCCCCCCCCCCCCCCCCCCCCCCCCCCCCCCCCCCCCCCCCCCCCCCCCCCCCCCCCCCCCCCCCCCCCCCCCCCCCCCCCCCCCCCCCCCCCCCCCCCCCCCCCCCCCCCCCCCCCCCCCCCCCCCCCCCCCCCCCCCCCCCCCCCCCCCCCCCCCCCCCCCCCCCCCCCCCCCCCCCCCCCCCCCCCCCCCCCCCCCCCCCCCCCCCCCCCCCCCCCCACCCCCCCCCCCCCCCCCCCCCCCCCCCCCCCCCCCCCCCCCCCCCCCCCCCCCCCCCCCCCCCCCCCCCCCCCCCCCCCCCCCCCCCCCCCCCCCCCCCCCCCCCCCCCCCCCCCCCCCCCCCCCCCCCCCCCCCCCCCCCCCCCCCCCCCCCCCCCCCCCCCCCCCCCCCCCCCCCCCCCCCCCCCCCCCCCCCCCCCCCCCCCCCCCCCCCCCCCCCCCCCCCCCCCCCCCCCCCCCCCCCCCCCCCCCCCCCCCCCCCCCCCCCCCCCCCCCCCCCCCCCCCCCCCCCCCCCCCCCCCCCCCCCCCCCCCCCCCCCCCCCCCCCCCCCCCCCCCCCCCCCCCCCCCCCCCCCCCCCCCCCCCCCCCCCCCCCCCCCCCCCCCCCCCCCCCCCCCCCCCCCCCCCCCCCCCCCCCCCCCCCCCCCCCCCCCCCCCCCCCCCCCCCCCCCCCCCCCCCCCCCCCCCCCCCCCCCCCCCCCCCCCCCCCCCCCCCCCCCCCCCCCCCCCCCCCCCCCCCCCCCCCCCCCCCCCCCCCCCCCCCCCCCCCCCCCCCCCCCCCCCCCCCCCCCCCCCCCCCCCCCCCCCCCCCCCCCCCCCCCCCCCCCCCCCCCCCCCCCCCCCCCCCCCCCCCCCCCCCCCCCCCCCCCCCCCCCCCCCCCCCCCCCCCCCCCCCCCCCCCCCCCCCCCCCCCCCCCCCCCCCCCCCCCCCCCCCCCCCCCCCCCCCCCCCCCCCCCCCCCCCCCCCCCCCCCCCCCCCCCCCCCCCCCCCCCCCCCCCCCCCCCCCCCCCCCCCCCCCCCCCCCCCCCCCCCCCCCCCCCCCCCCCCCCCCCCCCCCCCCCCCCCCCCCCCCCCCCCCCCCCCCCCCCCCCCCCCCCCCCCCCCCCCCCCCCCCCCCCCCCCCCCCCCCCCCCCCCCCCCCCCCCCCCCCCCCCCCCCCCCCCCCCCCCCCCCCCCCCCCCCCCCCCCCCCCCCCCCCCCCCCCCCCCCCCCCCCCCCCCCCCCCCCCCCCCCCCCCCCCCCCCCCCCCCCCCCCCCCCCCCCCCCCCCCCCCCCCCCCCCCCCCCCCCCCCCCCCCCCCCCCCCCCCCCCCCCCCCCCCCCCCCCCCCCCCCCCCCCCCCCCCCCCCCCCCCCCCCCCCCCCCCCCCCCCCCCCCCCCCCCCCCCCCCCCCCCCCCCCCCCCCCCCCCCCCCCCCCCCCCCCCCCCCCCCCCCCCCCCCCCCCCCCCCCCCCCCCCCCCCCCCCCCCCCCCCCCCCCCCCCCCCCCCCCCCCCCCCCCCCCCCCCCCCCCCCCCCCCCCCCCCCCCCCCCCCCCCCCCCCCCCCCCCCCCCCCCCCCCCCCCCCCCCCCCCCCCCCCCCCCCCCCCCCCCCCCCCCCCCCCCCCCCCCCCCCCCCCCCCCCCCCCCCCCCCCCCCCCCCCCCCCCCCCCCCCCCCCCCCCCCCCCCCCCCCCCCCCCCCCCCCCCCCCCCCCCCCCCCCCCCCCCCCCCCCCCCCCCCCCCCCCCCCCCCCCCCCCCCCCCCCCCCCCCCCCCCCCCCCCCCCCCCCCCCCCCCCCCCCCCCCCCCCCCCCCCCCCCCCCCCCCCCCCCCCCCCCCCCCCCCCCCCCCCCCCCCCCCCCCCCCCCCCCCCCCCCCCCCCCCCCCCCCCCCCCCCCCCCCCCCCCCCCCCCCCCCCCCCCCCCCCCCCCCCCCCCCCCCCCCCCCCCCCCCCCCCCCCCCCCCCCCCCCCCCCCCCCCCCCCCCCCCCCCCCCCCCCCCCCCCCCCCCCCCCCCCCCCCCCCCCCCCCCCCCCCCCCCCCCCCCCCCCCCCCCCCCCCCCCCCCCCCCCCCCCCCCCCCCCCCCCCCCCCCCCCCCCCCCCCCCCCCCCCCCCCCCCCCCCCCCCCCCCCCCCCCCCCCCCCCCCCCCCCCCCCCCCCCCCCCCCCCCCCCCCCCCCCCCCCCCCCCCCCCCCCCCCCCCCCCCCCCCCCCCCCCCCCCCCCCCCCCCCCCCCCCCCCCCCCCCCCCCCCCCCCCCCCCCCCCCCCCCCCCCCCCCCCCCCCCCCCCCCCCCCCCCCCCCCCCCCCCCCCCCCCCCCCCCCCCCCCCCCCCCCCCCCCCCCCCCCCCCCCCCCCCCCCCCCCCCCCCCCCCCCCCCCCCCCCCCCCCCCCCCCCCCCCCCCCCCCCCCCCCCCCCCCCCCCCCCCCCCCCCCCCCCCCCCCCCCCCCCCCCCCCCCCCCCCCCCCCCCCCCCCCCCCCCCCCCCCCCCCCCCCCCCCCCCCCCCCCCCCCCCCCCCCCCCCCCCCCCCCCCCCCCCCCCCCCCCCCCCCCCCCCCCCCCCCCCCCCCCCCCCCCCCCCCCCCCCCCCCCCCCCCCCCCCCCCCCCCCCCCCCCCCCCCCCCCCCCCCCCCCCCCCCCCCCCCCCCCCCCCCCCCCCCCCCCCCCCCCCCCCCCCCCCCCCCCCCCCCCCCCCCCCCCCCCCCCCCCCCCCCCCCCCCCCCCCCCCCCCCCCCCCCCCCCCCCCCCCCCCCCCCCCCCCCCCCCCCCCCCCCCCCCCCCCCCCCCCCCCCCCCCCCCCCCCCCCCCCCCCCCCCCCCCCCCCCCCCCCCCCCCCCCCCCCCCCCCCCCCCCCCCCCCCCCCCCCCCCCCCCCCCCCCCCCCCCCCCCCCCCCCCCCCCCCCCCCCCCCCCCCCCCCCCCCCCCCCCCCCCCCCCCCCCCCCCCCCCCCCCCCCCCCCCCCCCCCCCCCCCCCCCCCCCCCCCCCCCCCCCCCCCCCCCCCCCCCCCCCCCCCCCCCCCCCCCCCCCCCCCCCCCCCCCCCCCCCCCCCCCCCCCCCCCCCCCCCCCCCCCCCCCCCCCCCCCCCCCCCCCCCCCCCCCCCCCCCCCCCCCCCCCCCCCCCCCCCCCCCCCCCCCCCCCCCCCCCCCCCCCCCCCCCCCCCCCCCCCCCCCCCCCCCCCCCCCCCCCCCCCCCCCCCCCCCCCCCCCCCCCCCCCCCCCCCCCCCCCCCCCCCCCCCCCCCCCCCCCCCCCCCCCCCCCCCCCCCCCCCCCCCCCCCCCCCCCCCCCCCCCCCCCCCCCCCCCCCCCCCCCCCCCCCCCCCCCCCCCCCCCCCCCCCCCCCCCCCCCCCCCCCCCCCCCCCCCCCCCCCCCCCCCCCCCCCCCCCCCCCCCCCCCCCCCCCCCCCCCCCCCCCCCCCCCCCCCCCCCCCCCCCCCCCCCCCCCCCCCCCCCCCCCCCCCCCCCCCCCCCCCCCCCCCCCCCCCCCCCCCCCCCCCCCCCCCCCCCCCCCCCCCCCCCCCCCCCCCCCCCCCCCCCCCCCCCCCCCCCCCCCCCCCCCCCCCCCCCCCCCCCCCCCCCCCCCCCCCCCCCCCCCCCCCCCCCCCCCCCCCCCCCCCCCCCCCCCCCCCCCCCCCCCCCCCCCCCCCCCCCCCCCCCCCCCCCCCCCCCCCCCCCCCCCCCCCCCCCCCCCCCCCCCCCCCCCCCCCCCCCCCCCCCCCCCCCCCCCCCCCCCCCCCCCCCCCCCCCCCCCCCCCCCCCCCCCCCCCCCCCCCCCCCCCCCCCCCCCCCCCCCCCCCCCCCCCCCCCCCCCCCCCCCCCCCCCCCCCCCCCCCCCCCCCCCCCCCCCCCCCCCCCCCCCCCCCCCCCCCCCCCCCCCCCCCCCCCCCCCCCCCCCCCCCCCCCCCCCCCCCCCCCCCCCCCCCCCCCCCCCCCCCCCCCCCCCCCCCCCCCCCCCCCCCCCCCCCCCCCCCCCCCCCCCCCCCCCCCCCCCCCCCCCCCCCCCCCCCCCCCCCCCCCCCCCCCCCCCCCCCCCCCCCCCCCCCCCCCCCCCCCCCCCCCCCCCCCCCCCCCCCCCCCCCCCCCCCCCCCCCCCCCCCCCCCCCCCCCCCCCCCCCCCCCCCCCCCCCCCCCCCCCCCCCCCCCCCCCCCCCCCCCCCCCCCCCCCCCCCCCCCCCCCCCCCCCCCCCCCCCCCCCCCACCCCCCCCCCCCCCCCCCCCCCCCCCCCCCCCCCCCCCCCCCCCCCCCCCCCCCCCCCCCCCCCCCCCCCCCCCCCCCCCCCCCCCCCCCCCCCCCCCCCCCCCCCCCCCCCCCCCCCCCCCCCCCCCCCCCCCCCCCCCCCCCCCCCCCCCCCCCCCCCCCCCCCCCCCCCCCCCCCCCCCCCCCCCCCCCCCCCCCCCCCCCCCCCCCCCCCCCCCCCCCCCCCCCCCCCCCCCCCCCCCCCCCCCCCCCCCCCCCCCCCCCCCCCCCCCCCCCCCCCCCCCCCCCCCCCCCCCCCCCCCCCCCACCCCCCCCCCCCCCCCCCCCCCCCCCCCCCCCCCCCCCCCCCCCCCCCCCCCCCCCCCCCCCCCCCCCCCCCCACCCCCCCCCCCCCCCCCCCCCCCCCCCCCCCCCCCCCCCCCCCCCCCCCCCCCCCCCCCCCCCCCCCCCCCCACCCCCCCCCCCCCCCCCCCCCCCCCCCCCCCCCCCCCCCCCCCCCCCCCCCCCCCCCCCCCCCCCCCCCCCCCCCCCCCCCCCCCCCCCCCCCCCCCCCCCCCCCCCCCCCCCCCCCCCCCCCCCCCCCCCCCCCCCCCCCCCCCCCCCCCACCCCCCCCCCCCCCCCCACCCCCCCCCCCCCCCCCCCCCCCCCCCCCCCCCCCCCCCCCCCCCCCCCCCCCCCCCCCCCCCCCCCCCCCCCCCCCCCCCCCACCCCCCCCCCCCCCCCCCCCCCCCCCCCCCCCCCCCCCCCCCCCCCCCCCCCCCCCCCCCCCCCCCCCCCCCCCCCCCCCCCCCCCCCCCCCCCCCCCCCCCCCCCCCCCCCCCCCCCCCCCCCCCCCCCCCCCCCCCCCCCCCCCCCCCCCCCCCCCCCCCCCCCCCCCCCCCCCCCCCCACCCCCCCCCCCCCCCCCCCCCCCCCCCCCCCCCCCCCCCCCCCCCCCCCCCCCCCCCCCCCCCCCCCCCCCCCCCCCCCCCCCCCCCCCCCCCCCCCCCCCCCCCCCCCCCCCCCCCCCCCCCCCCCCCCCCCCCCCCCCCCCCCCCCCCCCCCCCCCCCCCCCCCCCCCCCCCCCCCCCCCCCCCCCCCCCCCCCCCCCCCCCCCCCCCCCCCCCCCCCCCCCCCCCCCCCCCCCCCCCCCCCCACCCCCCCCCCCCCCCCCCCCCCCCCCCCCCCCCCCCCCCCCCCCCCCCCACCCCCCCCCCCCCCCCCCCCCCCCCCCCCCCCCCCCCCCCCCCCCCCCCCCCCCCCCCCCCCCCCCCCCCCCCCCCCCCCCCCCCCCCCCCCCCCCCCCCCCCCCCCCCCCCCCCCCCCCCCCCCCCCCCCCCCCCCCCCCCCCCCCCCCCCCCCCCCCCCCCCCCCCCCCCCCCCCCCCCCCCCCCCCCCCCCCCCCCCCCCCCCCCCCCCCCCCCCCCCCCCCCCCCCCCCCCCCCCCCCCCCCCCCCCCCCCCCCCCCCCCCCCCCCCCCCCCCCCCCCCCCCCCCCCCCCCCCCCCCCCCCCCCCCCCCCCCCCCCCCCCCCCCCCCCCCCCCCCCCCCCCCCCCCCCCCCCCCCCCCCCCCCCCCCCCCCCCCCCCCCCCCCCCCCCCCCCCCCCCCCCCCCCCCCCCCCCCCCCCCCCCCCCCCCCCCCCCCCCCCCCCCCCCCCCCCCCCCCCCCCCCCCCCCCCCCCCCCCCCCCCCCCCCCCCCCCCCCCCCCCCCCCCCCCCCCCCCCCCCCCCCCCCCCCCCCCCCCCCCCCCCCCCCCCCCCCCCCCCCCCCCCCCACCCCCCCCCCACCCCCCCCCCCCCCCCCCCCCCCCCCCCCCCCCCCCCCCCCCCCCCCCCCCCCCCCCCCCCCCCCCCCCCCCCCCCCCCCCCCCCCCCCCCCCCCCCCCCCCCCCCCCCCCCCCCCCCCCCCCCCCCCCCCCCCCCCCCCCCCCCCCCCCCCCCCCCCCCCCCCCCCCCCCCCCCCCCCCCCCCCCCCCCCCCCCCCCCCCCCCCCCCCCCCCCCCCCCCCCCCCCCCCCCCCCCCCCCCCCCCCCCCCCCCCCCCCCCCCCCCCCCCCCCCCCCCCCCCCCCCCCCCCCCCCCCCCCCCCCCCCCCCCCCCCCCCCCCCCCCCCCCCCCCCCCCCCCCCCCCCCCCCCCCCCCCCCCCCCCCCCCCCCCCCCCCCCCCCCCCCCCCCCCCCCCCCCCCCCCCCCCCCCCCCCCCCCCCCCCCCCCCCCCCCCCCCCCCCCCCCCCCCCCCCCCCCCCCCCCCCCCCCCCCCCCCCCCCCCCCCCCCCCCCCCCCCCCCCCCCCCCCCCCCCCCCCCCCCCCCCCCCCCCCCCCCCCCCCCCCCCCCCCCCCCCCCCCCCCCCCCCCCCCCCCCCCCCCCCCCCCCCCCCCCCCCCCCCCCCCCCCCCCCCCCCCCCCCCCCCCCCCCCCCCCCCCCCCCCCCCCCCCCCCCCCCCCCCCCCCCCCCCCCCCCCCCCCCCCCCCCCCCCCCCCCCCCCCCCCCCCCCCCCCCCCCCCCCCCCCCCCCCCCCCCCCCCCCCCCCCCCCCCCCCCCCCCCCCCCCCCCCCCCCCCCCCCCCCCCCCCCCCCCCCCCCCCCCCCCCCCCCCCCCCCCCCCCCCCCCCCCCCCCCCCCCCCCCCCCCCCCCCCCCCCCCCCCCCCCCCCCCCCCCCCCCCCCCCCCCCCCCCCCCCCCCCCCCCCCCCCCCCCCCCCCCCCCCCCCCCCCCCCCCCCCCCCCCCCCCCCCCCCCCCCCCCCCCCCCCCCCCCCCCCCCCCCCCCCCCCCCCCCCCCCCCCCCCCCCCCCCCCCCCCCCCCCCCCCCCCCCCCCCCCCCCCCCCCCCCCCCCCCCCCCCCCCCCCCCCCCCCCCCCCCCCCCCCCCCCCCCCCCCCCCCCCCCCCCCCCCCCCCCCCCCCCCCCCCCCCCCCCCCCCCCCCCCCCCCCCCCCCCCCCCCCCCCCCCCCCCCCCCCCCCCCCCCCCCCCCCCCCCCCCCCCCCCCCCCCCCCCCCCCCCCCCCCCCCCCCCCCCCCCCCCCCCCCCCCCCCCCCCCCCCCCCCCCCCCCCCCCCCCCCCCCCCCCCCCCCCCCCCCCCCCCCCCCCCCCCCCCCCCCCCCCCCCCCCCCCCCCCCCCCCCCCCCCCCCCCCCCCCCCCCCCCCCCCCCCCCCCCCCCCCCCCCCCCCCCCCCCCCCCCCCCCCCCCCCCCCCCCCCCCCCCCCCCCCCCCCCCCCCCCCCCCCCCCCCCCCCCCCCCCCCCCCCCCCCCCCCCCCCCCCCCCCCCCCCCCCCCCCCCCCCCCCCCCCCCCCCCCCCCCCCCCCCCCCCCCCCCCCCCCCCCCCCCCCCCCCCCCCCCCCCCCCCCCCCCCCCCCCCCCCCCCCCCCCCCCCCCCCCCCCCCCCCCCCCCCCCCCCCCCCCCCCCCCCCCCCCCCCCCCCCCCCCCCCCCCCCCCCCCCCCCCCCCCCCCCCCCCCCCCCCCCCCCCCCCCCCCCCCCCCCCCCCCCCCCCCCCCCCCCCCCCCCCCCCCCCCCCCCCCCCCCCCCCCCCCCCCCCCCCCCCCCCCCCCCCCCCCCCCCCCCCCCCCCCCCCCCCCCCCCCCCCCCCCCCCCCCCCCCCCCCCCCCCCCCCCCCCCCCCCCCCCCCCCCCCCCCCCCCCCCCCCCCCCCCCCCCCCCCCCCCCCCCCCCCCCCCCCCCCCCCCCCCCCCCCCCCCCCCCCCCCCCCCCCCCCCCCCCCCCCCCCCCCCCCCCCCCCCCCCCCCCCCCCCCCCCCCCCCCCCCCCCCCCCCCCCCCCCCCCCCCCCCCCCCCCCCCCCCCCCCCCCCCCCCCCCCCCCCCCCCCCCCCCCCCCCCCCCCCCCCCCCCCCCCCCCCCCCCCCCCCCCCCCCCCCCCCCCCCCCCCCCCCCCCCCCCCCCCCCCCCCCCCCCCCCCCCCCCCCCCCCCCCCCCCCCCCCCCCCCCCCCCCCCCCCCCCCCCCCCCCCCCCCCCCCCCCCCCCCCCCCCCCCCCCCCCCCCCCCCCCCCCCCCCCCCCCCCCCCCCCCCCCCCCCCCCCCCCCCCCCCCCCCCCCCCCCCCCCCCCCCCCCCCCCCCCCCCCCCCCCCCCCCCCCCCCCCCCCCCCCCCCCCCCCCCCCCCCCCCCCCCCCCCCCCCCCCCCCCCCCCCCCCCCCCCCCCCCCCCCCCCCCCCCCCCCCCCCCCCCCCCCCCCCCCCCCCCCCCCCCCCCCCCCCCCCCCCCCCCCCCCCCCCCCCCCCCCCCCCCCCCCCCCCCCCCCCCCCCCCCCCCCCCCCCCCCCCCCCCCCCCCCCCCCCCCCCCCCCCCCCCCCCCCCCCCCCCCCCCCCCCCCCCCCCCCCCCCCCCCCCCCCCCCCCCCCCCCCCCCCCCCCCCCCCCCCCCCCCCCCCCCCCCCCCCCCCCCCCCCCCCCCCCCCCCCCCCCCCCCCCCCCCCCCCCCCCCCCCCCCCCCCCCCCCCCCCCCCCCCCCCCCCCCCCCCCCCCCCCCCCCCCCCCCCCCCCCCCCCCCCCCCCCCCCCCCCCCCCCCCCCCCCCCCCCCCCCCCCCCCCCCCCCCCCCCCCCCCCCCCCCCCCCCCCCCCCCCCCCCCCCCCCCCCCCCCCCCCCCCCCCCCCCCCCCCCCCCCCCCCCCCCCCCCCCCCCCCCCCCCCCCCCCCCCCCCCCCCCCCCCCCCCCCCCCCCCCCCCCCCCCCCCCCCCCCCCCCCCCCCCCCCCCCCCCCCCCCCCCCCCCCCCCCCCCCCCCCCCCCCCCCCCCCCCCCCCCCCCCCCCCCCCCCCCCCCCCCCCCCCCCCCCCCCCCCCCCCCCCCCCCCCCCCCCCCCCCCCCCCCCCCCCCCCCCCCCCCCCCCCCCCCCCCCCCCCCCCCCCCCCCCCCCCCCCCCCCCCCCCCCCCCCCCCCCCCCCCCCCCCCCCCCCCCCCCCCCCCCCCCCCCCCCCCCCCCCCCCCCCCCCCCCCCCCCCCCCCCCCCCCCCCCCCCCCCCCCCCCCCCCCCCCCCCCCCCCCCCCCCCCCCCCCCCCCCCCCCCCCCCCCCCCCCCCCCCCCCCCCCCCCCCCCCCCCCCCCCCCCCCCCCCCCCCCCCCCCCCCCCCCCCCCCCCCCCCCCCCCCCCCCCCCCCCCCCCCCCCCCCCCCCCCCCCCCCCCCCCCCCCCCCCCCCCCCCCCCCCCCCCCCCCCCCCCCCCCCCCCCCCCCCCCCCCCCCCCCCCCCCCCCCCCCCCCCCCCCCCCCCCCCCCCCCCCCCCCCCCCCCCCCCCCCCCCCCCCCCCCCCCCCCCCCCCCCCCCCCCCCCCCCCCCCCCCCCCCACCCCCCCCCCCCCCCCCCCCCCCCCCCCCCCCCCCCCCCCCCCCCCCCCCCCCCCCCCCCCCCCCCCCCCCCCCCCCCCCCCCCCCCCCCCCCCCCCCCCCCCCCCCCCCCCCCCCCCCCCCCCCCCCCCCCCCCCCCCCCCCCCCCCCCCCCCCCCCCCCCCCCCCCCCCCCCCCCCCCCCCCCCCCCCCCCCCCCCCCCCCCCCCCCCCCCCCCCCCCCCCCCCCCCCCCCCCCCCCCCCCCCCCCCCCCCCCCCCCCCCCCCCCCCCCCCCCCCCCCCCCCCCCCCCCCCCCCCCCCCCCCCCCCCCCCCCCCCCCCCCCCCCCCCCCCCCCCCCCCCCCCCCCCCCCCCCCCCCCCCCCCCCCCCCCCCCCCCCCCCCCCCCCCCCCCCCCCCCCCCCCCCCCCCCCCCCCCCCCCCCCCCCCCCCCCCCCCCCCCCCCCCCCCCCCCCCCCCCCCCCCCCCCCCCCCCCCCCCCCCCCCCCCCCCCCCCCCCCCCCCCCCCCCCCCCCCCCCCCCCCCCCCCCCCCCCCCCCCCCCCCCCCCCCCCCCCCCCCCCCCCCCCCCCCCCCCCCCCCCCCCCCCCCCCCCCCCCCCCCCCCCCCCCCCCCCCCCCCCCCCCCCCCCCCCCCCCCCCCCCCCCCCCCCCCCCCCCCCCCCCCCCCCCCCCCCCCCCCCCCCCCCCCCCCCCCCCCCCCCCCCCCCCCCCCCCCCCCCCCCCCCCCCCCCCCCCCCCCCCCCCCCCCCCCCCCCCCCCCCCCCCCCCCCCCCCCCCCCCCCCCCCCCCCCCCCCCCCCCCCCCCCCCCCCCCCCCCCCCCCCCCCCCCCCCCCCCCCCCCCCCCCCCCCCCCCCCCCCCCCCCCCCCCCCCCCCCCCCCCCCCCCCCCCCCCCCCCCCCCCCCCCCCCCCCCCCCCCCCCCCCCCCCCCCCCCCCCCCCCCCCCCCCCCCCCCCCCCCCCCCCCCCCCCCCCCCCCCCCCCCCCCCCCCCCCCCCCCCCCCCCCCCCCCCCCCCCCCCCCCCCCCCCCCCCCCCCCCCCCCCCACCCCCCCCCCCCCCCCCCCCCCCCCCCCCCCCCCCCCCCCCCCCCCCCCCCCCCCCCCCCCCCCCCCCCCCCCCCCCCCCCCCCCCCCCCCCCCCCCCCCCCCCCCCCCCCCCCCCCCCCCCCCCCCCCCCCCCCCCCCCCCCCCCCCCCCCCCCCCCCCCCCCCCCCCCCCCCCCCCCCCCCCCCCCCCCCCCCCCCCCCCCCCCCCCCCCCCCCCCCCCCCCCCCCCCCCCCCCCCCCCCCCCCCCCCCCCCCCCCCCCCCCCCCCCCCCCCCCCCCCCCCCCCCCCCCCCCCCCCCCCCCCCCCCCCCCCCCCCCCCCCCCCCCCCCCCCCCCCCCCCCCCCCCCCCCCCCCCCCCCCCCCCCCCCCCCCCCCCCCCCCCCCCCCCCCCCCCCCCCCCCCCCCCCCCCCCCCCCCCCCCCCCCCCCCCCCCCCCCCCCCCCCCCCCCCCCCCCCCCCCCCCCCCCCCCCCCCCCCCCCCCCCCCCCCCCCCCCCCCCCCCCCCCCCCCCCCCCCCCCCCCCCCCCCCCCCCCCCCCCCCCCCCCCCCCCCCCCCCCCCCCCCCCCCCCCCCCCCCCCCCCCCCCCCCCCCCCCCCCCCCCCCCCCCCCCCCCCCCCCCCCCCCCCCCCCCCCCCCCCCCCCCCCCCCCCCCCCCCCCCCCCCCCCCCCCCCCCCCCCCCCCCCCCCCCCCCCCCCCCCCCCCCCCCCCCCCCCCCCCCCCCCCCCCCCCCCCCCCCCCCCCCCCCCCCCCCCCCCCCCCCCCCCCCCCCCCCCCCCCCCCCCCCCCCCCCCCCCCCCCCCCCCCCCCCCCCCCCCCCCCCCCCCCCCCCCCCCCCCCCCCCCCCCCCCCCCCCCCCCCCCCCCCCCCCCCCCCCCCCCCCCCCCCCCCCCCCCCCCCCCCCCCCCCCCCCCCCCCCCCCCCCCCCCCCCCCCCCCCCCCCCCCCCCCCCCCCCCCCCCCCCCCCCCCCCCCCCCCCCCCCCCCCCCCCCCCCCCCCCCCCCCCCCCCCCCCCCCCCCCCCCCCCCCCCCCCCCCCCCCCCCCCCCCCCCCCCCCCCCCCCCCCCCCCCCCCCCCCCCCCCCCCCCCCCCCCCCCCCCCCCCCCCCCCCCCCCCCCCCCCCCCCCCCCCCCCCCCCCCCCCCCCCCCCCCCCCCCCCCCCCCCCCCCCCCCCCCCCCCCCCCCCCCCCCCCCCCCCCCCCCCCCCCCCCCCCCCCCCCCCCCCCCCCCCCCCCCCCCCCCCCCCCCCCCCCCCCCCCCCCCCCCCCCCCCCCCCCCCCCCCCCCCCCCCCCCCCCCCCCCCCCCCCCCCCCCCCCCCCCCCCCCCCCCCCCCCCCCCCCCCCCCCCCCCCCCCCCCCCCCCCCCCCCCCCCCCCCCCCCCCCCCCCCCCCCCCCCCCCCCCCCCCCCCCCCCCCCCCCCCCCCCCCCCCCCCCCCCCCCCCCCCCCCCCCCCCCCCCCCCCCCCCCCCCCCCCCCCCCCCCCCCCCCCCCCCCCCCCCCCCCCCCCCCCCCCCCCCCCCCCCCCCCCCCCCCCCCCCCCCCCCCCCCCCCCCCCCCCCCCCCCCCCCCCCCCCCCCCCCCCCCCCCCCCCCCCCCCCCCCCCCCCCCCCCCCCCCCCCCCCCCCCCCCCCCCCCCCCCCCCCCCCCCCCCCCCCCCCCCCCCCCCCCCCCCCCCCCCCCCCCCCCCCCCCCCCCCCCCCCCCCCCCCCCCCCCCCCCCCCCCCCCCCCCCCCCCCCCCCCCCCCCCCCCCCCCCCCCCCCCCCCCCCCCCCCCCCCCCCCCCCCCCCCCCCCCCCCCCCCCCCCCCCCCCCCCCCCCCCCCCCCCCCCCCCCCCCCCCCCCCCCCCCCCCCCCCCCCCCCCCCCCCCCCCCCCCCCCCCCCCCCCCCCCCCCCCCCCCCCCCCCCCCCCCCCCCCCCCCCCCCCCCCCCCCCCCCCCCCCCCCCCCCCCCCCCCCCCCCCCCCCCCCCCCCCCCCCCCCCCCCCCCCCCCCCCCCCCCCCCCCCCCCCCCCCCCCCCCCCCCCCCCCCCCCCCCCCCCCCCCCACCCCCCCCCCCCCCCCCCCCCCCCCCCCCCCCCCCCCCCCCCCCCCCCCCCCCCCCCCCCCCCCCCCCCCCCCCCCCCCCCCCCCCCCCCCCCCCCCCCCCCCCCCCCCCCCCCCCCCCCCCCCCCCCCCCCCCCCCCCCCCCCCCCCCCCCCCCCCCCCCCCCCCCCCCCCCCCCCCCCCCCCCCCCCCCCCCCCCCCCCCCCCCCCCCCCCCCCCCCCCCCCCCCCCCCCCCCCCCCCCCCCCCCCCCCCCCCCCCCCCCCCCCCCCCCCCCCCCCCCCCCCCCCCCCCCCCCCCCCCCCCCCCCCCCCCCCCCCCCCCCCCCCCCCCCCCCCCCCCCCCCCCCCCCCCCCCCCCCCCCCCCCCCCCCCCCCCCCCCCCCCCCCCCCCCCCCCCCCCCCCCCCCCCCCCCCCCCCCCCCCCCCCCCCCCCCCCCCCCCCCCCCCCCCCCCCCCCCCCCCCCCCCCCCCCCCCCCCCCCCCCCCCCCCCCCCCCCCCCCCCCCCCCCCCCCACCCCCCCCCCCCCCCCCCACCCCCCCCCCCCCCCCCCCCCCCCCCCCCCCCCCCCCCCCCCCCCCCCCCCCCCCCCCCCCCCCCCCCCCCCCCCCCCCCCCCCCCCCCCCCCCCCCCCCCCCCCCCCCCCCCCCCCCCCCCCCCCCCCCCCCCCCCCCCCCCCCCCCCCCCCCCCCCCCCCCCCCCCCCCCCCCCCCCCCCCCCCCCCCCCCCCCCCCCCCCCCCCCCCCCCCCCCCCCCCCCCCCCCCCCCCCCCCCCCCCCCCCCCCCCCCCCCCCCCCCCCCCCCCCCCCCCCCCCCCCCCCCCCCCCCCCCCCCCCCCCCCCCCCCCCCCCCCCCCCCCCCCCCCCCCCCCCCCCCCCCCCCCCCCCCCCCCCCCCCCCCCCCCCCCCCCCCCCCCCCCCCCCCCCCCCCCCCCCCCCCCCCCCCCCCCCCCCCCCCCCCCCCCCCCCCCCCCCCCCCCCCCCCCCCCCCCCCCCCCCCCCCCCCCCCCCCCCCCCCCCCCCCCCCCCCCCCCCCCCCCCCCCCCCCCCCCCCCCCCCCCCCCCCCCCCCCCCCCCCCCCCCCCCCCCCCCCCCCCCCCCCCCCCCCCCCCCCCCCCCCCCCCCCCCCCCCCCCCCCCCCCCCCCCCCCCCCCCCCCCCCCCCCCCCCCCCCCCCCCCCCCCCCCCCCCCCCCCCCCCCCCCCCCCCCCCCCCCCCCCCCCCCCCCCCCCCCCCCCCCCCCCCCCCCCCCCCCCCCCCCCCCCCCCCCCCCCCCCCCCCCCCCCCCCCCCCCCCCCCCCCCCCCCCCCCCCCCCCCCCCCCCCCCCCCCCCCCCCCCCCCCCCCCCCCCCCCCCCCCCCCCCCCCCCCCCCCCCCCCCCCCCCCCCCCCCCCCCCCCCCCCCCCCCCCCCCCCCCCCCCCCCCCCCCCCCCCCCCCCCCCCCCCCCCCCCCCCCCCCCCCCCCCCCCCCCCCCCCCCCCCCCCCCCCCCCCCCCCCCCCCCCCCCCCCCCCCCCCCCCCCCCCCCCCCCCCCCCCCCCCCCCCCCCCCCCCCCCCCCCCCCCCCCCCCCCCCCCCCCCCCCCCCCCCCCCCCCCCCCCCCCCCCCCCCCCCCCCCCCCCCCCCCCCCCCCCCCCCCCCCCCCCCCCCCCCCCCCCCCCCCCCCCCCCCCCCCCCCCCCCCCCCCCCCCCCCCCCCCCCCCCCCCCCCCCCCCCCCCCCCCCCCCCCCCCCCCCCCCCCCCCCCCCCCCCCCCCCCCCCCCCCCCCCCCCCCCCCCCCCCCCCCCCCCCCCCCCCCCCCCCCCCCCCCCCCCCCCCCCCCCCCCCCCCCCCCCCCCCCCCCCCCCCCCCCCCCCCCCCCCCCCCCCCCCCCCCCCCCCCCCCCCCCCCCCCCCCCCCCCCCCCCCCCCCCCCCCCCCCCCCCCCCCCCCCCCCCCCCCCCCCCCCCCCCCCCCCCCCCCCCCCCCCCCCCCCCCCCCCCCCCCCCCCCCCCCCCCCCCCCCCCCCCCCCCCCCCCCCCCCCCCCCCCCCCCCCCCCCCCCCCCCCCCCCCCCCCCCCCCCCCCCCCCCCCCCCCCCCCCCCCCCCCCCCCCCCCCCCCCCCCCCCCCCCCCCCCCCCCCCCCCCCCCCCCCCCCCCCCCCCCCCCCCCCCCCCCCCCCCCCCCCCCCCCCCCCCCCCCCCCCCCCCCCCCCCCCCCCCCCCCCCCCCCCCCCCCCCCCCCCCCCCCCCCCCCCCCCCCCCCCCCCCCCCCCCCCCCCCCCCCCCCCCCCCCCCCCCCCCCCCCCCCCCCCCCCCCCCCCCCCCCCCCCCCCCCCCCCCCCCCCCCCCCCCCCCCCCCCCCCCCCCCCCCCCCCCCCCCCCCCCCCCCCCCCCCCCCCCCCCCCCCCCCCCCCCCCCCCCCCCCCCCCCCCCCCCCCCCCCCCCCCCCCCCCCCCCCCCCCCCCCCCCCCCCCCCCCCCCCCCCCCCCCCCCCCCCCCCCCCCCCCCCCCCCCCCCCCCCCCCCCCCCCCCCCCCCCCCCCCCCCCCCCCCCCCCCCCCCCCCCCCCCCCCCCCCCCCCCCCCCCCCCCCCCCCCCCCCCCCCCCCCCCCCCCCCCCCCCCCCCCCCCCCCCCCCCCCCCCCCCCCCCCCCCCCCCCCCCCCCCCCCCCCCCCCCCCCCCCCCCCCCCCCCCCCCCCCCCCCCCCCCCCCCCCCCCCCCCCCCCCCCCCCCCCCCCCCCCCCCCCCCCCCCCCCCCCCCCCCCCCCCCCCCCCCCCCCCCCCCCCCCCCCCCCCCCCCCCCCCCCCCCCCCCCCCCCCCCCCCCCCCCCCCCCCCCCCCCCCCCCCCCCCCCCCCCCCCCCCCCCCCCCCCCCCCCCCCCCCCCCCCCCCCCCCCCCCCCCCCCCCCCCCCCCCCCCCCCCCCCCCCCCCCCCCCCCCCCCCCCCCCCCCCCCCCCCCCCCCCCCCCCCCCCCCCCCCCCCCCCCCCCCCCCCCCCCCCCCCCCCCCCCCCCCCCCCCCCCCCCCCCCCCCCCCCCCCCCCCCCCCCCCCCCCCCCCCCCCCCCCCCCCCCCCCCCCCCCCCCCCCCCCCCCCCCCCCCCCCCCCCACCCCCCCCCCCCCCCCCCCCCCCCCCCCCCCCCCCCCCCCCCCCCCCCCCCCCCCCCCCCCCCCCCCCCCCCCCCCCCCCCCCCCCCCCCCCCCCCCCCCCCCCCCCCCCCCCCCCCCCCCCCCCCCCCCCCCCCCCCCCCCCCCCCCCCCCCCCCCCCCCCCCCCCCCCCCCCCCCCCCCCCCCCCCCCCCCCCCCCCCCCCCCCCCCCCCCCCCCCCCCCCCCCCCCCCCCCCCCCCCCCCCCCCCCCCCCCCCCCCCCCCCCCCCCCCCCCCCCCCCCCCCCCCCCCCCCCCCCCCCCCCCCCCCCCCCCCCCCCCCCCCCCCCCCCCCCCCCCCCCCCCCCCCCCCCCCCCCCCCCCCCCCCCCCCCCCCCCCCCCCCCCCCCCCCCCCCCCCCCCCCCCCCCCCCCCCCCCCCCCCCCCCCCCCCCCCCCCCCCCCCCCCCCCCCCCCCCCCCCCCCCCCCCCCCCCCCCCCCCCCCCCCCCCCCCCCCCCCCCCCCCCCCCCCCCCCCCCCCCCCCCCCCCCCCCCCCCCCCCCCCCCCCCCCCCCCCCCCCCCCCCCCCCCCCCCCCCCCCCCCCCCCCCCCCCCCCCCCCCCCCCCCCCCCCCCCCCCCCCCCCCCCCCCCCCCCCCCCCCCCCCCCCCCCCCCCCCCCCCCCCCCCCCCCCCCCCCCCCCCCCCCCCCCCCCCCCCCCCCCCCCCCCCCCCCCCCCCCCCCCCCCCCCCCCCCCCCCCCCCCCCCCCCCCCCCCCCCCCCCCCCCCCCCCCCCCCCCCCCCCCCCCCCCCCCCCCCCCCCCCCCCCCCCCCCCCCCCCCCCCCCCCCCCCCCCCCCCCCCCCCCCCCCCCCCCCCCCCCCCCCCCCCCCCCCCCCCCCCCCCCCCCCCCCCCCCCCCCCCCCCCCCCCCCCCCCCCCCCCCCCCCCCCCCCCCCCCCCCCCCCCCCCCCCCCCCCCCCCCCCCCCCCCCCCCCCCCCCCCCCCCCCCCCCCCCCCCCCCCCCCCCCCCCCCCCCCCCCCCCCCCCCCCCCCCCCCCCCCCCCCCCCCCCCCCCCCCCCCCCCCCCCCCCCCCCCCCCCCCCCCCCCCCCCCCCCCCCCCCCCCCCCCCCCCCCCCCCCCCCCCCCCCCCCCCCCCCCCCCCCCCCCCCCCCCCCCCCCCCCCCCCCCCCCCCCCCCCCCCCCCCCCCCCCCCCCCCCCCCCCCCCCCCCCCCCCCCCCCCCCCCCCCCCCCCCCCCCCCCCCCCCCCCCCCCCCCCCCCCCCCCCCCCCCCCCCCCCCCCCCCCCCCCCCCCCCCCCCCCCCCCCCCCCCCCCCCCCCCCCCCCCCCCCCCCCCCCCCCCCCCCCCCCCCCCCCCCCCCCCCCCCCCCCCCCCCCCCCCCCCCCCCCCCCCCCCCCCCCCCCCCCCCCCCCCCCCCCCCCCCCCCCCCCCCCCCCCCCCCCCCCCCCCCCCCCCCACCCCCCCCCCCCCCCCCCCCCCCCCCCCCCCCCCCCCCCCCCCCCCCCCCCCCCCCCCCCCCCCCCCCCCCCCCCCCCCCCCCCCCCCCCCCCCCCCCCCCCCCCCCCCCCCCCCCCCCCCCCCCCCCCCCCCCCCCCCCCCCCCCCCCCCCCCCCCCCCCCCCCCCCCCCCCCCCCCCCCCCCCCCCCCCCCCCCCCCCCCCCCCCCCCCCCCCCCCCCCCCCCCCCCCCCCCCCCCCCCCCCCCCCCCCCCCCCCCCCCCCCCCCCCCCCCCCCCCCCCCCCCCCCCCCCCCCCCCCCCCCCCCCCCCCCCCCCCCCCCCCCCCCCCCCCCCCCCCCCCCCCCCCCCCCCCCCCCCCCCCCCCCCCCCCCCCCCCCCCCCCCCCCCCCCCCCCCCCCCCCCCCCCCCCCCCCCCCCCCCCCCCCCCCCCCCCCCCCCCCCCCCCCCCCCCCCCCCCCCCCCCCCCCCCCCCCCCCCCCCCCCCCCCCCCCCCCCCCCCCCCCCCCCCCCCCCCCCCCCCCCCCCCCCCCCCCCCCCCCCCCCCCCCCCCCCCCCCCCCCCCCCCCCCCCCCCCCCCCCCCCCCCCCCCCCCCCCCCCCCCCCCCCCCCCCCCCCCCCCCCCCCCCCCCCCCCCCCCCCCCCCCCCCCCCCCCCCCCCCCACCCCCCCCCCCCCCCCCCCCCCCCCCCCCCCCCCCCCCCCCCCCCCCCCCCCCCCCCCCCCCCCCCCCCCCCCCCCCCCCCCCCCCCCCCCCCCCCCCCCCCCCCCCCCCCCCCCCCCCCCCCCCCCCCCCCCCCCCCCCCCCCCCCCCCCCCCCCCCCCCCCCCCCCCCCCCCCCCCCCCCCCCCCCCCCCCCCCCCCCCCCCCCCCCCCCCCCCCCCCCCCCCCCCCCCCCCCCCCCCCCCCCCCCCCCCCCCCCCCCCCCCCCCCCCCCCCCCCCCCCCCCCCCCCCCCCCCCCCCCCCCCCCCCCCCCCCCCCCCCCCCCCCCCCCCCCCCCCCCCCCCCCCCCCCCCCCCCCCCCCCCCCCCCCCCCCCCCCCCCCCCCCCCCCCCCCCCCCCCCCCCCCCCCCCCCCCCCCCCCCCCCCCCCCCCCCCCCCCCCCCCCCCCCCCCCCCCCCCCCCCCCCCCCCCCCCCCCCCCCCCCCCCCCCCCCCCCCCCCCCCCCCCCCCCCCCCCCCCCCCCCCCCCCCCCCCCCCCCCCCCCCCCCCCCCCCCCCCCCCCCCCCCCCCCCCCCCCCCCCCCCCCCCCCCCCCCCCCCCCCCCCCCCCCCCCCCCCCCCCCCCCCCCCCCCCCCCCCCCCCCCCCCCCCCCCCCCCCCCCCCCCCCCCCCCCCCCCCCCCCCCCCCCCCCCCCCCCCCCCCCCCCCCCCCCCCCCCCCCCCCCCCCCCCCCCCCCCCCCCCCCCCCCCCCCCCCCCCCCCCCCCCCCCCCCCCCCCCCCCCCCCCCCCCCCCCCCCCCCCCCCCCCCCCCCCCCCCCCCCCCCCCCCCCCCCCCCCCCCCCCCCCCCCCCCCCCCCCCCCCCCCCCCCCCCCCCCCCCCCCCCCCCCCCCCCCCCCCCCCCCCCCCCCCCCCCCCCCCCCCCCCCCCCCCCCCCCCCCCCCCCCCCCCCCCCCCCCCCCCCCCCCCCCCCCCCCCCCCCCCCCCCCCCCCCCCCCCCCCCCCCCCCCCCCCCCCCCCCCCCCCCCCCCCCCCCCCCCCCCCCCCCCCCCCCCCCCCCCCCCCCCCCCCCCCCCCCCCCCCCCCCCCCCCCCCCCCCCCCCCCCCCCCCCCCCCCCCCCCCCCCCCCCCCCCCCCCCCCCCCCCCCCCCCCCCCCCCCCCCCCCCCCCCCCCCCCCCCCCCCCCCCCCCCCCCCCCCCCCCCCCCCCCCCCCCCCCCCCCCCCCCCCCCCCCCCCCCCCCCCCCCCCCCCCCCCCCCCCCCCCCCCCCCCCCCCCCCCCCCCCCCCCCCCCCCCCCCCCCCCCCCCCCCCCCCCCCCCCCCCCCCCCCCCCCCCCCCCCCCCCCCCCCCCCCCCCCCCCCCCCCCCCCCCCCCCCCCCCCCCCCCCCCCCCCCCCCCCCCCCCCCCCCCCCCCCCCCCCCCCCCCCCCCCCCCCCCCCCCCCCCCCCCCCCCCCCCCCCCCCCCCCCCCCCCCCCCCCCCCCCCCCCCCCCCCCCCCCCCCCCCCCCCCCCCCCCCCCCCCCCCCCCCCCCCCCCCCCCCCCCCCCCCCCCCCCCCCCCCCCCCCCCCCCCCCCCCCCCCCCCCCCCCCCCCCCCCCCCCCCCCCCCCCCCCCCCCCCCCCCCCCCCCCCCCCCCCCCCCCCCCCCCCCCCCCCCCCCCCCCCCCCCCCCCCCCCCCCCCCCCCCCCCCCCCCCCCCCCCCCCCCCCCCCCCCCCCCCCCCCCCCCCCCCCCCCCCCCCCCCCCCCCCCCCCCCCCCCCCCCCCCCCCCCCCCCCCCCCCCCCCCCCCCCCCCCCCCCCCCCCCCCCCCCCCCCCCCCCCCCCCCCCCCCCCCCCCCCCCCCCCCCCCCCCCCCCCCCCCCCCCCCCCCCCCCCCCCCCCCCCCCCCCCCCCCCCCCCCCCCCCCCCCCCCCCCCCCCCCCCCCCCCCCCCCCCCCCCCCCCCCCCCCCCCCCCCCCCCCCCCCCCCCCCCCCCCCCCCCCCCCCCCCCCCCCCCCCCCCCCCCCCCCCCCCCCCCCCCCCCCCCCCCCCCCCCCCCCCCCCCCCCCCCCCCCCCCCCCCCCCCCCCCCCCCCCCCCCCCCCCCCCCCCCCCCCCCCCCCCCCCCCCCCCCCCCCCCCCCCCCCCCCCCCCCCCCCCCCCCCCCCCCCCCCCCCCCCCCCCCCCCCCCCCCCCCCCCCCCCCCCCCCCCCCCCCCCCCCCCCCCCCCCCCCCCCCCCCCCCCCCCCCCCCCCCCCCCCCCCCCCCCCCCCCCCCCCCCCCCCCCCCCCCCCCCCCCCCCCCCCCCCCCCCCCCCCCCCCCCCCCCCCCCCCCCCCCCCCCCCCCCCCCCCCCCCCCCCCCCCCCCCCCCCCCCCCCCCCCCCCCCCCCCCCCCCCCCCCCCCCCCCCCCCCCCCCCCCCCCCCCCCCCCCCCCCCCCCCCCCCCCCCCCCCCCCCCCCCCCCCCCCCCCCCCCCCCCCCCCCCCCCCCCCCCCCCCCCCCCCCCCCCCCCCCCCCCCCCCCCCCCCCCCCCCCCCCCCCCCCCCCCCCCCCCCCCCCCCCCCCCCCCCCCCCCCCCCCCCCCCCCCCCCCCCCCCCCCCCCCCCCCCCCCCCCCCCCCCCCCCCCCCCCCCCCCCCCCCCCCCCCCCCCCCCCCCCCCCCCCCCCCCCCCCCCCCCCCCCCCCCCCCCCCCCCCCCCCCCCCCCCCCCCCCCCCCCCCCCCCCCCCCCCCCCCCCCCCCCCCCCCCCCCCCCCCCCCCCCCCCCCCCCCCCCCCCCCCCCCCCCCCCCCCCCCCCCCCCCCCCCCCCCCCCCCCCCCCCCCCCCCCCCCCCCCCCCCCCCCCCCCCCCCCCCCCCCCCCCCCCCCCCCCCCCCCCCCCCCCCCCCCCCCCCCCCCCCCCCCCCCCCCCCCCCCCCCCCCCCCCCCCCCCCCCCCCCCCCCCCCCCCCCCCCCCCCCCCCCCCCCCCCCCCCCCCCCCCCCCCCCCCCCCCCCCCCCCCCCCCCCCCCCCCCCCCCCCCCCCCCCCCCCCCCCCCCCCCCCCCCCCCCCCCCCCCCCCCCCCCCCCCCCCCCCCCCCCCCCCCCCCCCCCCCCCCCCCCCCCCCCCCCCCCCCCCCCCCCCCCCCCCCCCCCCCCCCCCCCCCCCCCCCCCCCCCCCCCCCCCCCCCCCCCCCCCCCCCCCCCCCCCCCCCCCCCCCCCCCCCCCCCCCCCCCCCCCCCCCCCCCCCCCCCCCCCCCCCCCCCCCCCCCCCCCCCCCCCCCCCCCCCCCCCCCCCCCCCCCCCCCCCCCCCCCCCCCCCCCCCCCCCCCCCCCCCCCCCCCCCCCCCCCCCCCCCCCCCCCCCCCCCCCCCCCCCCCCCCCCCCCCCCCCCCCCCCCCCCCCCCCCCCCCCCCCCCCCCCCCCCCCCCCCCCCCCCCCCCCCCCCCCCCCCCCCCCCCCCCCCCCCCCCCCCCCCCCCCCCCCCCCCCCCCCCCCCCCCCCCCCCCCCCCCCCCCCCCCCCCCCCCCCCCCCCCCCCCCCCCCCCCCCCCCCCCCCCCCCCCCCCCCCCCCCCCCCCCCCCCCCCCCCCCCCCCCCCCCCCCCCCCCCCCCCCCCCCCCCCCCCCCCCCCCCCCCCCCCCCCCCCCCCCCCCCCCCCCCCCCCCCCCCCCCCCCCCCCCCCCCCCCCCCCCCCCCCCCCCCCCCCCCCCCCCCCCCCCCCCCCCCCCCCCCCCCCCCCCCCCCCCCCCCCCCCCCCCCCCCCCCCCCCCCCCCCCCCCCCCCCCCCCCCCCCCCCCCCCCCCCCCCCCCCCCCCCCCCCCCCCCCCCCCCCCCCCCCCCCCCCCCCCCCCCCCCCCCCCCCCCCCCCCCCCCCCCCCCCCCCCCCCCCCCCCCCCCCCCCCCCCCCCCCCCCCCCCCCCCCCCCCCCCCCCCCCCCCCCCCCCCCCCCCCCCCCCCCCCCCCCCCCCCCCCCCCCCCCCCCCCCCCCCCCCCCCCCCCCCCCCCCCCCCCCCCCCCCCCCCCCCCCCCCCCCCCCCCCCCCCCCCCCCCCCCCCCCCCCCCCCCCCCCCCCCCCCCCCCCCCCCCCCCCCCCCCCCCCCCCCCCCCCCCCCCCCCCCCCCCCCCCCCCCCCCCCCCCCCCCCCCCCCCCCCCCCCCCCCCCCCCCCCCCCCCCCCCCCCCCCCCCCCCCCCCCCCCCCCCCCCCCCCCCCCCCCCCCCCCCCCCCCCCCCCCCCCCCCCCCCCCCCCCCCCCCCCCCCCCCCCCCCCCCCCCCCCCCCCCCCCCCCCCCCCCCCCCCCCCCCCCCCCCCCCCCCCCCCCCCCCCCCCCCCCCCCCCCCCCCCCCCCCCCCCCCCCCCCCCCCCCCCCCCCCCCCCCCCCCCCCCCCCCCCCCCCCCCCCCCCCCCCCCCCCCCCCCCCCCCCCCCCCCCCCCCCCCCCCCCCCCCCCCCCCCCCCCCCCCCCCCCCCCCCCCCCCCCCCCCCCCCCCCCCCCCCCCCCCCCCCCCCCCCCCCCCCCCCCCCCCCCCCCCCCCCCCCCCCCCCCCCCCCCCCCCCCCCCCCCCCCCCCCCCCCCCCCCCCCCCCCCCCCCCCCCCCCCCCCCCCCCCCCCCCCCCCCCCCCCCCCCCCCCCCCCCCCCCCCCCCCCCCCCCCCCCCCCCCCCCCCCCCCCCCCCCCCCCCCCCCCCCCCCCCCCCCCCCCCCCCCCCCCCCCCCCCCCCCCCCCCCCCCCCCCCCCCCCCCCCCCCCCCCCCCCCCCCCCCCCCCCCCCCCCCCCCCCCCCCCCCCCCCCCCCCCCCCCCCCCCCCCCCCCCCCCCCCCCCCCCCCCCCCCCCCCCCCCCCCCCCCCCCCCCCCCCCCCCCCCCCCCCCCCCCCCCCCCCCCCCCCCCCCCCCCCCCCCCCCCCCCCCCCCCCCCCCCCCCCCCCCCCCCCCCCCCCCCCCCCCCCCCCCCCCCCCCCCCCCCCCCCCCCCCCCCCCCCCCCCCCCCCCCCCCCCCCCCCCCCCCCCCCCCCCCCCCCCCCCCCCCCCCCCCCCCCCCCCCCCCCCCCCCCCCCCCCCCCCCCCCCCCCCCCCCCCCCCCCCCCCCCCCCCCCCCCCCCCCCCCCCCCCCCCCCCCCCCCCCCCCCCCCCCCCCCCCCCCCCCCCCCCCCCCCCCCCCCCCCCCCCCCCCCCCCCCCCCCCCCCCCCCCCCCCCCCCCCCCCCCCCCCCCCCCCCCCCCCCCCCCCCCCCCCCCCCCCCCCCCCCCCCCCCCCCCCCCCCCCCCCCCCCCCCCCCCCCCCCCCCCCCCCCCCCCCCCCCCCCCCCCCCCCCCCCCCCCCCCCCCCCCCCCCCCCCCCCCCCCCCCCCCCCCCCCCCCCCCCCCCCCCCCCCCCCCCCCCCCCCCCCCCCCCCCCCCCCCCCCCCCCCCCCCCCCCCCCCCCCCCCCCCCCCCCCCCCCCCCCCCCCCCCCCCCCCCCCCCCCCCCCCCCCCCCCCCCCCCCCCCCCCCCCCCCCCCCCCCCCCCCCCCCCCCCCCCCCCCCCCCCCCCCCCCCCCCCCCCCCCCCCCCCCCCCCCCCCCCCCCCCCCCCCCCCCCCCCCCCCCCCCCCCCCCCCCCCCCCCCCCCCCCCCCCCCCCCCCCCCCCCCCCCCCCCCCCCCCCCCCCCCCCCCCCCCCCCCCCCCCCCCCCCCCCCCCCCCCCCCCCCCCCCCCCCCCCCCCCCCCCCCCCCCCCCCCCCCCCCCCCCCCCCCCCCCCCCCCCCCCCCCCCCCCCCCCCCCCCCCCCCCCCCCCCCCCCCCCCCCCCCCCCCCCCCCCCCCCCCCCCCCCCCCCCCCCCCCCCCCCCCCCCCCCCCCCCCCCCCCCCCCCCCCCCCCCCCCCCCCCCCCCCCCCCCCCCCCCCCCCCCCCACCCCCCCCCCCCCCCCCCCCCCCCCCCCCCCCCCCCCCCCCCCCCCCCCCCCCCCCCCCCCCCCCCCCCCCCCCCCCCCCCCCCCCCCCCCCCCCCCCCCCCCCCCCCCCCCCCCCCCCCCCCCCCCCCCCCCCCCCCCCCCCCCCCCCCCCCCCCCCCCCCCCCCCCCCCCCCCCCCCCCCCCCCCCCCCCCCCCCCCCCCCCCCCCCCCCCCCCCCCCCCCCCCCCCCCCCCCCCCCCCCCCCCCCCCCCCCCCCCCCCCCCCCCCCCCCCCCCCCCCCCCCCCCCCCCCCCCCCCCCCCCCCCCCCCCCCCCCCCCCCCCCCCCCCCCCCCCCCCCCCCCCCCCCCCCCCCCCCCCCCCCCCCCCCCCCCCCCCCCCCCCCCCCCCCCCCCCCCCCCCCCCCCCCCCCCCCCCCCCCCCCCCCCCCCCCCCCCCCCCCCCCCCCCCCCCCCCCCCCCCCCCCCCCCCCCCCCCCCCCCCCCCCCCCCCCCCCCCCCCCCCCCCCCCCCCCCCCCCCCCCCCCCCCCCCCCCCCCCCCCCCCCCCCCCCCCCCCCCCCCCCCCCCCCCCCCCCCCCCCCCCCCCCCCCCCCCCCCCCCCCCCCCCCCCCCCCCCCCCCCCCCCCCCCCCCCCCCCCCCCCCCCCCCCCCCCCCCCCCCCCCCCCCCCCCCCCCCCCCCCCCCCCCCCCCCCCCCCCCCCCCCCCCCCCCCCCCCCCCCCCCCCCCCCCCCCCCCCCCCCCCCCCCCCCCCCCCCCCCCCCCCCCCCCCCCCCCCCCCCCCCCCCCCCCCCCCCCCCCCCCCCCCCCCCCCCCCCCCCCCCCCCCCCCCCCCCCCCCCCCCCCCCCCCCCCCCCCCCCCCCCCCCCCCCCCCCCCCCCCCCCCCCCCCCCCCCCCCCCCCCCCCCCCCCCCCCCCCCCCCCCCCCCCCCCCCCCCCCCCCCCCCCCCCCCCCCCCCCCCCCCCCCCCCCCCCCCCCCCCCCCCCCCCCCCCCCCCCCCCCCCCCCCCCCCCCCCCCCCCCCCCCCCCCCCCCCCCCCCCCCCCCCCCCCCCCCCCCCCCCCCCCCCCCCCCCCCCCCCCCCCCCCCCCCCCCCCCCCCCCCCCCCCCCCCCCCCCCCCCCCCCCCCCCCCCCCCCCCCCCCCCCCCCCCCCCCCCCCCCCCCCCCCCCCCCCCCCCCCCCCCCCCCCCCCCCCCCCCCCCCCCCCCCCCCCCCCCCCCCCCCCCCCCCCCCCCCCCCCCCCCCCCCCCCCCCCCCCCCCCCCCCCCCCCCCCCCCCCCCCCCCCCCCCCCCCCCCCCCCCCCCCCCCCCCCCCCCCCCCCCCCCCCCCCCCCCCCCCCCCCCCCCCCCCCCCCCCCCCCCCCCCCCCCCCCCCCCCCCCCCCCCCCCCCCCCCCCCCCCCCCCCCCCCCCCCCCCCCCCCCCCCCCCCCCCCCCCCCCCCCCCCCCCCCCCCCCCCCCCCCCCCCCCCCCCCCCCCCCCCCCCCCCCCCCCCCCCCCCCCCCCCCCCCCCCCCCCCCCCCCCCCCCCCCCCCCCCCCCCCCCCCCCCCCCCCCCCCCCCCCCCCCCCCCCCCCCCCCCCCCCCCCCCCCCCCCCCCCCCCCCCCCCCCCCCCCCCCCCCCCCCCCCCCCCCCCCCCCCCCCCCCCCCCCCCCCCCCCCCCCCCCCCCCCCCCCCCCCCCCCCCCCCCCCCCCCCCCCCCCCCCCCCCCCCCCCCCCCCCCCCCCCCCCCCCCCCCCCCCCCCCCCCCCCCCCCCCCCCCCCCCCCCCCCCCCCCCCCCCCCCCCCCCCCCCCCCCCCCCCCCCCCCCCCCCCCCCCCCCCCCCCCCCCCCCCCCCCCCCCCCCCCCCCCCCCCCCCCCCCCCCCCCCCCCCCCCCCCCCCCCCCCCCCCCCCCCCCCCCCCCCCCCCCCCCCCCCCCCCCCCCCCCCCCCCCCCCCCCCCCCCCCCCCCCCCCCCCCCCCCCCCCCCCCCCCCCCCCCCCCCCCCCCCCCCCCCCCCCCCCCCCCCCCCCCCCCCCCCCCCCCCCCCCCCCCCCCCCCCCCCCCCCCCCCCCCCCCCCCCCCCCCCCCCCCCCCCCCCCCCCCCCCCCCCCCCCCCCCCCCCCCCCCCCCCCCCCCCCCCCCCCCCCCCCCCCCCCCCCCCCCCCCCCCCCCCCCCCCCCCCCCCCCCCCCCCCCCCCCCCCCCCCCCCCCCCCCCCCCCCCCCCCCCCCCCCCCCCCCCCCCCCCCCCCCCCCCCCCCCCCCCCCCCCCCCCCCCCCCCCCCCCCCCCCCCCCCCCCCCCCCCCCCCCCCCCCCCCCCCCCCCCCCCCCCCCCCCCCCCCCCCCCCCCCCCCCCCCCCCCCCCCCCCCCCCCCCCCCCCCCCCCCCCCCCCCCCCCCCCCCCCCCCCCCCCCCCCCCCCCCCCCCCCCCCCCCCCCCCCCCCCCCCCCCCCCCCCCCCCCCCCCCCCCCCCCCCCCCCCCCCCCCCCCCCCCCCCCCCCCCCCCCCCCCCCCCCCCCCCCCCCCCCCCCCCCCCCCCCCCCCCCCCCCCCCCCCCCCCCCCCCCCCCCCCCCCCCCCCCCCCCCCCCCCCCCCCCCCCCCCCCCCCCCCCCCCCCCCCCCCCCCCCCCCCCCCCCCCCCCCCCCCCCCCCCCCCCCCCCCCCCCCCCCCCCCCCCCCCCCCCCCCCCCCCCCCCCCCCCCCCCCCCCCCCCCCCCCCCCCCCCCCCCCCCCCCCCCCCCCCCCCCCCCCCCCCCCCCCCCCCCCCCCCCCCCCCCCACCCCCCCCCCCCCCCCCCCCCCCCCCCCCCCCCCCCCCCCCCCCCCCCCCCCCCCCCCCCCCCCCCCCCCCCCCCCCCCCCCCCCCCCCCCCCCCCCCCCCCCCCCCCCCCCCCCCCCCCCCCCCCCCCCCCCCCCCCCCCCCCCCCCCCCCCCCCCCCCCCCCCCCCCCCCCCCCCCCCCCCCCCCCCCCCCCCCCCCCCCCCCCCCCCCCCCCCCCCCCCCCCCCCCCCCCCCCCCCCCCCCCCCCCCCCCCCCCCCCCCCCCCCCCCCCCCCCCCCCCCCCCCCCCCCCCCCCCCCCCCCCCCCCCCCCCCCCCCCCCCCCCCCCCCCCCCCCCCCCCCCCCCCCCCCCCCCCCCCCCCCCCCCCCCCCCCCCCCCCCCCCCCCCCCCCCCCCCCCCCCCCCCCCCCCCCCCCCCCCCCCCCCCCCCCCCCCCCCCCCCCCCCCCCCCCCCCCCCCCCCCCCCCCCCCCCCCCCCCCCCCCCCCCCACCCCCCCCCCCCCCCCCCCCCCCCCCCCCCCCCCCCCCCCCCCACCCCCCCCCCCCCCCCCCCCCCCCCCCCCCCCCCCCCCCCCCCCCCCCCCCCCCCCCCCCCCCCCCCCCCCCCCCCCCCCCCCCCCCCCCCCCCCCCCCCCCCCCCCCCCCCCCCCCCCCCCCCCCCCCCCCCCCCCCCCCCCCCCCCCCCCCCCCCCCCCCCCCCCCCCCCCCCCCCCCCCCCCCCCCCCCCCCCCCCCCCCCCCCCCCCCCCCCCCCCCCCCCCCCCCCCCCCCCCCCCCCCCCCCCCCCCCCCCCCCCCCCCCCCCCCCCCCCCCCCCCCCCCCCCCCCCCCCCCCCCCCCCCCCCCCCCCCCCCCCCCCCCCCCCCCCCCCCCCCCCCCCCCCCCCCCCCCCCCCCCCCCCCCCCCCCCCCCCCCCCCCCCCCCCCCCCCCCCCCCCCCCCCCCCCCCCCCCCCCCCCCCCCCCCCCCCCCCCCCCCCCCCCCCCCCCCCCCCCCCCCCCCCCCCCCCCCCCCCCCCCCCCCCCCCCCCCCCCCCCCCCCCCCCCCCCCACCCCCCCCCCCCCCCCCCCCCCCCCCCCCCCCCCCCCCCCCCCCCCCCCCCCCCCCCCCCCCCCCCCCCCCCCCCCCCCCCCCCCCCCCCCCCCCCCCCCCCCCCCCCCCCCCCCCCCCCCCCCCCCCCCCCCCCCCCCCCCCCCCCCCCCCCCCCCCCCCCCCCCCCCCCCCCCCCCCCCCCCCCCCCCCCCCCCCCCCCCCCCCCCCCCCCCCCCCCCCCCCCCCCCCCCCCCCCCCCCCCCCCCCCCCCCCCCCCCCCCCCCCCCCCCCCCCCCCCCCCCCCCCCCCCCCCCCCCCCCCCCCCCCCCCCCCCCCCCCCCCCCCCCCCCCCCCCCCCCCCCCCCCCCCCCCCCCCCCCCCCCCCCCCCCCCCCCCCCCCCCCCCCCCCCCCCCCCCCCCCCCCCCCCCCCCCCCCCCCCCCCCCCCCCCCCCCCCCCCCCCCCCCCCCCCCCCCCCCCCCCCCCCCCCCCCCCCCCCCCCCCCCCCCCCCCCCCCCCCCCCCCCCCCCCCCCCCCCCCCCCCCCCCCCCCCCCCCCCCCCCCCCCCCCCCCCCCCCCCCCCCCCCCCCCCCCCCCCCCCCCCCCCCCCCCCCCCCCCCCCCCCCCCCCCCCCCCCCCCCCCCCCCCCCCCCCCCCCCCCCCCCCCCCCCCCCCCCCCCCCCCCCCCCCCCCCCCCCCCCCCCCCCCCCCCCCCCCCCCCCCCCCCCCCCCCCCCCCCCCCCCCCCCCCCCCCCCCCCCCCCCCCCCCCCCCCCCCCCCCCCCCCCCCCCCCCCCCCCCCCCCCCCCCCCCCCCCCCCCCCCCCCCCCCCCCCCCCCCCCCCCCCCCCCCCCCCCCCCCCCCCCCCCCCCCCCCCCCCCCCCCCCCCCCCCCCCCCCCCCCCCCCCCCCCCCCCCCCCCCCCCCCCCCCCCCCCCCCCCCCCCCCCCCCCCCCCCCCCCCCCCCCCCCCCCCCCCCCCCCCACCCCCCCCCCCCCCCCCCCCCCCCCCCCCCCCCCCCCCCCCCCCCCCCCCCCCCCCCCCCCCCCCCCCCCCCCCCCCCCCCCCCCCCCCCCCCCCCCCCCCCCCCCCCCCCCCCCCCCCCCCCCCCCCCCCCCCCCCCCCCCCCCCCCCCCCCCCCCCCCCCCCCCCCCCCCCCCCCCCCCCCCCCCCCCCCCCCCCCCCCCCCCCCCCCCCCCCCCCCCCCCCCCCCCCCCCCCCCCCCCCCACCCCCCCCCCCCCCCCCCCCCCCCCCCCCCCCCCCCCCCCCCCCCCCCCCCCCCCCCCCCCCCCCCCCCCCCCCCCCCCCCCCCCCCCCCCCCCCCCCCCCCCCCCCCCCCCCCCCCCCCCCCCCCCCCCCCCCCCCCCCCCCCCCCCCCCCCCCCACCCCCCCCCCCCCCCCCCCCCCCCCCCCCCCCCCCCCCCCCCCCAACCCCCCCCCCCCCCCCCCCCCCCCCCCCCCCCCCCCCCCCCCCCCCCCCCCCCCCCCCCCCCCCCCCCCCCCCCCCCCCCCCCCCCCCCCCCCCCCCCCCCCCCCCCCCCCCCCCCCCCCCCCCCCCCCCCCCCCCCCCCCCCCCCCCCCCCCCCCCCCCCCCCCCCCCCCCCCCCCCCCCCCCCCCCCCCCCCCCCCCCCCCCCCCCCCCCCCCCCCCCCCCCCCCCCCCCCCCCCCCCCCCCCCCCCCCCCCCCCCCCCCCCCCCCCCCCCCCCCCCCCCCCCCCCCCCCCCCCCCCCCCCCCCCCCCCCCCCCCCCCCCCCCCCCCCCCCCCCCCCCCCCCCCCCCCCCCCCCCCCCCCCCCCCCCCCCCCCCCCCCCCCCCCCCCCCCCCCCCCCCCCCCCCCCCCCCCCCCCCCCCCCCCCCCCCCCCCCCCCCCCCCCCCCCCCCCCCCCCCACCCCCCCCCCCCCCCCCCCCCCCCCCCCCCCCCCCCCCCCCCCCCCCCCAACCCCCCCCCCCCCCCCCCCCCCCCCCCCCCCCCCCCCCCCCCCCCCCCCCCCCCCCCCCCCCCCCCCCCCCCCCCCCCCCCCCCCCCCCCCCCCCCCCCCCCCCCCCCCCCCCCCCCCCCCCCCCCCCCCCCCCCCCCCCCCCCCCCCCCCCCCCCCCCCCCCCCCCCCCCCCCCCCCCCCCCCCCCCCCCCCCCCCCCCCCCCCCCCCCCCCCCCCCCCCCCCCCCCCCCCCCCCCCCCCCCCCCCCCCCCCCCCCCCCCCCCCCCCCCCCCCCCCCCCCCCCCCCCCCCCCCCCCCCCCCCCCCCCCCCCCCCCCCCCCCCCCCCCCCCCCCCCCCCCCCCCCCCCCCCCCCCCCCCCCCCCCCCCCCCCCCCCCCCCCCCCCCCCCCCCCCCCCCCCCCCCCCCCCCCCCCCCCCCCCCCCCCCCCCCCCCCCCCCCCCCCCCCCCCCCCCCCCCCCCCCCCCCCCCCCCCCCCCCCCCCCCCCCCCCCCCCCCCCCCCACCCCCCCCCCCCCCCCCCCCCACCCCCCCCCCCCCCCCCCCCCCCCCCCCCCCCCCCCCCCCCCCCCCCCCCCCCCCCCCCCCCCCCCCCCCCCCCCCCCCCCCCCCCCCCCCCCCCCCCCCCCCCCCCCCCCCCCCCCCCCCCCCCCCCCCCCCCCCCCCCCCCCCCCCCCCCCCCCCCCCCCCCCCCCCCCCCCCCCCCCCCCCCCCCCCCCCCCCCCCCCCCCCCCCCCCCCCCCCCCCCCCCCCCCCCCCCCCCCCCCCCCCCCCCCCCCCCCCCCCCCCCCCCCCCCCCCCCCCCCCCCCCCCCCCCCCCCCCCCCCCCCCCCCCCCCCCCCCCCCCCCCCCCCCCCCCCCCCCCCCCCCCCCCCCCCCCCCCCCCCCCCCCCCCCCCCCCCCCCCCCCCCCCCCCCCCCCCCCCCCCCCCCCCCCCCCCCCCCCCCCCCCCCCCCCCCCCCCCCCCCCCCCCCCCCCCCCCCCCCCCCCCCCCCCCCACCCCCCCCCCCCCCCCCCCCCCCCCCCCCCCCCCCCCCCCCCCCCCCCCCCCCCCCCCCCCCCCCCCCCCCCCCCCCCCCCCCCCCCCCCCCCCCCCCCCCCCCCCCCCCCCCCCCCCCCCCCCCCCCCCCCCCCCCCCCCCCCCCCCCCCCCCCCCCCCCCCCCCCCCCCCCCCCCCCCCCCCCCCCCCCCCCCCCCCCCCCCCCCCCCCCCCCCCCCCCCCCCCCCCCCCCCCCCCCCCCCCCCCCCCCCCCCCCCCCCCCCCCCCCCCCCCCCCCCCCCCCCCCCCCCCCCCCCCCCCCCCCCCCCCCCCCCCCCCCCCCCCCCCCCCCCCCCCCCCCCCCCCCCCCCCCCCCCCCCCCCCCCCCCCCCCCCCCCCCCCCCCCCCCCCCCCCCCCCCCCCCCCCCCCCCCCCCCCCCCCCCCCCCCCCCCCCCCCCCCCCCCCCCCCCCCCCCCCCCCCCCCCCCCCCCCCCCCCCCCCCCCCCCCCCCCCCCCCCCCCCCCCCCCCCCCCCCCCCCCCCCCCCCCCCCCCCCCCCCCCCCCCCCCCCCCCCCCCCCCCCCCCCCCCCCCCCCCCCCCCCCCCCCCCCCCCCCCCCCCCCCCCCCCCCCCCCCCCCCCCCCCCCCCCCCCCCCCCCCCCCCCCCCCCCCCCCCCCCCCCCCCCCCCCCCCCCCCCCCCCCCCCCCCCCCCCCCCCCCCCCCCCCCCCCCCCCCCCCCCCCCCCCCCCCCCCCCCCCCCCCCCCCCCCCCCCCCCCCCCCCCCCCCCCCCCCCCCCCCCCCCCCCCCCCCCCCCCCCCCCCCCCCCCCCCCCCCCCCCCCCCCCCCCCCCCCCCCCCCCCCCCCCCCCCCCCCCCCCCCCCCCCCCCCCCCCCCCCCCCCCCCCCCCCCCCCCCCCCCCCCCCCCCCCCCCCCCCCCCCCCCCCCCCCCCCCCCCCCCCCCCCCCCCCCCCCCCCCCCCCCCCCCCCCCCCCCCCCCCCCCCCCCCCCCCCCCCCCCCCCCCCCCCCCCCCCCCCCCCCCCCCCCCCCCCCCCCCCCCCCCCCCCCCCCCCCCCCCCCCCCCCCCCCCCCCCCCCCCCCCCCCCCCCCCCCCCCCCCCCCCCCCCCCCCCCCCCCCCCCCCCCCCCCCCCCCCCCCCCCCCCCCCCCCCCCCCCCCCCCCCCCCCCCCCCCCCCCCCCCCCCCCCCCCCCCCCCCCCCCCCCCCCCCCCCCCCCCCCCCCCCCCCCCCCCCCCCCCCCCCCCCCCCCCCCCCCCCCCCCCCCCCCCCCCCCCCCCCCCCCCCCCCCCCCCCCCCCCCCCCCCCCCCCCCCCCCCCCCCCCCCCCCCCCCCCCCCCCCCCCCCCCCCCCCCCCCCCCCCCCCCCCCCCCCCCCCCCCCCCCCCCCCCCCCCCCCCCCCCCCCCCCCCCCCCCCCCCCCCCCCCCCCCCCCCCCCCCCCCCCCCCCCCCCCCCCCCCCCCCCCCCCCCCCCCCCCCCCCCCCCCCCCCCCCCCCCCCCCCCCCCCCCCCCCCCCCCCCCCCCCCCCCCCCCCCCCCCCCCCCCCCCCCCCCCCCCCCCCCCCCCCCCCCCCCCCCCCCCCCCCCCCCCCCACCCCCCCCCCCCCCCCCCCCCCCCCCCCCCCCCCCCCCCCCCCCCCCCCCCCCCCCCCCCCCCCCCCCCCCCCCCCCCCCCCCCCCCCCCCCCCCCCCCCCCCCCCCCCCCCCCCCCCCCCCCCCCCCCCCCCCCCCCCCCCCCCCCCCCCCCCCCCCCCCCCCCCCCCCCCCCCCCCCCCCCCCCCCCCCCCCCCCCCCCCCCCCCCCCCCCCCCCCCCCCCCCCCCCCCCCCCCCCCCCCCCCCCCCCCCCCCCCCCCCCCCCCCCCCCCCCCCCCCCCCCCCCCCCCCCCCCCCCCCCCCCCCCCCCCCCCCCCCCCCCCCCCCCCCCCCCCCCCCCCCCCCCCCCCCCCCCCCCCCCCCCCCCCCCCCCCCCCCCCCCCCCCCCCCCCCCCCCCCCCCCCCCCCCCCCCCCCCCCCCCCCCCCCCCCCCCCCCCCCCCCCCCCCCCCCCCCCCCCCCCCCCCCCCCCCCCCCCCCCCCCCCCCCCCCCCCCCCCCCCCCCCCCCCCCCCCCCCCCCCCCCCCCCCCCCCCCCCCCCCCCCCCCCCCCCCCCCCCCCCCCCCCCCCCCCCCCCCCCCCCCCCCCCCCCCCCCCCCCCCCCCCCCCCCCCCCCCCCCCCCCCCCCCCCCCCCCCCCCCCCCCCCCCCCCCCCCCCCCCCCCCCCCCCCCCCCCCCCCCCCCCCCCCCCCCCCCCCCCCCCCCCCCCCCCCCCCCCCCCCCCCCCCCCCCCCCCCCCCCCCCCCCCCCCCCCCCCCCCCCCCCCCCCCCCCCCCCCCCCCCCCCCCCCCCCCCCCCCCCCCCCCCCCCCCCCCCCCCCCCCCCCCCCCCCCCCCCCCCCCCCCCCCCCCCCCCCCCCCCCCCCCCCCCCCCCCCCCCCCCCCCCCCCCCCCCCCCCCCCCCCCCCCCCCCCCCCCCCCCCCCCCCCCCCCCCCCCCCCCCCCCCCCCCCCCCCCCCCCCCCCCCCCCCCCCCCCCCCCCCCCCCCCCCCCCCCCCCCCCCCCCCCCCCCCCCCCCCCCCCCCCCCCCCCCCCCCCCCCCCCCCCCCCCCCCCCCCCCCCCCCCCCCCCCCCCCCCCCCCCCCCCCCCCCCCCCCCCCCCCCCCCCCCCCCCCCCCCCCCCCCCCCCCCCCCCCCCCCCCCCCCCCCCCCCCCCCCCCCCCCCCCCCCCCCCCCCCCCCCCCCCCCCCCCCCCCCCCCCCCCCCCCCCCCCCCCCCCCCCCCCCCCCCCCCCCCCCCCCCCCCCCCCCCCCCCCCCCCCCCCCCCCCCCCCCCCCCCCCCCCCCCCCCCCCCCCCCCCCCCCCCCCCCCCCCCCCCCCCCCCCCCCCCCCCCCCCCCCCCCCCCCCCCCCCCCCCCCCCCCCCCCCCCCCCCCCCCCCCCCCCCCCCCCCCCCCCCCCCCCCCCCCCCCCCCCCCCCCCCCCCCCCCCCCCCCCCCCCCCCCCCCCCCCCCCCCCCCCCCCCCCCCCCCCCCCCCCCCCCCCCCCCCCCCCCCCCCCCCCCCCCCCCCCCCCCCCCCCCCCCCCCCCCCCCCCCCCCCCCCCCCCCCCCCCCCCCCCCCCCCCCCCCCCCCCCCCCCCCCCCCCCCCCCCCCCCCCCCCCCCCCCCCCCCCCCCCCCCCCCCCCCCCCCCCCCCCCCCCCCCCCCCCCCCCCCCCCCCCCCCCCCCCCCCCCCCCCCCCCCCCCCCCCCCCCCCCCCCCCCCCCCCCCCCCCCCCCCCCCCCCCCCCCCCCCCCCCCCCCCCCCCCCCCCCCCCCCCCCCCCCCCCCCCCCCCCCCCCCCCCCCCCCCCCCCCCCCCCCCCCCCCCCCCCCCCCCCCCCCCCCCCCCCCCCCCCCCCCCCCCCCCCCCCCCCCCCCCCCCCCCCCCCCCCCCCCCCCCCCCCCCCCCCCCCCCCCCCCCCCCCCCCCCCCCCCCCCCCCCCCCCCCCCCCCCCCCCCCCCCCCCCCCCCCCCCCCCCCCCCCCCCCCCCCCCCCCCCCCCCCCCCCCCCCCCCCCCCCCCCCCCCCCCCCCCCCCCCCCCCCCCCCCCCCCCCCCCCCCCCCCCCCCCCCCCCCCCCCCCCCCCCCCCCCCCCCCCCCCCCCCCCCCCCCCCCCCCCCCCCCCCCCCCCCCCCCCCCCCCCCCCCCCCCCCCCCCCCCCCCCCCCCCCCCCCCCCCCCCCCCCCCCCCCCCCCCCCCCCCCCCCCCCCCCCCCCCCCCCCCCCCCCCCCCCCCCCCCCCCCCCCCCCCCCCCCCCCCCCCCCCCCCCCCCCCCCCCCCCCCCCCCCCCCCCCCCCCCCCCCCCCCCCCCCCCCCCCCCCCCCCCCCCCCCCCCCCCCCCCCCCCCCCCCCCCCCCCCCCCCCCCCCCCCCCCCCCCCCCCCCCCCCCCCCCCCCCCCCCCCCCCCCCCCCCCCCCCCCCCCCCCCCCCCCCCCCCCCCCCCCCCCCCCCCCCCCCCCCCCCCCCCCCCCCCCCCCCCCCCCCCCCCCCCCCCCCCCCCCCCCCCCCCCCCCCCCCCCCCCCCCCCCCCCCCCCCCCCCCCCCCCCCCCCCCCCCCCCCCCCCCCCCCCCCCCCCCCCCCCCCCCCCCCCCCCCCCCCCCCCCCCCCCCCCCCCCCCCCCCCCCCCCCCCCCCCCCCCCCCCCCCCCCCCCCCCCCCCCCCCCCCCCCCCCCCCCCCCCCCCCCCCCCCCCCCCCCCCCCCCCCCCCCCCCCCCCCCCCCCCCCCCCCCCCCCCCCCCCCCCCCCCCCCCCCCCCCCCCCCCCCC
>CM040441.1:25287604-25348148 GCA_022749755.1 Azadirachta indica | reverse complement strand
CTAAAACATAAAACTAATCAAAACCAACACCAACATAATATAAGTTAAATTACTAACTCAAAGAATTCTATGAAATCATTCGTGTAATACAAGTAAAAATAAAAATTAAATTGGAAACATATATAAATAGAAAACATGTGATGTATTTGGGTGAAATTAATTTGTCACAAATTGTAATAGAACAAAAACCACAAATTGACTAATGATTCCCTTCCTGTGTTTCTTATTGATTCTGAAATGTAATTATAGTTTGATTTGTGGTCTGATACTTGTCTCACTTGGAAAAGAGTTTTCTTTTGGTATATAATAATTTTCAAGTCCTACAATGTTTTCTGATTGTGTAACTAGACAAAGATTACTGGGTCGGTTGATTTTGATGGATGGTTTCTGTTTGTATTGTGGGTTTAAAAGTTCTTGTCAATGTTTTGTTTATTATAGTTTGTGCTGGTTGCCTTGTTGATCCTGCAGCATAATTAATAGTCTGATGGATTTTTTTTTTTTATAATTATCAAGATTCTTCCTTTAATTTATAGGGCGATCTATTTTGTCTTTTCTATTTCCGCAATTAGATAATTTAAATTTGAACGTTTCTGTTCTAGTACTTAACTAGTGATTTTCTGTACTTCCTAGTATACTGTGGTGTTGATTCTTGTGTCTGTAGTGTAGTTGTACATTGATTTTATATAGTCTGATAGTTGTATTACTTGGTAAAGATTCTATTTTTTTCATTCTTTGCAGTGTTTCTGTTTATTATCAAAGCTTTATGATTTAAATTGTTTAGAAATGGGTTTATGGCGGTGGCGGAAAAAGATGGCAGATTGTATGAGAGAGATTACTCGGATGGGGAAGCTTATGGATTGTGTAGAAATCTGTGCAAATGCACGGACAAATAGCATGTTTGATAGTCCTGCTTGCATAGGCAGGAACAAAAATAATGGTTCAGCAATGGTATTGATTTTCTTTCTTGCAAATATCTTTGTTTGTCTAATTACCTATGAAATTTATGAAAATACAGAAATCTGATTTCTAGTAATTACTGAAGTCAAACACTCACAATTATATTTGTAATACTTTCATTCTTTCAAATGCCACCATCAGTTTTATCTGTAACAATTCAATGGCTATTTTAACTTTTGAAGTCCTTGTCCTGTAGGAAAAGGATGGATTTAGTGAGATTGTAGTTGTGGAAAGGAAAGGCGAGGCCTTAATTATTCATGTGAAGTGTTCATGTGGTGTGAGTTATCAAATTCTTCTCATGGGAGGAGTCAGTTACTACAAGCTCACGTAGAAGTAGCAGACGGTGCAAAAAGGCTGATAACCACAACACATGAAGCACTTGTTCGCTGGATTACAGTTTTGGTTTTGACACTTTTTGACATTTGTTCATAGAAACATGTTCTTTTACTCTCTCTGATGCCTTCTTAAGGTAGAGCTCTAACCATTCATGAGTAGGCTCATATCGCTTAAAATACTAATTATTTTGAGATTTGTGCAGCTTCTATTGTTTGATGTAGTTTGTAGGCAATATAAGTTTAGTTTAGTACATATGAATTTCTTTTGGTACCCATTTTGAATGCAGTACTAATACTAGTTACTGGTCAATTTTTGAGTAAATGATTTTTATCTTTCTGATTGAATGCTGTCAAAGTATACAAACTTTTTTGATTGTTCTTTTTGTTTTTCTTCTTTCTTTGGAAAAAAAAATTGGAAAACAAAGTGAGAATTATATTGCTCTTGGGCAGTGATAATATGTATATTGTGTTGGAACAAATGTTATTACTTATATTAACTGAAGAGATGTTTTTCTTGTTCCTCAACAAGATGCTTTTGTGAACTTGACACCGAAGACTAGAGGTTTCTAATGTTAGACTTTCATTTATATAATATGTTTTATAAATGGTTTGACTTTTCACTTTTTTCTTATGTAATTTAATTAGTTAAATGACTTAAATAATTTTGAAATTACTATATGTTCCAAAATCTATCAGAAGACAAGTTCTTATAACAGTTCCCAGCTTGAAGTCATGTTCTATTGCTTAATTCTTTGTTTAATTCTTTGTTTTCTATTGCTTGGTGTGATACTGTTAGAACTTAGCCAATGATCCCACGTGGTGTTGGGTTGGTTTAAAAAATGAACCTTAACAATATGTAGTTAGTGATCAATATCATTGTTGCATTATTGCTTTTGTTAGGGGTCATACAATCCTTATGTGGATTATCAAACATGCTATTTGTCTTTGCATTATGTCAGCCTATGAATTTATTTCGAATGGTAGACAAGTCAAACCAACTAAATTTAGTGAGCTTGTTGCTAGTCTAGGATTTCACTATGAAGAAGGGAGTTGGCCATCCCTGCAAAAACTGGTCGAGAACTAGAGCTGTTCTCCAGATGAGGTCAAGGCAGACCGAAACCAGTTAACATATGTGCGAGAGTTAACTAAAAGGAAGAAGGAGATGACTTTATACCACAAAATGTACCGTCAGATTTGTCAAGCGGCTGCAAATAGGTCACCATTTCACTTTGTTTTGAAAATATTTTGCATATATATATATTTATATATTTCGTATTTGCTAAACTAATTCACTGTTTGGTAACCTTGTGTTTGAATAATATCCACTTAAGCCAAAATTGTTCATTCATAGCCAGGGATTTGAATTCTGAAATGTACATGTTTCAGCAAGACTGCAGAATGAGTTTGTGTTCCACATACCTTTTCCATTTTTTGTTGTTATGCTTACATATTTCCAGGTTTGGCAATTTACTAAGACCTTTTATTACTAAATGGAATGAATTCTTTTAAAGACATACTGCATGTTACTTACTGAATGCTTGAGATGCGATCCTTGCACTTACTATAGATGTTGCATGTTTCTTACATAAAATTCCTCTGAAATGGTAGCTTGTATAGCTGTTGTCCTCTGAAATGCCCCACTGAATTACCTCCGAAACAGCCTATACTTAACTAATACGAGCAAGCGTATGACTAATGAATACTCCTAAGGAAACTAACGAGCAAGCGTATGACTAATGAATACTCCTAAGGAAACTAAGGAAATTTTAAGGATCGAAAAGAGATAACACATATATGTTACTAATAGAAAACAGCAACTAGAAAATATAATAGTCATGATATATCTTCAAAACAAAACCAGGACTAGAGCATATGTGTTATAAAAATGAAAGGGCAGATGATGAAAACTTGTCCCATAGATAACAGTGGTAATATTTCTTTTTTCAATTTTTTTTTTCAATTAAAGACTATTTAAATAGATAGCGTCCAGTCTCCAAGCAATCATATCTGCAAATTAATACTCTTTGAATCATTGCCACAGCCAGAATGTATTTGTTCCTTAACTCAGTTCTTCACCAGTCAAACAGCTAGAAGGAGATTTTCTGTCAATTCAAGGGTTGTAATACCATGAAACATTCCACAATCAAAAGAGGGTTGATCCTGATCGCCAAGAGCAGAGGCTGCTACTTCCATTTGCATCAACATTTCCTACATATTTTGGGGTTTTTCTCCCTTCATTAGGCCATCAATATTATTGTAAGCATTATATCAAGCATACGAATTGAAGAGAATTTAGTAATTGTATGAATTGTAATATATTTAGGTTGAGTCCATGAAAATCCAAAAGATACTGGACCTATCTTAAAGCAAGCCTTCCAACTCCGCAGCTGAGCCAGCAGACAAACATATACTTGGAGATTAAGTAGCATGAAATGCTTGAGGTACTGAAGACAAGAAGGAAACTACCATAAATTATGACAACACTTAAGATGGTGTTTAAGATAATGCAGAAATATATATAAATAAAAAACATATAGTAAAAACAAAAATTAAATTGAAAACATATAATAAAAGTCCTTCATATAACGCAAGTAGAAAGAAAATCAAATTGAAAACGTATATAAATCAAAAGCATGTGCATGTATATTTGGGTGAAATTAGTTAGAGGAAAGTATAAATTTTGATTTTATAAACTCATTTAATGAAGAATGAAATAATGGAATTAAATATATAGAATTTTCGGATGAATCCGGGTCTTAACCCATGTGAGGGTGGAGTCGGTTACGGATCTTGAATTAGTTATTTACCGTTGAGACTATAAAAACAATTTCGGTTTCTTGCCTCACAGACAATTCAGTTCAGTTCACCTTAGTTTCAGAAACCGTGGGCTTATCTTCTTCTTCTCCCTTCTTCTCCCATCTCCACCACCCTTCATGCACTTACTCTTCCTCTTCCTCTTCGGCTTCCCACAAACGTCCATTTTCTCTTAATCCCTCCGCCAACGAAACGCAAGCTACTCGCGAGAATGCACACCAGAACATCACCTTATTCTCCAACATTCCTCCTTCGCCTCTGCCCCAACAAATCAAGTGCCCTTCAACTCCGCCATTGAATTATGCTTCGGCTAAGTTGCCGCCAAAGCCGCCCAGGAGAGAAATTATTAAAGCCGCCAAATCAAGTCCCCGAAGCAGAGAAGAAGGGAAAAGAAGATGATTCAACGGCGGAGTTCCAGGGCACTTGAATTCTTGGGGAGGAATGGAGTAGAATGGGGTGCAGTGGTGTGGTTTCTTTGGCGGAGTGATTAAGAGAAAATAGGCGTTTGTGGGAAGCAGAAGAGGTAGAGGTGGTGCATGAAGCGTCGTGGAGACGGGAGAAGAAGATGATTCCATGCACGGCTGTGGTTTTTGAAATTAAGATGGAAATTAATTGAACTGAATTGCGGTTTGGTTTTTCTTTTATGTTCTTGTTGTACGTCTTAATTGACTGATGATTGTCTGATCTCTCTAGCTTACTGTGATGTTAATTCTGGTTTTGGGAGAGCGATTATACTCTGATTTTACATAGCTTTTTTATAGTTCTGTTATGTGGTAATTAAAGATTATATTTTGTCTTTCTGAATGTAATTTTAGCTCTATGATAAAAATGTATTTATGAGTTATAATCTTCTTGAAAATAAAATATTGCTAGCACATTTTTAGGAGTTGTTCAAAGAACATGTGAATCATTAACACCCTTTTTATTTTTGATTTTAAGAAAAAGTGGTTTTACTTTCTCCCATTATTTTGTAAATTTAATTAATAGACTAACTTCTCTTTTCTCTTTCTACTTGGAAGCAATTCGAGTTGCTACTCATATATACATATAGAGCATGTAGAAAGTAGACTGATTGATGTTGTTTTTTTTATTTAGGAAGCTAGAAACATTAAGAGAAGAAATGAAAATAAGCAATCGTCTACAGTCAGGCTCAGGCAAGGCCCAATTGATCTTTCCATTCTTAAGCTCCGTAAGCATGATGCGTGATCCAGAACCTACATCTTTGTAAAAGGACTTCCCAATGTAAGGATATGGCTTCTAGAGTTTTTTTCTTAAAAAATGAAAAAGCGAGATACTGGTAATATCTTTAATATTCCTGGCAATCAATTCAACTAGGCAGGTACTATGATGTTATATATGGTTGTCAGCAAGCATTAATTAATTATTAAGTATACAAACCAGATGATGCATGAACAGTACTTGTATGTATTGATTTTGCAATATTATATATATATATATATATATATATTTACACAACAAATTGGGTTATTAATTAGTTTGTTTAACTAATAATAACTTACTGTTTAAATTAAAAGACTAGAACAGCTTAATGAGTCTTTATATATTTTTCATGCTAAGTAAGAAAGAAACAACAATAAAATCATTCCACGTATGTGGTATGGAAATTAAGTTAGAAATATATAAGTATATCCAATTGAATGGAGTACAACTACTTCAAGCCTGGCTAAGTGGTAGTATAGGGACGAATAAAGTTATAATTAAGTTGTTCTTGATCGAACACATATATGTTTAATGTTCAGATCTAAGTTTTATAATTAACTTAGTTTTCTCAATATACATTATGCAGTCCGTTATATTTTGATGTTACGTAGTCCCTTAGTTGTCTCACTTCGCAGATGATTCTTGAGTCAAATGACATTTTCATGCTGTCCCTTTTTTCTGTGTTTTTTTTCTGATGGATTAAACTTCTTCAGAAATTTATTATAGATAGGTAAAGAAACTCAGATAATATCACTCATAAATGTACATATGCCCAAATTCTCTGAGTGTAATGAATTCAACTTCCAAGAAGCTTTCGCAAAAAGTCCGATACAACCATAAACAAAACTGGCAGCAGTTTTGCACAAGAAAGACTTTCCCTTTAATGCGCCTGTCAATTGATCATAGCCTTTGGACAGAACCTCACAATGTTTTCAGCAAGTCTCATCAAAGAATACATAGGATAACATAAACGGTATAAGAATAGCCAGGTATCTTGCCTGGATCGTTCTAGCAGCATAGACAGCCATGTCTCTTTTGCTAGCAGCTTAACATGCAAGTGGATCCCTGTTTCACCCAATAAATAAGAATCATGGTGACAATTCAATGTCTAAATCATTAATTTTCTCATGATATCATTAAGAAAATTAACCCTTTAAACACTTAAAGAGTTTGAAATCCATCTATATCATATAGTAGAATGTATCAATAATGCATCTACACAGAGGATAAATATTTGTTCAAGGATGAAAGAAAAGCTAAATAGAATAACCGTACAAATGCACTTATGACCTAAATGTAGCAAACTGTATCCCAATTATCGCATTTTCTTAAGAGTAATGGAACCATCATGCGTAAATTTGTGGGTTTTTAAGTGGGTTTAGGCACTGGTTATTAGTTTGAAAGTTCTTACTTTGTATTGATTCTTCTGAACAGACAGGACAGAGAGCTCACTGGAGCATTAGGCAGCCTGTTTAATAGATGATCTGGTTCAACTGGCCATGTTGGTCCTGGTGTTGAAGCCGTGATATCAAATCTAACTTATTTTTAAACAAAGTTTTACCACATGTATAATGACCCCTACTATCTTTTGCCAAAAAATGTAATGGATAGGCATCCACATCAACAACTACCATGTACCTTCTGCAGACTGCACAGATACAAACTGCATCTGGTCCTCATTTCCTTAGAAGTTGTATAGAGACAGAAGCAGCGCTGCAGGTTGGAATGCCTCCTGTTGTTTTCTCTTCTCCCTACTTAATTTAGATAAAGATGCAAAAATACAATGAAATATGAAATCATTTCAACCAGTGCTGAATTGGTTAGCTCTTCAAATAGAAAATGAATTTATCTAGACCTCTTGAAGGTTTGAGGACTTAAAGCCAAAAGCACCACCTGCAAATTTTGTCTCCTGTACAAACAACATCATTTAAAGCAAGTTAACATCAAAAAATCCAATCTCCCTCTCTGCTAAGTAAAGGTTTCAGGAAAGAAAAGGATGTAACTTATGCTGATTATGATCTGCAACATAATGTGCATCTTCAATAGTATAAAGGCCTCTTGAAGAAAAAAGGGGCAAATTATCGATGCATCCATCTCATCCAGTATTGAAACAGCAGAATCTGGTTCCTACAGAAATCAGACAGCCTTGGGTCATGATACAATGAAATGTTTAAGTTGTAAGATTACTGACAGTACATAATCATAACAATTAAAATTAATCCTCCACTCAAAAATACAAGTCTCAAAGAACTGAGTGGGAAGAAAATTTTAAACAAGAACCATTTTTTCATGGTAGAAAGAAATGAGCATTAGGAATTAAATACCATCCACATTTAGCAGAAGTAAGTTACCTTTTTGGAGCTTAGTGCTCTAGAGTTTGTCAAAATGAAAAAGCATAAAGGCTTTTTCCTGAACTGCTCAACCAGTGACTCAAAGCTCCTGCTGAGGCAACCCACATGAGGCAACCCACATGTAAAGAAACTTGAATAGCAACTTGAATACCTGGTTTCTAGTTACAGAATCGAGTAAATATATAAAATGTAAAATGTTGATTTAAATAATTATCAAAGAAAATGCATCACTCTTGGTTTTGAACCAATATATGAAAACAAGAACACAATCTTAAAAAATGCCAAATATTTACCATTCTGTTAATACTTCAATATGGTGAACAGTTTGTGTCCCCGTCAGATCATCATCTAAAACAACCAAAGTCTTTGAATTCTTTTCTATTAGTCCTTATTATGTCACAAAATGGATCCAGTGGACACTTAGCTCGAAGAGATTGCGGGACATCTTCTTTCTAAGAATGGGAAGCTTTACTTCAACTCTAACACCAGAAAGTGTTTCATAGACATATGGAGATTGACAAAAAGCAGTTAAACCTCACAACTATTCAATTGTAATCATAGACAATTTTGCAGAATGCCAAAATTATACAAGTAGTACATGTATATCACAGGAAGCATGTATGTATGAGAAAAAGAAATAGTTTAGTTATTCAAATTCAAAAACAATTTATTTGAGAATTTGAATAGAATTTACAAATCATAACTGAAAGGAAAACCATCAGCACACAACCTTTGAACCTTAACAATATCTAATTTAGTCTCATTCAACAGAAACTTTTGTTCTGACAGATCATATACATAAATATAATGACATCTTTGGTAATCAACAACACTTTGCATAATCAATACTCCCACTGAAAACTAATAAAGAGCAAACCTAGTTTTTCCATCCAGTACAAAATAAAGTAAACAATTTCTTTTTTCTACTTTGCGGAATAAATATTATATCATGAACTGGCAGTACATGTACATACCTTAACCACACCAGCATCATCTTGACGACCCCAGCCAATAGCAGGGCCTGCTCAGCCTTAACAATACAAGTATTTGACGTACACTAACTTGCTCAAATGCTACAAATAGAACAGCATATACAGCAACTACTAAACATGAAAGAACTTCCCTGCCTATATACTATTGAGTTTCGAAGATGTACTGTTGGTTTTCAAATGTACATACTAATGCTAATATATTTTTTTGTTATCGAACCATTCTTTGGAAGACTTTACACCATTTGACATATCAAAGAAATTTTACCTTAATAAAAAAGTACAAATGGTAAGGAAACAGGAAAAGAAGGAATTATGACACTTAATCTCTTCCTAAGACTACAAAATGAATACTAGATATTAAGACTTAAGTGTCCTTTTTTAGCCTTTGGTTAACGTCAATTCTACTTAGAAAAGTAAAATATAGGAGGAACTAGGATACCATGAAAAGGTTTACTCCCACTAATATAAGGTTGAATGCTAGGGCTGAGTAAAGTATGCTTCGTTCTTTTAGAGCAGTTACACTGATAATAGTTAGAAATTAATCGAAAATTGGAAAGCATCAAAAATATATATATAGCAAGTCTACACAGTGTCACATAAAAAGTGGAAAGTGACTATGAGCAAATTCAGTATACTAGGTATAGAGCTGAATACACAACACCTGCAACGAACAGTTGGTGTGCGACGGTAGAAATATGCAGAGGACTTTTTAAGAAGAGCATTCATGAGCAACAATACCCTGCAGACAATTTTAAAACAAATTGAAGGAACCAGTGATCTGAACGACCAGTTCCTTAACAAAGATAACAAGCGCAGAGTCCTGCAAAACAAGCAAATTTCTAAGGACTATTGCATAAACTGGTATCAACTACATTAATTTAATCTCGTGATTAAAAATAAAGATGGAGGGAGGGGTTGTTTGCGCTTGAAGCTTGAAAAGCCTATTCTTAAAAAATATAAAATTAGTTCAATCCTCTTTGCATGAGGCATACCAAGAAGTTCCCCTCCTGTTGGTGATGACATCAAACAACACTCTGGTATTTAAGACCTAATTAAGCTCCAAACGCCATAGCCTCAGCTGCTGATGCTATATGGACTCTCGTAAGCAACTGATTAGCCTTCTTTGCACCACTAAAGAACATTAAATAAGAAAAAAGGTATTAAAATTCCATTCCCAATAGATCAAAAATTTTCACTGCATGACATAACTTCCAGCACCACAGCCCAAACAACTATGCTACCGCAAACACTTGGAACTAAATAAAAATTTAAGAATTAGTTTCAAGATGGAGCTCATTACCATTCTAAATGTCTGTCGATTAATACTTAACAATGTAGTTTAGTTGGAAAATGCTTCACGTCTCCATCATATAAAGGTTTTCACTGCTATTTAAAGCAAAGTGATTCTTGTTATATAACAAAACACTAGCTGTAGACAACCAAAGATATATACTCTAGTTTCCTTGAAGAGCTTGAACCATAAACTTAAAAGTTTGAGCAATGAAAATACAAATGGCAGCCACTATTGTCTTATTCTTTTCACATATCAGACATATCAGGAGGCAAACGCCTGAAATTGTAACTTAACAACATTTTAGAAAAGATAACCTCTGAGAATGAGAATTGCAATTTGAATAATAATGCAGACACACGTTCAAAAGCTGAAATTTCTTTTTGCATATATAACCAAAAAATAATTATATCAAATAAAGGACATGCTATATTTGTCAAATTTTAAAGACTAGGACAGCACTTAATGGGTCTTTACATATTTGTCATGCTATATAAGAAAAAAGAAACAAAAGCAGTGAAATATACCAGAATAAATTACAGGACAAGCCATACCTTCTTCCATAGCTATCAAATATAAAACCGCATGAATATTTTCCTACTAACATTCCACCAAAAACAACAGTTGAACTGTTGTACTGTTGACAAGGCCTGCTTTCTTTTCTAGTTATACTGTTGCAGAAATATAGAAAACACAAGAACTCAGTCGGTCCTAATTATTAAACTCAAGACCACTGTATTCATGGCAGCATCACTGATGATATGTCTGAGATGAAGCGACTAGGAATATCCCCAGCAATGTAATCCTACATGCTAGCTACTCCTAGTTGTATGGCTAATCGAACACTGCAATGTGAATTCAAAGTAATCAGATACACAAATCCGGGCTGAAACCAGACAAGCCACTTTTGTCATCACAGTATGCTGAACCTGTATGACAGATTAGACCAATTTGCAATAATGGAGGAACTTACTTACAATGGAGAATACTTGTAAATTTGTCTGCATAGAACAACTGTGGTGAGGCATGTATATTGTTGGTTTTAGAACAGCCAAATTATTCATCAACTTCAGAGAGAAAATGAGCACATAGACACTTCTAGAATATAAGAAATAGACCATCCTTCAAACTGTTCAAATTGAAATAACAAAATCAACTAACTTTCTTAACAACTAGTGGGCTCAATGCTCCTAAACTTACAAGGAGTTACTTGATAAAATATATGTTGTACCTGAGTTACATACCAAAACTAAAATTGCATCATGTACCATCATCCACTATAAGACAGATGGATGGATTGTCCGAAATGAAGCTCTGCAGCTGGAAGTTCCAAGAAAGGAGAATCGGAGATTCTCCATATTTAGAATCAAAGTTAGTTTTTGATACAATGACCTAACAAGGTTCGAGTTCATTAATGATTTGCATAGTGTGTAATGTACATTGAGAAAAATTATTTCACACTTAGATCTGAATATTCAGATTGTTGTATAGTAGTTAGTTGAACTTCATTTCATGTCAGTTGCACTATTAATTATCTTGCAGTGCCTTGCTCACCAACCACCCAATTGAGAAGTAACTGGTCTTAACTACGTACTCTTACTGTGTAGTTGGTTCTCTTCGCTCAGCTCTTCAAAAGCATCGATCAGAAACTCTCCCCACTGCAAATGCCAAGCAAATTGGAATATTTGAGCCTCAGCACAGCACAGCACAGCACAGCCTCTACAATAACAGACCAAAAGTAATAGCATATATAAGCCACATTTAATGAGTGTCATAGAATTAATTCAATGAAGATTTTGTAATGAAATAAGGACTCACTCACTCGCATACTCTACTTGGAGCCCTTTGTCTTTACCATCTCGATCCTCTCTCTGCTCAACATGTTTGATTCAGATATAGGATGTGACAAAATGCAGAGATGAGCAACAATGCTGAAAATAGTCACTGCAAGAATGGAGTGACCAGCAACAACAACACTGATCCTTCATTGGTATTGATATTTTTCATGCAATTATATATCCTTGTTAGTTTGTGTCACGAAAATTGGATGGTTGTTGTTGACTACTAATTAACTTATGTATTAATGATACCAATGAAGCACCAGTGTTATTGCTAGTCGCTATATCATTATCATTGTGACTCCTTCCAGCACTGTTGCTCATCTGTGCATTAGCACCATCTTCTACATAGACCAGAAGGTCTCTCATGCAATCCTCTATCTTTTTTAGACACTGCCACATAAACATTACCAAACAATTTCAATCATAGAACTATGATCACATTCAAAACATTAAAACCAAAAACTGTGAATGAGTTTTATCCATCGAAGAAACACAGAAAAGAATGACAACATGGAAACCCGATTTGAACCAAGAATCTTTACCAGGCAACACAACCATCAAACTACATACAATTGAAGTATATCCAAAAACCAGAATCAACAACTGAAAGACAACTTGAAAACTAATTTGAACCAAGAATCATTACCAAGTGACACAACTATCATACTACAAAAAACCAAGGTATAACTGCACTCCAAAAAACAGAATCAACACCATGGAGTTCAGAAAATCTTAGTCAATAAGACCACCAGAACATTTAACGTAATAATGACAAGAACTTTTAAACCCATAATTACAAACCCTATATTCCTCTGTCAAGTTTTATCCATTGCAATGCCTGTACACAATTTTTAATAAGACCCAAGAATCTTTACCACAATTGACACAAGAATGTATTCAATTGAAACAACTATCAAAAAACATAAAATCAAACTATAATTAAAGCCAAAAAGCCATAACTAAGAGCACACTATTTTCATGCAGCGGCAAGCCAAGACAGGGAATTCATAAAACCATTAATCAATAATAAGACAACCAGAACAGAAAACAATGACAAGAACTTTTAAAACTGAAAATACAAACTGATCGAAACATTGAAATTTAGGAAACCACCCAGTAATCTTTATCCAATTACATAATCAGGAAACAAAAGATCGATACTTGCAACATAAATTAAAGAAAGGAAGAATCTTGATAACTATACACCAACAAGAAGAGAACCAAAGCAAACCTCGGGAATAGGGCAACTTTTGGACCTCAACACCGGGGATGATCGCATTTCCCTCTTCAAAGTGGGTGACCATGGCCGCAATTTAGTGGAAGCAAAGTCTTTCAAAGACGGAGTCACAGGGCACTTCATCTAGGAATTCGGAAGCTGAAAAGGGGTTTCTCAACCAGCGACAAGATAGGTGACTGATTAATATATAGGGATTGGGAAAGCAGATGAGGAAGATGAGGAATCTTGGAGAAAGAATTGGATTAGGCGAACAACTGATCAACTGAACTGTTGAGGAAATTAGGGGGTTGGGGTTTTATAATTGAAGATTGGGATGGCGGCAAAATTCCGGGTGCAGCCCGGGTTTTAGTGAATCCGAACCTAGAAAAGGACCCGGAGCCGAATCCGGATCAGTGATGAAGATTTACTAGAGTATTATATGATGGAGCTAGGTTGAAAATTTACTAAATCTGAATTTAATTAATTAGGCATCAATAAAATTATTCAAAATTCTATCATTTTTATGATTCTTATACCCTCTTTCAAAATTTTAATTTTAAAAATTTACTAAAATATTAATTTAATTATTTCTCTAATATTTTAATAATAATGACTTTCTATTTATAAGACATTTGAAATTAAAAAAAAAGAAAAGGATAGAATTCAAAGATTAAAATAAGTATTATTAGTGGGTAACTTTACATAATTAGTGCTTTTATCTTACAGTAAGTCGGGTAAGTGACAACATCATTATTTACAATTAAACTTTAATAAATCGGTTTTACTAGCATACAAAATGAACAAAACTTTATTTTTTTTTTTTTAAATTACTCTTCAATATCATAAATTTTTGTATGTCTCAATTAAGATGCTATAAGTTTGAAGTAAATAATTAATTCCGGTTATGTTGTGATTAGCTTTAAATCACTTATTTTAATTTCTATTGTAAGATTTATATTTCAAGATAAAAAATAAATTTTCTTTTTTAATGTTTAGTTGGATAATAAAAATAATATTTTCAAGTATTATTATTATTATTATACTACTACAAATTAGAGATTAGAAGAAGCATCCTTATTGTGTACCTTTGTTTAATTTATATTTATATTTTATAGTAAATGACCCATTATTATTTTGAACAAAACATTCAATACATAGGTTTTACCAACAAACAAAAATTTGATTTTTTTCAAATTACTTTCTAACATCATAACATTTTTCACATTTGTTCTTATTATGTTGTGATTGATTTTAGATTACGCTTTTTAATTTTTGATTACAAAATGTTTATTTTAAACAATGTGAAAATTAATATTTCATATTTATTATCTTTATTGTACAAAATAAATAAAAAAATAAATTATGCATAAAAGATGCTTGCATTTTATCATGTACATACATACTCGAGGCGGATCTAGCCCGAATCAGAAATCAAAAGACTCAAAAGACTCAAAAGAATGCGCCTGCTCCAAAGGACTCTACTCCAACCCAAAAAGAATGACCCGAAGCCTTCCCTTTAACAGCAAGACAAAAATAAACCCTTGAGGACAAAGGCTTTGGTGGGGAAGAATTAAAAAAAAAAAAAATCCCTTTGATGAAATTGAGAAGGAAGGGGAGTCCACTGATGAGGCCTCTCTGATTAAGCAAAAAAAGATATAGCAAGAAGACATGCAAATGAGCCTCAACTGTATATAAGAAAACAATCTTTTGTTTATAGGATGTCCGATAATCTTTTGTTCAATTCATCAAAATGAAATATCTCAGATTTATAGTTTTTGAAAGGCAAAAGAAAACAATATTGGCCAACAACGTTAGATACAACTACAAGTCAGCACAAACACATTAAATGCATAATGAGAGGAGATAGAAAAGTCCATGTTAGCTTATAGGATGTACCTTCTGGTAGGTATTGATCAATGATGTGACAAGAAAAAAGAAGGGAAGAGTAGGAAGCATTTGAACATAATAAGTTAATGTGTAAACTTGACTAAGAACCAGTACTTGTAATTTATGCTCAGTTTCCAACTTATGTAGGGTTGAGTTACAAATAGCCTATTAACGCAGAGTATATATAGCTGTCCTTCATGTTTCTTAGGATATGTAAGAAACAGGTGGCAACTTATAGCATACTTAAAAGTACTGAATCACCAAGCAATTTCAATCGCTCCATGGAAAAGTTCTCACAACATCGTGTTGTAAGTGCTTCCAGAATCCAATCATAAAAATTAATTTACTTAATTGCAAATTTGCAGCCAAATTAAGTGACAATTACTGTTACACTATTCTTAAAAAATAAACTATTTTACAATATTAATTAAAAATAATTAAAATTTTTAAAATAAAATAAGGATATCAAAATCTTAAATAAAATCATAATAAAATAGATGTTAAGGATGAATCTTCAAGGCTTATTATGATACACAAAGCCAACAAAAAATCACAATTTTCTTTTAATTTCCAATAATCTCAAATAAATTCACAATAAAATAGATATTAATTAAGAATGAATCCTCACAATGAAAAATTACTTTAGGTACAAAGCCAATAGAAAACATACAATCTATAAGCCTGCTAATAAATGATGGTGGTAAAGAAGGGTAGTGGTAGATGATGCATAAATGAAGGTGTTACCACTGGTACTGACTGTGAGAGCAAGCGTAAGATACACAAAATGTGTTGAAGGTGAAGCATTATAGTAATGGTACAACAGAAGGTTAAAGGCTTGGAGTATATATGCACAAACGACAATGGCGTGAGATGTACACACGACGATGCGACAGTGCTAAGATGGACACACTGAAACGATGATAGCACATAGAATTGATTGATTCGAAATCAACTGAAACTAACCTTGCTATTGAAATTGAACCAATCTGAATCAAACAGTTCGATTCGGTGGAGTATTTTTGCCTATCCCTAGCTTAGGTTTCCATCTACCCTTTTGCTTTAATATTTTTTATTTAATACTTTATTAATTTAATTTTTTGTAAACATAATTATTTTCAAATCATAAAAGTCTTCGATATCATTTTACTCAAAAGAATCTTAACTGAAGGCAAATAAAGTAGATGGAGTACCTAGAAGTTATGATTTTACCTTACATTATCATCCAGGTAAGGCTAATGTGATAGCAAATGCTTTGAGTAGAAAATCTTAGGGCATGTTAGTAAGATTTTCTTATCGTAGGTGAAAGAAGTGTAATGATTTAAAGGATTTTAATTTAAGGATTAATGACTCAAGAAGCCAACCTTTCTTATTCAACCTAGTAGCCCGATCTTCTATCCTTTAGAAGGTGATTACTACTTAGCAAAGTGATCATGAAGTTAAGTCACTAGAAGCCAAGTTAGAGAATGGTAAGGCCATAGACGGGTGGTCTATAGATTCGTGCAGTAGCTTAAAGTTTGTTGGTAGACTTTATGTACCATCAAATGAGTCTTTTAGAAAAAATGTGCTTAGAGAGGCTTATAAGTCCAAATTTACCAGACATCTTGATAATACAAAGATGTATTAAAGACTATGTAGATGTTTCTAGTGGAATGAGATGAAGAGAGACGTGGAGGAATTAGTGGCTAAGTGTTTGACATGCCAACAGGTGAAAGCAGAACATAAAAAAAAAAGCAGGGTTATTCCAACCTCTTCTAATGACTAAATGGAAATGAGAACATGTAACTATGAATTTTGTGAGAAGGCTATCCAAAACTCGAAAGAATCATGAAAATGTATGGATAATTGTAGACAAATTAACAAAATCTGCTCACTTTCTACCTGTCAAATCTCCTGATTCTCTACAATTTTGAGTAGATTGTTTGTTCAGGAGATAGTAAGACTGCATAGGGTGCCTTTATTAATTGTATCTAATGAATATACAAGATTTACATCGCAATTTTAGAGAAGTTTGCAAAAAGCTATGGGCACTCAGTTGCATTTTAGTACAACCTATCATCCTCAGATAAATGGTCACTCCTAGAGAATTATCCAAATAATAAAGTATGCTCAAATCCTGTGCTTTAGATTTTCAAATCTCTTGGGCTGAGAATTTACCTTTAATCGAATTTTCTTATAACAATAGTTATTAGACTAGTTTTGGAATGGCTCCTTTTGAGGCATTATATGACAAACCATGTCGATCTTCTATTTATTGGGTAGAAGTTGGTGAGGCATCGATTGTGGGACCCGAATTAGTAAGAGAAATTACTAAGAAAGTAAAAATAATTAGACAACCACTTCTTACAGCTCAAACCCATCAAAAGAGTTACGCAAATTATAAACGAAGACCATTAGAATTTGAAGTGGGTGATTATATTTTCTTATAAGCCAAACTTCCTATCGAAATAACTAGGTTCAAGAAAAGTGGGAAACTTGCTCCAAGATTTATTGGTAATTTTGAAATTTTGGAACAAGTTGGTCAAGTATTCTATAGATTAACTTGGTCTCCTCAGTTATCACAAATTCACCATACTTTTCATGTCTCGATGCTCAAGAAGTATCAGCCAGATCCTTCACATGTTTTAGAATGGAAAGACTTAACATTAAATAAAAATGATTTTTATAAAGAGAAGCTTATTCAAATCCTGGATCATAAAGAACAAGTTCTTCACAAAAAGATTATCTGATTGGTGAAGATTTTATAGCAGCATCATGGAATAGAGGAAGCTATATAGAAACTTGAGGACTGAATGCAATCCTAAGATTCAAAGTTATTTCGATCAGGTATCTAAATTTCGAGGACGAAATATTTTTTTAGGTAAGGAGGTTATAATGTCCTGAATTCTTATTTTAACCGAAATGCACATGTTGAATACATCCATTTTGTATTCTATTAGATCATAGAAGTTTAGAAATTATAATGTAGACATATTTAATTTTTAAGAGGTTTTGATTAGGACAAATGTGTTTATCATTTTAAAGAATAGAATTATTTAATATAAGTTTTGTTGTGGGTGAAAAATATAAAAAAAGAAGTTGAAAGATTCGATTGAAATTGAGAGGCCATTATCTTTCTTTTATTTGATTTAATAATTGGTTGCGGGGTGAATGGGTCACCAGGTGTCAAGGAAATAAAAAATAAATAAAAAAAGTTAGGTGTGCTTTTAATTCATTTTGTGACCATGTATAGAAACACACGTATAAAAAATAAAATAATAAATAATTAAATAAAAAGAGTTTTGTTCAAGCACTAAATAAACTTATACATACATATATATATATATATAAACTTTGCTTTTACAAATTACAGGTCGAGGTAGAAAATGAAATCAGAAAAAAAGGGAAAAGAAAGAAAGTAAAGAAAAGATGTTCGGTTAGTATTTAATGATTGGGTTTTAGGTTTAGTAAATTATTTACATAATTTAGTTAGTATATAGATATATGTTTTTTATGCTCGTATATATATATATATATATGTACATATTTTAAATTATAAAGTCTGAAACATTATTTATTATTATTGGTTTATTATTTATATTATTATTATTAAATTGGTATTACGGAGTGATTTTAAGGAGAATGAAAAGCTAGCAAAAGTAGAGGAATTTTGTGTGATATTCAAGTATTTATATATATTTGATGGATTTTGATTTTAAAATTGAAAAGTAGAGTGTTTTATTACAAATAATATTTTGATAAATGTGTATGAAATTTCTGAATCATCACATGTTGATCCAATTAATTATTTTTCGAATCAGATTTAAATAATAATTTTCATATGAATGTTAAGTTTACAAATATAGTAAGAAAATTATATCACCACGTATTATATTTTTATAAATGCATTATTTGTATGGAAATGTTGTGAAATAATTTGATTAATGAAAATGTGATGGTTATGGTTGTTGTTGTGATGTGACACCGGTGTTTGAGATTACAGTCCTTAAAAATAATACCCTAAAATATGTATGGCCAATTTTCAAGATAGCGATTCTTTCGAATAATGTCCGAAAAGTATGCAAGTATAAAATTTATGGAAATTGGGTTTTTTTTTTTTTAACAATAAAATTATGTGTTTTACATTGTTATATGAATATTGAAGTTAAAATTTTGATTTAGTATTCTACTACACTCTTTGTTGGAAATTAAGAAGTACTTTTATGTTCAAATTTATTTATTGTAAATTTTAAAATTGTCTTTGTGTACAAATATTTACTGTGCATTAATTCATTCTAACTTTTCAAATTTAGGTAATGTAAAAGATTTTTGTAAGTAAAAGGCAAAGAGGTGCTTCAAGACAAAGATTTTTGCTACTTTTAAAATTATATGTAATTATATATGCAGTAGTTTATAATGTATAGTTTTGATATAAATTTCATATTTGTACCTAAAATTTTAGAAATCATAAAATCGATTATATTTCAACATCCTCTAGGCTCTTTCATTTTCGCCTCCCATTTCTTCTCCTCCACTTTTCAATGCTTCCCTACCCGAACTCTCACCGACAGTTTAATATTGTTGGTTTTTAGAAAGTGCAAATCATCCCTCTTAAATTCTATATTGGCAGAAACGCTGCTCATTCATGGACCAACAGGTGCAAGTGATCTTCTGAAAGGGAAAATGCCCGATGCCACGATTCTCCCCTCTTATTTCATAAATACCTTTTATTTTTTTCGATTTTATCCTTTATTATTTTAAATAGAAATTATTTGAACCAATTATATGCATTAAGAAAATTTGAACTTGGGACATAGGATGAAATACTAAAACTTTTACCATAAAATCAAATGTATCATTTTTAATAGAATTTTTTATTATATATGATTTCAAAATGAAAATATACTATAAATTGGATATTTTATCATTAAAATATGTTTGAAATCCATGTCAATTGTGATTTTACATTGAAATTATTTAATTTTTCTTTGAAAAAAAATTCATTTCAAAATTTATATTTCACAAATTATAGATTTGTATACAGACTTTAGTAATTTAGCAGCAAATTTTATAATTTAAATTTGCATATATACAATTAATTCATATTTTGATTATTATTATTATTATTATTATTTGATTGCTTTATTAGTTTATTTATTTTATACCTATATTAATCACAACTTATTGCACAACTTTTGTCTCAAAGACCCTCATACTGATTGGACACATATTCTCTTAAGATATATCAACTATTTCATTGTAGCTTGTATTTTATATACTTACAAAAGATTTAGTGTATGCATTGAAACAATATTTGGGCATACTTGAAATTACTGTTGGACAATGTCCGATACCTATTTTTTTAATTTAATATCCCATCATTTTTTCAAATTTTTTTTAATACTTCATTACCTCTTAAACTCTTTTCTATTACTCCTATTTTTAAATATAATATTTTATCACTTCTTATACTTTTTTTAATATCTCATATTCCACCTAAACTTTAAAAATTTTTTATCTTACCCTTTAATAATTTAAATATCAACCAATTAAAATTTTAAAATATTGTTATTAATAATAATTTTAAAATAATGTTAATTTTTATAATAAATTAGATTTATTTTCTTTAACAATTATTTAAAAAATAATTTTAAATTGTTACCATTAACAATGATTTCAAAATAATTTCATTTTTATTCATAATTATTTAAAAATAATTTTAAATTATTTTTAAATTGTTGGTTACATTTAAGTAAGAATCATCTTGAAGGTATTAAAATAGATTAAATTTGTATTTTAAATGGTTCTTCAATTAACCCTTTCAATAAAAACTTCAAATTTTGTTTCATGTTTAAAAATAATAATTACAAATTTTTCTATTTATTTTCACATATTACAATAAAATAAACCCAACCAACCTTTTGCAATGGACCATAAGTTAAACCCTACATTTTTTGCATCACTACAAAACATTTTGGGTAACATCGCTTTCAACTACATGAATCATCTAATCTTAATTGTCCAACTTCATAGTTATTTCAAATTGAAGATACAAGTCCTTCCAAATCTAATTTAGACAATTAGAAATTTAGAATGAACTTATTTGACAACTTTTAAAAATCTTTTTGTCATTTTAGTTAAATTATAGACTTATTTATCCTATGGTAAATGGTACACCAATATAATAATGACCATAAAAAGTTCCATTGCCACAAAACTTATGTTTGAAAATCCCAACACAACATACAAAGCACTCTCCTTGCTATTAACATTGCGTTAGTACTAAATAAGACATGAACTCTAAATTAACAAACCTGGGAAAAAGAAAAGCTACCATCTGAACAATCTCTGCAAATCAAAATTAAGATCTTTGATTCAAGTAGGAAGCTTTACTGTTCCGACTGCCCGAAAAACTTGCCAGAGATTGTAGCCAAAATATTCAGCATTATAACCTCGTCGTCAAGTTCACACTTGGCAGCTCGAAGACTTGCACATTTCCGGAGCAGAGTCCGGAGAGCAGCACAGGTATCAGCATCTAGTGGAGTATCAACTGCTGCACATAGAGCAAACAGCCACAAGCTATCATTCCTGGATAAAGTGTTCAAGCTCTCCACTGAGCTTATGCGTTTCCTCAGCGTTGACACACGAGTTACAGAATCCATCCTTAGAATTGCAGATAATCTTGGGTAGTCACCATGATCATTGCTCAGAAACGTTTTGGGATTCTGATGGGATGGAGAGATTTCATCATCTTCAGTGTTTGATATAGATGACTCATCAACGGAGCTTTCAGGGCCAAAACCATCAGAATGGACTTCAATGGTTCTAACGTCATTAATGAGCATTGATTGCAGTTTACAAGCAAGTTGAGTGCTTGAATAATCATGACCTGATAGAACCTGATATCAAGAAAAAAATGAAGTCAGCTATCCAGAATAAGGAATTAGACAATGCAGACAAAATAGCAATACCACTTTACACCCTCCAGTATCCAAGGCAGTATCTGCTTTTTCCATCTCCTAAATGAAAATCATATTTCTCGAAATGATTAAGAAAATAAAGAAACTGCCACTTTGTCCACTTCTGCTGTTCAGAAAGAACAAACCAGAGTTTTGCTAATTTCTACAAACAGTATTTTCTAGCAGAAGAATATGTTTCAACACTTGATTAAGGAAAGAGGGAATTAAAAAATAGCCAATAGAACTTTGAAGTATTTCCCCATTCTCAAAAGTAGACTTTTCCATAACCAACTTGGGGTACGTCATTTCAAGCCCGTTATCTTAGAACTATGAAAAGAACAAAGGGATCCAAATATTGAAAGTAAAAAAGGAAAAGTGAAAGCAGAGCTGCTGTCATTTTCTAATATTTGTTTATGCCAATAATCAAAAAATAGATCCTGGTATTAGAGAAACACACCTTTCGTAGCTCTGAAAAATCAGCAAGAAATAGATCCTCCCACTTTTTCAATGGCAATAAATGCTCTGGACACTCGGCAATATCAGGTATTTGGGGCATATAAACAGTCTGTTCTTTGTAAGATTTCTGTCTAACAGGCTTAGCCACCTTCACTTTTGGCATTTGAGCAGCTTCCCATCTAAGCATATGAAAGAAATTGTTTATTTAGCTACCATTAATCACAGTTTTGAGTTCAATTTAAAATATACTTAGTAAGGAGAAGAAACAAAAACATGCACAGCAAGATCATACTAAATGCCCCTGGTCTTCAGAAAGTTAGACAATAGAATTTCAGGTGGAATTACACCAGTGCCCTAGTTTCGGCAGTACATAGCTTGACAAAATGATTTATCAATTTTAAGGATGATTGATCTTAAGGTGTTATTCAATTGTAGAATTGAGTTTAACAGCTCAATCGATTGGATACTTTGGTGCACAAACAATGTATACTGAATTGCAACACTCTGAATCAGCTCAGCTCAAGTCAAGACTATACAAACCCTCTATGTTTTGCCTTCTCTTCTATTCCTATCTTGGCAAGAGATGCATGCAAGTTTATTAAGTGAAATAATCACTGATTGGTCACAACTTGTCCAACTGCCAACCTATTCTCAAATGTACTCCAGAACTTTTTGGATGCCATACATGTCTTCATGACTATCAAAAGAAGAAAAAGTTTTATGTTTCAAATAGACGGGTGAGATGCACATTTTTCATCCACACTTATTGGATGTTTGTATTGGTCCTCTGATAAACTTCAAGAAAATTAGTTTGATCCAGTTTAAGTATAGTAGGGCCACTTGGATCAGTTAAGGATTTCATTATTCAAAAAAAGTCATAAAATAAAAAAGGCTTTTGCCCTTCATTAACAAAAGCAACAGCTATCAAATGGATAAAACTGCATGGGAACAGGGTCAAACAAGGACAATACTAGTTCCTGCAAATAATTACTGAGTAGCAGCTCTACTCCATCTTTTACCACAATGATAGAATTATAACTAGTGATGGTTTCATTTTCTTTCTGTCCTACTGTGATATGCTTCAATGACAATAACCTAAGTCACAGGAGTCCCTCATAACAATTTAAGATATCACTCTAATGACTCCAAAAATCTAACCCCACGCCTCGTAGGAAGACCAACAAATCATTTTAATTATTTTGGGATCAGTTGTGAAAGGAGAAAGATGAGAAGAGTCAAATCCTTTTATCTTGAAACCAAATCTAACTTCTCATGACTATCACTTTGTATTTCAATTTTGAAGCCCAGTTGTGCTAGACCTTATCTGCTTCAAGAACAGACAAACTGAAATGCTTATGAAAGCCCAAAGACTTATAGCATTGGCATAGTCAATGACCTAAACAATGGTCGAAACAAGGGATCTGCTTAAGAAAAGCCTAAATAGTTTGTTCAATTTCTGATATGTAAATCTTATGCAAGTCGGTGAGCAAGGCGCAAATTGCATCCATCCATTACAAGTTCAACTACCCTAATGTATATGTCTGTTTTCTAATAACAGGATATCTTTCAATGTTTGATGAGGAAAAGAGTTGAAAAATCCTGTGATCTGAATCCTTAGTAATGAATCATATGATATGATCAGCTTGAATTTTATTATCTTTCATTTTGATTGAGGCAAGGAGGGGGCGCATTTAACTCCTGATCTTAATCATAAGTGTTGTATTCTCAATGTAGCTTTTGCTTGGGAAAAAGAATAAACTCTGGTTCCTGCATGTAGAAAGTGCATCTCTCTTTCCACCGTTTGCTACTGAGGTTTTATCACATAACAATATCAGAAATGTCAATACACACAGCAACTCAACTAAGGCAAGTACCATCCATCAAAAGATTATGGTAATTAAAAGAAGCAACTACATAGTATTAATCCTCCCTGATAAACTTATATTTTCAAGCCTTCCCCAAGAAAACTTATAGATGAGCAAGGGGTAAGAAAATATTTTTTTCTAATTGCTCTCTTGCAAAATACACCACAGAATTTGGTAATTAATTCTGCTGGCAGTTGTACATCAAACATTATTTAGTTCTTCCAAGAGGCTTGAACAACATTCTCTCCTACCAGCTTTCATATTTACTTACCAAGCAATATCTGAAAATGCTTCCCATATGGAAGCTAGAGATGTTCCCTTAATAAAATCTATCACTGACAATTCTTTAAATCTTCAGAATGCAGAAACCATAATACAAAACTCCAAAGATAATACAAAATTGATAATGTGGAACAAAGGAATAGTGTGAAGAAATCATGCAAAATACCCACTACATCAACGAGAGAATCAATTTTCAATAAAATATAAATGAAGAGTGAATTCATAATCTGTATGTCTTTTTTAGCTAGAGAATATATCCACATTACCAGAGCCCTCTAATCATCCAATCATGTGAAGTTCAAAGGATAAAACCTCAATTCTTAACTGCTCTTCCACCACAAATTGCTCAAGCTAGATAAACTTGCTTCCTTTGGAGAGAGTTTAGTTCTTATTGTACTATGATTTGATTGTAGTATTTCAAGTAGAGAGCGAGGAAATAACCAACAAAGAATATTATTTTTGAAACCTGTCTCCTTACTTTCCATTTCTCTCATACATAATTATAATAGTTGCGAAAGCATGCAAAGAGTAATTATCCTATTTGTGACATCCTAAGTTCCTTGCCACAGATACAACAGAGAGAATAACTAAAATTTAAATGGAAAGTTGATGCACATAGAATTAGAGACTTGTCAATTTACAGTTAAAACTTCCTGCAAAAATGCATTGATAAAAAACTTAAGAGAAACTATGTTTGCTAAAAGACATCCCCTCTTTCCTTGAGAAAAGATATTCAAAGACAAGCTAATTTATCAGTGCATTCATTCTTTTGGGTGAGACTAGTATCGTGTGATGTCCAAATAGAAAGGCCTTGACATTCGAGATGTAAGACATAACTTAATATACCCTTAAAATTTAGAAAGGGTATGTTAAATCACGAGAATTACAAGTTATCAACGGCAAGCTAAATGGAGGATTACTCTTCAAAAACAAAAATAATAATTATACGACAAAATAAAGCAAACATAGATAAACTAGATTTTACAGGCAAAAAAGCATCTTCATAACCAAACTAAATAAATTAGGATGTACAGTGCTACCTGACACGCCGAAGATATTCTAATCCATCTTCTGGAGGCCCAGAATCAAAATTTGGTTCTCCTTCTACCAAAAAGGCAGGCCGCTGAATGCTGGCATAATCTTCATCACTCTCATAATCATCACTGCACTCTCCTTCTGGAACCATTTTGGCTTCACCCTCAGTACTGTGACTAAAAGCAGAATGCATGGTATTTAAATTTTCTGTCTCATAATCCTCCATATATCCTGCTTCATTTTCCATGTTTTCAGAATACTCTTGTCCTGAAAGTAATTGCAAATTTAGAAGCACTTATGAAATTTTGAAAATATAATGAAGTCCAAGCCACAACTAGATCAGATATCAATGACAGGATCAGTGTCAGGTAAAAGCAACTCTTCTCATTATTGTACAGCATATTTAAAACATGAATTCCTTTTGAAAAATCATCACTGTTTCCATTTGCAAATGAATGTAATGTACCATGACCTACACAACAAATGCATATTCTCCAAAACTTATATCTAGACTAGACTGGGCTAGACTTTCCATGTACAAGTAGTTTACAGAAGTAGTATATGAACAGCTACAATGTGCCTATGCACAGAGATGAAGAGACACATGTTGAAAAGGAGTTTTGCAGATTTCTTTAGGCTAATCTTCAATGCACATATATATTGAAATGGTTCCTTCTTGCCCTTGCAGCAACCAAACCTGTGACAACAGAAATTGAACCCATCAAATTGACACAATGAAATGCAAAAGCCAAGCTGAAATGAAGGTCTTAGAAAAGTACTCAAAAATGTCTATGGACTCCAACATCAATAAAGTAAAGGTCTATTTTCAAAAGAAAAGAGAGGAAAATCAAAAATCATTTAAAGCAAAATAAAATTCTTCAAACACTAAAATTCAAAAGCTCAAAGAGTATACAAGATGAATGTTAATGCAGTTCTTTACCCAAATCAAGAAAATCAAAGGAAGATCACTTTTAGAAAAAAAAGAAATAGTATAATTTCAGTAAAATATAAAGAGAATAGGGCATCTTTCAATAACAATAGCTCAATTAATCTTCAGGAAATTTTTGGTAGTTGATATATTAAACTACCAGAAAAGCAATAAGAAAATTTAGAAAATTGCACTTTAATTCAAGGTTAAGGGAACAAGAGGTTTCAATATGTGAAAATTCTATTTCAGAGATAAACGCAAGATGACAAATTTGATAAAGGTTTAGATATATATGTAACACCAGCTTCTGCTGAATGTAAAGCCAGGCAAACTTGACAGTTCTCACAGTTGCGTTGTGTGCTCAACTCCACAGAAAGCTCCCATTTAAGGCCTAGTTGAGCACTTCAACATAGCCAATCATTGAACCAAAAATGCCAAGTATGGAGGCCATAGGCTTCAATTAAGAAGAATTAAAGAAAGCTTTGGCCTTTTCCAGAAAACATTAGAAAGAGAGAGGGAGAAATATCTATAAGAAATCTCATTCAATTCAACCTACAAGATAACAGAGAAATACCGACCCTCTTGCAAGAGGGTCATTATAGCTCCATTATTTTCTGAAACTTGTCTACACTAAGATAGAAATCTTATCCATTTGTGGATGGGGCTTCAATAGTAGCTGGTTCTAGACGGAAGTTATCGAAATAAGTCACATATCCACAAGGTCAATCTTGAACCTAAACAGAAACAAATACATACGTACATGACCTAATGAGAAATGAATTGACTACAACCGGCATGTTACATCTCATGTCAGCTTCCCCAAAGGATCAAACAAAATCCTTAACTCTTTTTTCCTCAATGCTGCATGAGTGGATCCATTACAAGCTATTCCTCTTAATTAATTGCTTTCTGTGAACTGCTCCCCATACATGAAAGTATCATATAAACAAGACTGACCCATATCATCTCCTGGATAGGAGCCCTTTCAATTAAAATTCAGATGCTATTCAAAATAGAATGAAATTTTAGCAGAAGTCACTCGTAGTCAATTAAATATCAACAGAATAAAATCAAAAGATTGACTTAAAAGTTCTAATGACCACCACAAGGACTATTTCACCACTAATGATTGTTTCAAAAAATAGTTCAACCAGTCCAAACCAGTGAGCACTTCATAGTTTATTTTCGCAAGCATATCCCAATGTCAAAGATCCTTCTTGAAGTAATATGAAGTTATTAAAACAGCAGAAACTGGCTTTATAAAGATGCTTACTGATAATCCCAGGATCCTTTGACTTCCTTGAAAAGCACAGTCGAGGATCAGCATTCATGAGAATCTGCTTCTGATGCTTCGAGCTTGCAAGGTTATTGTAATCGTTTAGCACTGCAGGCTCAAGTCCAGCGTAAATATCCCTCCACATTTTTCGTTGTTCCACAATGTTAACAAACCTCAGGGCCTCCATCTCCTCCCTTGAGTACATAATTTTGGCATGTTCTCCAATTTTTAGATCACCATCTTTATCTTCCAAAATGTGCTTCACATTATTAAGCCTTGCACTCATGCCTGAAAACATTTTCGTGTCTTTGGCTTTCCTTCTAGGTCTTTTTGCTTTCTTTCCACTCCCTTCTTGTTTATTCTCCTCCTTGTGATTCCTCTGCATCATTTTAGCATTACCCAACATTCCTGTGTTCTTCAAACACCCATTTCCAGCTTTTGGCACCACAACAGATTCAATCAACGCTGTATCATCAACTACTTCAATCTTTACAGAACGTCTAACACTCCCATCGATTAATTTGATACCATCAATGATCTCACCATCAGTCTGTACATATCTCAAATCACTCCGCATGTCATCAATCTGAGAAAAATTCATATGCCCAGTAACCTTTTCCTCATGGGTTTTGTCTTCAAAGACTTTTCCAAGTTCCACTGCAGCCAGTAATCGCTTTTTCTCCACATCCAACAAAAGTTTCAAATTTCATCTCTTCATCCACAGGAGATCCGTCCATCACATGAACAGAAGAAGTAGCCTTCCTTTCCTTGCAATCACCTTCAACAATCGATTCTTTCTCTTTCTTGAACTTGTCACATTCTTGACTTCCAGAAAAGCCCATTTCAACTTTCACCAAATCTTTATCTTCTTGGTCAACCAAACCACAAAGCAAGCCTTTTTCCACACCATTCAAATCATCATAATTCACAGTTTCTCCCTTTACCTCGACATCATATTCTACACTCTTTCCATCAGAAACAAAATCAAAAGCAGTGATCTTTTCACTCACAGAATCCAATTTTTCTTGATTCTTTTCAACAAAACAAGCAGAACCCAGTTCTTTCTTTCCTTCACTCAAGTTGTTACTAGTCTCAAATTTATCTTCACCACAAGAACACCTCACCTTGTTGGAGCTGGTTTCCGTGCTTCCAGTATTCTCTTGTCTTGGAGTCGAGAAAACAATATCAGAGGATTCTTTACAATCTTGCCCGGAAACTGTAGAGATAGGAATGGAGGAGTGCTCTTCTTCTTCCAATAGTTGCTTTTCTGTGGTTCTTCGCTTGAAGCCAGCGCATGTATCAGACTCCATATTATCATCAGCCATTTTCACTCGAGAATGGAAAATGAAAGCAAGTTTGCAACAGAGAGAGAGAGAAAACAAAACCCTTGGCTTTGCAAAAGAATTTCAAAAGAGGGAGACTAAAAGAGTTGGAGTTCGCAGAGTAACCCACGCTACGAAGTAAAAAATACGGCCCCTCTTATATTAATTCGGTCTGGGGATAAACTCATTTGAGTCCCATATTTTACTTAAATATAACCAAATCCATAGAATTATAACATTTTTATTCCTGTACTGTATTAAAAAACAACAAATACCATAGTTTAGTAATTTTAGCAAATGAATCCTAAAAATAGTTATTTTCTAGTTTCCTTTGGGTCTCAATACGGAGCAACGGGTTTAGAATTAGGATTAGTTAAGAGACCCATCCCTATCCCAGCCCCTACTTGGACTGAGAATTCTCATTTTCAACTTGTATAAATAAGGATAAGTTAAAGATGTTCTCCACACCACAAATCTTAAGAATATATCAAATTTATTGATTCAAATACATTTTTAAAGTATTTAACAAAGAAACAACTTCTATAATTCTCAATTTTTCAATTTTCATTAATTTTAAGTATATATAATTCTCATCAAGTCCTATAATACAAATCAATTTTTTATATCTTTCTAACAAAAACAACAACAACAATAATAATGATAATACAGGTCAATTTTTTTATATCTACTTAAGAATAACAATAACACAAATCAATTTTTTATACTTCAAATTACTAATTCATATATTATTACAATAATCTAATAAAAGTAAATACTTAATTTTTTTATAAAATAATCAATGAAAATAAAATCATAGACAATAATCACTAATTTCATTGATTCAACTTACAATAATTATGTTAAGATAAAATATCAAATTTTATTGATATATTTTCTTTAATTTTTTTTACTAACCTATGAAAATAAAAAAATAACATGATTATTTATTTCATTATTTTAATTTGTGTATAAGTGTTAGTTTAAAATAAATAAACATGTTGATAAATAATAGCTCCAATGCTTAATAGAATTGATTAAAAAAATAGAGAAAATATATTAAATAAATTTTAGAGTTATGTGTTTCTCATTAATTTTATAGAAAGAATTTTTGTTTGATAAATAAGAAAATCAAATACTGAAAAAAAAAATAAACATGTTTATTATCAATCTTTGGGAGATTTTTTTGTCTTCATTAATCTTATATTATTATATTAAAAAATTTAATTTATTGATTATAAGTTATTCATTTTATTTAATATCACCTGATTATTTTTATTTTATCAAAATTTATTGTTCTAATAATTAAAATTATTTAATTTCTTTTTCTGATAACTAGAATTTCAGCAAATTTCTTTCTAAAAATAATATTTATTTAAAATAATAGGGACTTAATTGATTAAATAATTATTTTAGAATAACTTATAATCAATAAATTAAATTTTTTAATATAATAATATAAGATTAATGAAGACAAAAAAATCTCCCAAAGATTGATAATAAACATGTTTATTTTTTTTTTCAGTATTTGATTTTCTTATTTATCAAACAAAAAATTCTTTCTATAAAATTAATGAGAAACACATAACTCTAAAATTTATTTAATATATTTTCTCTATTTTTTTAATCAATTCTATTAAGCATTGGAGCTATTATTTATCAACATGTTTTTTTATTTTAAACTAACACTTATACACAAATTAAAATAATGAAATAAATAATCATGTTATTTTTTTATTTTCATAGGTTAGTAAAAAAATTAAAGAAAATATATCAATAAAATTTGATATTTTATCTTAACATAATTATTGTAAGTTGAATCAATGAAATTAGTGATTATTGTCTATGATTTTATTTTCATTGATTATTTTATAAAAAAATTAAGTATTTACTTTTATTAGATTATTGTAATAATATATGAATTAGTAATTTGAAGTATAAAAAATTGATTTGTGTTATTGTTATTCTTAAGTAGATATAAAAAAATTGACCTGTATTATCATTATTATTGTTGTTGTTGTTTTTGTTAGAAAGATATAAAAAATTGATTTGTATTATAGGACTTGATGAGAATTATATATACTTAAAATTAATGAAAATTGAAAAATTGAGAATTATAGAAGTTGTTTCTTTGTTAAATACTTTAAAAATGTATTTGAATCAATAAATTTGATATATTCTTAAGATTTGTGGTGTGGAGAACATCTTTAACTTATCCTTATTTATACAAGTTGAAAATGAGAATTCTCAGTCCAAGTAGGGGCTGGGATAGGGATGGGTCTCTTAACTAATCCTAATTCTAAACCCGTTGCTCCGTATTGAGACCCAAAGGAAACTAGAAAATAACTATTTTTAGGATTCATTTGCTAAAATTACTAAACTATGGTATTTGTTGTTTTTTAATACAGTACAGGAATAAAAATGTTATAATTCTATGGATTTGGTTATATTTAAGTAAAATATGGGACTCAAATGAGTTTATCCCCAGACCGAATTAATATAAGAGGGGCCGTATTTTTTACTTCGTAGCGTGGGTTACTCTGCGAACTCCAACTCTTTTAGTCTCCCTCTTTTGAAATTCTTTTGCAAAGCCAAGGGTTTTGTTTTCTCTCTCTCTCTGTTGCAAACTTGCTTTCATTTTCCATTCTCGAGTGAAAATGGCTGATGATAATATGGAGTCTGATACATGCGCTGGCTTCAAGCGAAGAACCACAGAAAAGCAACTATTGGAAGAAGAAGAGCACTCCTCCATTCCTATCTCTACAGTTTCCGGGCAAGATTGTAAAGAATCCTCTGATATTGTTTTCTCGACTCCAAGACAAGAGAATACTGGAAGCACGGAAACCAGCTCCAACAAGGTGAGGTGTTCTTGTGGTGAAGATAAATTTGAGACTAGTAACAACTTGAGTGAAGGAAAGAAAGAACTGGGTTCTGCTTGTTTTGTTGAAAAGAATCAAGAAAAATTGGATTCTGTGAGTGAAAAGATCACTGCTTTTGATTTTGTTTCTGATGGAAAGAGTGTAGAATATGATGTCGAGGTAAAGGGAGAAACTGTGAATTATGATGATTTGAATGGTGTGGAAAAAGGCTTGCTTTGTGGTTTGGTTGACCAAGAAGATAAAGATTTGGTGAAAGTTGAAATGGGCTTTTCTGGAAGTCAAGAATGTGACAAGTTCAAGAAAGAGAAAGAATCGATTGTTGAAGGTGATTGCAAGGAAAGGAAGGCTACTTCTTCTGTTCATGTGATGGACGGATCTCCTGTGGATGAAGAGATGAAATTTGAAACTTTGTTGGATGTGGAGAAAAAGCGATTACTGGCTGCAGTGGAACTTGGAAAAGTCTTTGAAGACAAAACCCATGAGGAAAAGGTTACTGGGCATATGAATTTTTCTCAGATTGATGACATGCGGAGTGATTTGAGATATGTACAGACTGATGGTGAGATCATTGATGGTATCAAATTAATCGATGGGAGTGTTAGACGTTCTGTAAAGATTGAAGTAGTTGATGATACAGCGTTGATTGAATCTGTTGTGGTGCCAAAAGCTGGAAATGGGTGTTTGAAGAACACAGGAATGTTGGGTAATGCTAAAATGATGCAGAGGAATCACAAGGAGGAGAATAAACAAGAAGGGAGTGGAAAGAAAGCAAAAAGACCTAGAAGGAAAGCCAAAGACACGAAAATGTTTTCAGGCATGAGTGCAAGGCTTAATAATGTGAAGCACATTTTGGAAGATAAAGATGGTGATCTAAAAATTGGAGAACATGCCAAAATTATGTACTCAAGGGAGGAGATGGAGGCCCTGAGGTTTGTTAACATTGTGGAACAACGAAAAATGTGGAGGGATATTTACGCTGGACTTGAGCCTGCAGTGCTAAACGATTACAATAACCTTGCAAGCTCGAAGCATCAGAAGCAGATTCTCATGAATGCTGATCCTCGACTGTGCTTTTCAAGGAAGTCAAAGGATCCTGGGATTATCAGTAAGCATCTTTATAAAGCCAGTTTCTGCTGTTTTAATAACTTCATATTACTTCAAGAAGGATCTTTGACATTGGGATATGCTTGCGAAAATAAACTATGAAGTGCTCACTGGTTTGGACTGGTTGAACTATTTTTGAAACAATCATTAGTGGTGAAATAGTCCTTGTGGTGGCATTAGAACTTTTAAGTCAATCTTTTGATTTTATTCTGTTGATATTTAATTGACTACGAGTGACTTCTGCTAAAATTTCATTCTATTTTGAATAGCATCTGAATTTTAATTGAAAGGGCTCCTATCCAGGAGATGATATGGGTCAGTCTTGTTTATATGATACTTTCATGTATGGGGAGCAGTTCACAGAAAGCAATTAATTAAGAGGAATAGCTTGTAATGGATCCACTCATGCAGCATTGAGGAAAAAAGAGTTAAGGATTTTGTTTGATCCTTTGGGGAAGCTGACATGAGATGTAACATGCCGGTTGTAGTCAATTCATTTCTCATTAGGTCATGTACGTATGTATTTGTTTCTGTTTAGGTTCAAGATTGACCTTGTGGATATGTGACTTATTTCGATAACTTCCGTCTAGAACCAGCTACTATTGAAGCCCCATCCACAAATGGATAAGATTTCTATCTTAGTGTAGACAAGTTTCAGAAAATAATGGAGCTATAATGACCCTCTTGCAAGAGGGTCGGTATTTCTCTGTTATCTTGTAGGTTGAATTGAATGAGATTTCTTATAGATATTTCTCCCTCTCTCTTTCTAATGTTTTCTGGAAAAGGCCAAAGCTTTCTTTAATTCTTCTTAATTGAAGCCTATGGCCTCCATACTTGGCATTTTTGGTTCAATGATTGGCTATGTTGAAGTGCTCAACTAGGCCTTAAATGGGAGCTTTCTGTGGAGTTGAGCACACAACGCAACTGTGAGAACTGTCAAGTTTGCCTGGCTTTACATTCAGCAGAAGCTGGTGTTACATATATATAATCTAAACCTTTATCAAATTTGTCATCTTGCGTTTATCTCTGAAATAGAATTTTCACATATTGAAACCTCTTGTTCCCTTAACCTTGAATTAAAGTGCAATTTTCTAAATTTTCTTATTGCTTTTCTGGTAGTTTAATATATCAACTACCAAAAATTTCCTGAAGATTAATTGAGCTATTGTTATTGAAAGATGCCCTATTCTCTTTATATTTTACTGAAATTATACTATTTCTTTTTTTTCTAAAAGTGATCTTCCTTTGATTTTCTTGATTTGGGTAAAGAACTGCATTAACATTCATCTTGTATACTCTTTGAGCTTTTGAATTTTAGTGTTTGAAGAATTTTATTTTGCTTTAAATGATTTTTGATTTTCCTCTCTTTTCTTTTGAAAATAGACCTTTACTTTATTGATGTTGGAGTCCATAGACATTTTTGAGTACTTTTCTAAGACCTTCATTTCAGCTTGGCTTTTGCATTTCATTGTGTCAATTTGATGGGTTCAATTTCTGTTGTCACAGGTTTGGTTGCTGCAAGGGCAAGAAGGAACCATTTCAATATATATGTGCATTGAAGATTAGCCTAAAGAAATCTGCAAAACTCCTTTTCAACATGTGTCTCTTCATCTCTGTGCATAGGCACATTGTAGCTGTTCATATACTACTTCTGTAAACTACTTGTACATGGAAAGTCTAGCCCAGTCTAGTCTAGATATAAGTTTTGGAGAATATGCATTTGTTGTGTAGGTCATGGTACATTACATTCATTTGCAAATGGAAACAGTGATGATTTTTCAAAAGGAATTCATGTTTTAAATATGCTGTACAATAATGAGAAGAGTTGCTTTTACCTGACACTGATCCTGTCATTGATATCTGATCTAGTTGTGGCTTGGACTTCATTATATTTTCAAAATTTCATAAGTGCTTCTAAATTTGCAATTACTTTCAGGACAAGAGTATTCTGAAAACATGGAAAATGAAGCAGGATATATGGAGGACTATGAGACAGAAAATTTAAATACCATGCATTCTGCTTTTAGTCACAGTACTGAGGGTGAAGCCAAAATGGTTCCAGAAGGAGAGTGCAGTGATGATTATGAGAGTGATGAAGATTATGCCAGCATTCAGCGGCCTGCCTTTTTGGTAGAAGGAGAACCAAATTTTGATTCTGGGCCTCCAGAAGATGGATTAGAATATCTTCGGCGTGTCAGGTAGCACTGTACATCCTAATTTATTTAGTTTGGTTATGAAGATGCTTTTTTGCCTGTAAAATCTAGTTTATCTATGTTTGCTTTATTTTGTCGTATAATTATTATTTTTGTTTTTGAAGAGTAATCCTCCATTTAGCTTGCCGTTGATAACTTGTAATTCTCGTGATTTAACATACCCTTTCTAAATTTTAAGGGTATATTAAGTTATGTCTTACATCTCGAATGTCAAGGCCTTTCTATTTGGACATCACACGATACTAGTCTCACCCAAAAGAATGAATGCACTGATAAATTAGCTTGTCTTTGAATATCTTTTCTCAAGGAAAGAGGGGATGTCTTTTAGCAAACATAGTTTCTCTTAAGTTTTTTATCAATGCATTTTTGCAGGAAGTTTTAACTGTAAATTGACAAGTCTCTAATTCTATGTGCATCAACTTTCCATTTAAATTTTAGTTATTCTCTCTGTTGTATCTGTGGCAAGGAACTTAGGATGTCACAAATAGGATAATTACTCTTTGCATGCTTTCGCAACTATTATAATTATGTATGAGAGAAATGGAAAGTAAGGAGACAGGTTTCAAAAATAATATTCTTTGTTGGTTATTTCCTCGCTCTCTACTTGAAATACTACAATCAAATCATAGTACAATAAGAACTAAACTCTCTCCAAAGGAAGCAAGTTTATCTAGCTTGAGCAATTTGTGGTGGAAGAGCAGTTAAGAATTGAGGTTTTATCCTTTGAACTTCACATGATTGGATGATTAGAGGGCTCTGGTAATGTGGATATATTCTCTAGCTAAAAAAGACATACAGATTATGAATTCACTCTTCATTTATATTTTATTGAAAATTGATTCTCTCGTTGATGTAGTGGGTATTTTGCATGATTTCTTCACACTATTCCTTTGTTCCACATTATCAATTTTGTATTATCTTTGGAGTTTTGTATTATGGTTTCTGCATTCTGAAGATTTAAAGAATTGTCAGTGATAGATTTTATTAAGGGAACATCTCTAGCTTCCATATGGGAAGCATTTTCAGATATTGCTTGGTAAGTAAATATGAAAGCTGGTAGGAGAGAATGTTGTTCAAGCCTCTTGGAAGAACTAAATAATGTTTGATGTACAACTGCCAGCAGAATTAATTACCAAATTCTGTGGTGTATTTTGCAAGAGAGCAATTAGAAAAAAATATTTTTTACTTACCCCTTGCTCATCTATAAGTTTTCTTGGGGAAGGCTTGAAAATATAAGTTTATCAGGGAGGATTAATACTATGTAGTTGCTTCTTTTAATTACCATAATCTTTTGATGGATGGTACTTGCCTTAGTTGAGTTGCTGTGTGTATTGACATTTCTGATATTGTTATGTGATAAAACCTCAGTAGCAAACGGTGGAAAGAGAGATGCACTTTCTACATGCAGGAACCAGAGTTTATTCTTTTTCCCAAGCAAAAGCTACATTGAGAATACAACACTTATGATTAAGATCAGGAGTTAAATGCGCCCCCTCCTTGCCTCAATCAAAATGAAAGATAATAAAATTCAAGCTGATCATATCATATGATTCATTACTAAGGATTCAGATCACAGGATTTTTCAACTCTTTTCCTCATCAAACATTGAAAGATATCCTGTTATTAGAAAACAGACATATACATTAGGGTAGTTGAACTTGTAATGGATGGATGCAATTTGCGCCTTGCTCACCGACTTGCATAAGATTTACATATCAGAAATTGAACAAACTATTTAGGCTTTTCTTAAGCAGATCCCTTGTTTCGACCATTGTTTAGGTCATTGACTATGCCAATGCTATAAGTCTTTGGGCTTTCATAAGCATTTCAGTTTGTCTGTTCTTGAAGCAGATAAGGTCTAGCACAACTGGGCTTCAAAATTGAAATACAAAGTGATAGTCATGAGAAGTTAGATTTGGTTTCAAGATAAAAGGATTTGACTCTTCTCATCTTTCTCCTTTCACAACTGATCCCAAAATAATTAAAATGATTTGTTGGTCTTCCTACGAGGCGTGGGGTTAGATTTTTGGAGTCATTAGAGTGATATCTTAAATTGTTATGAGGGACTCCTGTGACTTAGGTTATTGTCATTGAAGCATATCACAGTAGGACAGAAAGAAAATGAAACCATCACTAGTTATAATTCTATCATTGTGGTAAAAGATGGAGTAGAGCTGCTACTCAGTAATTATTTGCAGGAACTAGTATTGTCCTTGTTTGACCCTGTTCCCATGCAGTTTTATCCATTTGATAGCTGTTGCTTTTGTTAATGAAGGGCAAAAGCCTTTTTTATTTTATGACTTTTTTTGAATAATGAAATCCTTAACTGATCCAAGTGGCCCTACTATACTTAAACTGGATCAAACTAATTTTCTTGAAGTTTATCAGAGGACCAATACAAACATCCAATAAGTGTGGATGAAAAATGTGCATCTCACCCGTCTATTTGAAACATAAAACTTTTTCTTCTTTTGATAGTCATGAAGACATGTATGGCATCCAAAAAGTTCTGGAGTACATTTGAGAATAGGTTGGCAGTTGGACAAGTTGTGACCAATCAGTGATTATTTCACTTAATAAACTTGCATGCATCTCTTGCCAAGATAGGAATAGAAGAGAAGGCAAAACATAGAGGGTTTGTATAGTCTTGACTTGAGCTGAGCTGATTCAGAGTGTTGCAATTCAGTATACATTGTTTGTGCACCAAAGTATCCAATCGATTGAGCTGTTAAACTCAATTCTACAATTGAATAACACCTTAAGATCAATCATCCTTAAAATTGATAAATCATTTTGTCAAGCTATGTACTGCCGAAACTAGGGCACTGGTGTAATTCCACCTGAAATTCTATTGTCTAACTTTCTGAAGACCAGGGGCATTTAGTATGATCTTGCTGTGCATGTTTTTGTTTCTTCTCCTTACTAAGTATATTTTAAATTGAACTCAAAACTGTGATTAATGGTAGCTAAATAAACAATTTCTTTCATATGCTTAGATGGGAAGCTGCTCAAATGCCAAAAGTGAAGGTGGCTAAGCCTGTTAGACAGAAATCTTACAAAGAACAGACTGTTTATATGCCCCAAATACCTGATATTGCCGAGTGTCCAGAGCATTTATTGCCATTGAAAAAGTGGGAGGATCTATTTCTTGCTGATTTTTCAGAGCTACGAAAGGTGTGTTTCTCTAATACCAGGATCTATTTTTTGATTATTGGCATAAACAAATATTAGAAAATGACAGCAGCTCTGCTTTCACTTTTCCTTTTTTACTTTCAATATTTGGATCCCTTTGTTCTTTTCATAGTTCTAAGATAACGGGCTTGAAATGACGTACCCCAAGTTGGTTATGGAAAAGTCTACTTTTGAGAATGGGGAAATACTTCAAAGTTCTATTGGCTATTTTTTAATTCCCTCTTTCCTTAATCAAGTGTTGAAACATATTCTTCTGCTAGAAAATACTGTTTGTAGAAATTAGCAAAACTCTGGTTTGTTCTTTCTGAACAGCAGAAGTGGACAAAGTGGCAGTTTCTTTATTTTCTTAATCATTTCGAGAAATATGATTTTCATTTAGGAGATGGAAAAAGCAGATACTGCCTTGGATACTGGAGGGTGTAAAGTGGTATTGCTATTTTGTCTGCGTTGTCTAATTCCTTATTCTGGATAGCTGACTTCATTTTTTTCTTGATATCAGGTTCTATCAGGTCATGATTATTCAAGCACTCAACTTGCTTGTAAACTGCAATCAATGCTCATTAATGACGTTAGAACCATTGAAGTCCATTCTGATGGTTTTGGCCCTGAAAGCTCCGTTGATGAGTCATCTATATCAAACACTGAAGATGATGAAATCTCTCCATCCCATCAGAATCCCAAAACGTTTCTGAGCAATGATCATGGTGACTACCCAAGATTATCTGCAATTCTAAGGATGGATTCTGTAACTCGTGTGTCAACGCTGAGGAAACGCATAAGCTCAGTGGAGAGCTTGAACACTTTATCCAGGAATGATAGCTTGTGGCTGTTTGCTCTATGTGCAGCAGTTGATACTCCACTAGATGCTGATACCTGTGCTGCTCTCCGGACTCTGCTCCGGAAATGTGCAAGTCTTCGAGCTGCCAAGTGTGAACTTGACGACGAGGTTATAATGCTGAATATTTTGGCTACAATCTCTGGCAAGTTTTTCGGGCAGTCGGAACAGTAAAGCTTCCTACTTGAATCAAAGATCTTAATTTTGATTTGCAGAGATTGTTCAGATGGTAGCTTTTCTTTTTCCCAGGTTTGTTAATTTAGAGTTCATGTCTTATTTAGTACTAACGCAATGTTAATAGCAAGGAGAGTGCTTTGTATGTTGTGTTGGGATTTTCAAACATAAGTTTTGTGGCAATGGAACTTTTTATGGTCATTATTATATTGGTGTACCATTTACCATAGGATAAATAAGTCTATAATTTAACTAAAATGACAAAAAGATTTTTAAAAGTTGTCAAATAAGTTCATTCTAAATTTCTAATTGTCTAAATTAGATTTGGAAGGACTTGTATCTTCAATTTGAAATAACTATGAAGTTGGACAATTAAGATTAGATGATTCATGTAGTTGAAAGCGATGTTACCCAAAATGTTTTGTAGTGATGCAAAAAATGTAGGGTTTAACTTATGGTCCATTGCAAAAGGTTGGTTGGGTTTATTTTATTGTAATATGTGAAAATAAATAGAAAAATTTGTAATTATTATTTTTAAACATGAAACAAAATTTGAAGTTTTTATTTAAAGGGTTAATTGAAGAACCATTTAAAATACAAATTTAATCTATTTTAATACCTTCAAGATGATTCTTACTTAAATGTAACCAACAATTTAAAAATAATTTAAAATTATTTTTAAATAATTATGAATAAAAAAATGAAATTATTTTGAAATCATTGTTAATGGTAACAATTTAAAATTATTTTTAAATAATTGTTAAAGAAAATAAATCTAATTTATTATAAAAATTAACATTATTTTAAAATTATTATTAATAACAATATTTTAAAATTTTAATTGGTTGATATTTAAATTATTAAAGGGTAAGATAAAAAATTTTTAAAGTTTAGGTGGAATATGAGATATTAAAAAAAGTATAAGAAGTGATAAAATATTATATTTAAAAATAGGAGTAATAGAAAAGAGTTTAAGAGGTAATGAAGTATTAAAAAAAATTTGAAAAAATGATGGGATATTAAATTAAAAAAATAGGTATCGGACATTGTCCAACAGTAATTTCAAGTATGCCCAAATATTGTTTCAATGCATACACTAAATCTTTTGTAAGTATATAAAATACAAGCTACAATGAAATAGTTGATATATCTTAAGAGAATATGTGTCCAATCAGTATGAGGGTCTTTGAGACAAAAGTTGTGCAATAAGTTGTGATTAATATAGGTATAAAATAAATAAACTAATAAAGCAATCAAATAATAATAATAATAATAATAATCAAAATATGAATTAATTGTATATATGCAAATTTAAATTATAAAATTTGCTGCTAAATTACTAAAGTCTGTATACAAATCTATAATTTGTGAAATATAAATTTTGAAATGAATTTTTTTTCAAAGAAAAATTAAATAATTTCAATGTAAAATCACAATTGACATGGATTTCAAACATATTTTAATGATAAAATATCCAATTTATAGTATATTTTCATTTTGAAATCATATATAATAAAAAATTCTATTAAAAATGATACATTTGATTTTATGGTAAAAGTTTTAGTATTTCATCCTATGTCCCAAGTTCAAATTTTCTTAATGCATATAATTGGTTCAAATAATTTCTATTTAAAATAATAAAGGATAAAATCGAAAAAAATAAAAGGTATTTATGAAATAAGAGGGGAGAATCGTGGCATCGGGCATTTTCCCTTTCAGAAGATCACTTGCACCTGTTGGTCCATGAATGAGCAGCGTTTCTGCCAATATAGAATTTAAGAGGGATGATTTGCACTTTCTAAAACCAACAATATTAAACTGTCGGTGAGAGTTCGGGTAGGGAAGCATTGAAAAGTGGAGGAGAAGAAATGGGAGGCGAAAATGAAAGAGCCTAGAGGATGTTGAAATATAATCGATTTTATGATTTCTAAAATTTTAGGTACAAATATGAAATTTATATCAAAACTATACATTATAAACTACTGCATATATAATTACATATAATTTTAAAAGTAGCAAAAATCTTTGTCTTGAAGCACCTCTTTGCCTTTTACTTACAAAAATCTTTTACATTACCTAAATTTGAAAAGTTAGAATGAATTAATGCACAGTAAATATTTGTACACAAAGACAATTTTAAAATTTACAATAAATAAATTTGAACATAAAAGTACTTCTTAATTTCCAACAAAGAGTGTAGTAGAATACTAAATCAAAATTTTAACTTCAATATTCATATAACAATGTAAAACACATAATTTTATTGTTAAAAAAAAAACCCAATTTCCATAAATTTTATACTTGCATACTTTTCGGACATTATTCGAAAGAACCGCTATCTTGAAAATTGGCCATACATATTTTAGGGTATTATTTTTAAGGACTGTAATCTCAAACACCGGTGTCACATCACAACAACAACCATAACCATCACATTTTCATTAATCAAATTATTTCACAACATTTCCATACAAATAATGCATTTATAAAAATATAATACGTGGTGATATAATTTTCTTACTATATTTGTAAACTTAACATTCATATGAAAATTATTATTTAAATCTGATTCGAAAAATAATTAATTGGATCAACATGTGATGATTCAGAAATTTCATACACATTTATCAAAATATTATTTGTAATAAAACACTCTACTTTTCAATTTTAAAATCAAAATCCATCAAATATATATAAATACTTGAATATCACACAAAATTCCTCTACTTTTGCTAGCTTTTCATTCTCCTTAAAATCACTCCGTAATACCAATTTAATAATAATAATAAATAATAAACCAATAATAATAAATAATGTTTCAGACTTTATAATTTAAAATATGTACATATATATATATATATATATATACGAGCATTAAAACATATATCTATATACTAACTAAATTATGTAAATAATTTACTAAACCTAAAACCCAATCATTAAATACTAACCGAACATCTTTTCTTTACTTTCTTTCTTTTCCCTTTTTTTCTGATTTCATTTTCTACCTCGACCTGTAATTTGTAAAAGCAAAGTTTATATATATATATATGTATGTATAAGTTTATTTAGTGCTTGAACAAAACTCTTTTTATTTAATTATTTATTATTTTATTTTTTATACGTGTGTTTCTATACATGGTCACAAAATGAATTAAAAGCACACCTAACTTTTTTTATTTATTTTTTATTTCCTTGACACCTGGTGACCCATTCACCCCGCAACCAATTATTAAATCAAATAAAAGAAAGATAATGGCCTCTCAATTTCAATCGAATCTTTCAACTTCTTTTTTTATATTTTTCACCCACAACAAAACTTATATTAAATAATTCTATTCTTTAAAATGATAAACACATTTGTCCTAATCAAAACCTCTTAAAAATTAAATATGTCTACATTATAATTTCTAAACTTCTATGATCTAATAGAATACAAAATGGATGTATTCAACATGTGCATTTCGGTTAAAATAAGAATTCAGGACATTATAACCTCCTTACCTAAAAAAATATTTCGTCCTCGAAATTTAGATACCTGATCGAAATAACTTTGAATCTTAGGATTGCATTCAGTCCTCAAGTTTCTATATAGCTTCCTCTATTCCATGATGCTGCTATAAAATCTTCACCAATCAGATAATCTTTTTGTGAAGAACTTGTTCTTTATGATCCAGGATTTGAATAAGCTTCTCTTTATAAAAATCATTTTTATTTAATGTTAAGTCTTTCCATTCTAAAACATGTGAAGGATCTGGCTGATACTTCTTGAGCATCGAGACATGAAAAGTATGGTGAATTTGTGATAACTGAGGAGACCAAGTTAATCTATAGAATACTTGACCAACTTGTTCCAAAATTTCAAAATTACCAATAAATCTTGGAGCAAGTTTCCCACTTTTCTTGAACCTAGTTATTTCGATAGGAAGTTTGGCTTATAAGAAAATATAATCACCCACTTCAAATTCTAATGGTCTTCGTTTATAATTTGCGTAACTCTTTTGATGGGTTTGAGCTGTAAGAAGTGGTTGTCTAATTATTTTTACTTTCTTAGTAATTTCTCTTACTAATTCGGGTCCCACAATCGATGCCTCACCAACTTCTACCCAATAAATAGAAGATCGACATGGTTTGTCATATAATGCCTCAAAAGGAGCCATTCCAAAACTAGTCTAATAACTATTGTTATAAGAAAATTCGATTAAAGGTAAATTCTCAGCCCAAGAGATTTGAAAATCTAAAGCACAGGATTTGAGCATACTTTATTATTTGGATAATTCTCTAGGAGTGACCATTTATCTGAGGATGATAGGTTGTACTAAAATGCAACTGAGTGCCCATAGCTTTTTGCAAACTTCTCTAAAATTGCGATGTAAATCTTGTATATTCATTAGATACAATTAATAAAGGCACCCTATGCAGTCTTACTATCTCCTGAACAAACAATCTACTCAAAGATTGTAGAGAATCAGGAGATTTGACAGGTAGAAAGTGAGCAGATTTTGTTAATTTGTCTACAATTATCCATACATTTTCATGATTCTTTCGAGTTTTGGATAGCCTTCTCACAAAATTCATAGTTACATGTTCTCATTTCCATTTAGTCATTAGAAGAGGTTGGAATAACCCTGCTGGTTTTTTTTTGTGTTCTGCTTTCACCTGTTGGCATGTCAAACACTTAGCCACTAATTCCTCCACGTCTCTCTTCATCTCATTCCACTAGAAACATCTACATAGTCTTTAATACATCTTTGTATTATCAAGATGTCTGGTAAATTTGGACTTATAAGCCTCTCTAAGCACATTTTTTCTAAAAGACTCATTTGATGGTACATAAAGTCTACCAACAAACTTTAAGCTACTGCACGAATCTATAGACCACCCGTCTATGGCCTTACCATTCTCTAACTTGGCTTCTAGTGACTTAACTTCATGATCACTTTGCTAAGTAGTAATCACCTTCTAAAGGATAGAAGATCGGGCTACTAGGTTGAATAAGAAAGGTTGGCTTCTTGAGTCATTAATCCTTAAATTAAAATCCTTTAAATCATTACACTTCTTTCACCTACGATAAGAAAATCTTACTAACATGCCCTAAGATTTTCTACTCAAAGCATTTGCTATCACATTAGCCTTACCTGGATGATAATGTAAGGTAAAATCATAACTTCTAGGTACTCCATCTACTTTATTTGCCTTCAGTTAAGATTCTTTTGAGTAAAATGATATCGAAGACTTTTATGATTTGAAAATAATTATGTTTACAAAAAATTAAATTAATAAAGTATTAAATAAAAAATATTAAAGCAAAAGGGTAGATGGAAACCTAAGCTAGGGATAGGCAAAAATACTCCACCGAATCGAACTGTTTGATTCAGATTGGTTCAATTTCAATAGCAAGGTTAGTTTCAGTTGATTTCGAATCAATCAATTCTATGTGCTATCATCGTTTCAGTGTGTCCATCTTAGCACTGTCGCATCGTCGTGTGTACATCTCACGCCATTGTCGTTTGTGCATATATACTCCAAGCCTTTAACCTTCTGTTGTACCATTACTATAATGCTTCACCTTCAACACATTTTGTGTATCTTACGCTTGCTCTCACAGTCAGTACCAGTGGTAACACCTTCATTTATGCATCATCTACCACTACCCTTCTTTACCACCATCATTTATTAGCAGGCTTATAGATTGTATGTTTTCTATTGGCTTTGTACCTAAAGTAATTTTTCATTGTGAGGATTCATTCTTAATTAATATCTATTTTATTGTGAATTTATTTGAGATTATTGGAAATTAAAAGAAAATTGTGATTTTTTGTTGGCTTTGTGTATCATAATAAGCCTTGAAGATTCATCCTTAACATCTATTTTATTATGATTTTATTTAAGATTTTGATATCCTTATTTTATTTTAAAAATTTTAATTATTTTTAATTAATATTGTAAAATAGTTTATTTTTTAAGAATAGTGTAACAGTAATTGTCACTTAATTTGGCTGCAAATTTGCAATTAAGTAAATTAATTTTTATGATTGGATTCTGGAAGCACTTACAACACGATGTTGTGAGAACTTTTCCATGGAGCGATTGAAATTGCTTGGTGATTCAGTACTTTTAAGTATGCTATAAGTTGCCACCTGTTTCTTACATATCCTAAGAAACATGAAGGACAGCTATATATACTCTGCGTTAATAGGCTATTTGTAACTCAACCCTACATAAGTTGGAAACTGAGCATAAATTACAAGTACTGGTTCTTAGTCAAGTTTACACATTAACTTATTATGTTCAAATGCTTCCTACTCTTCCCTTCTTTTTTCTTGTCACATCATTGATCAATACCTACCAGAAGGTACATCCTATAAGCTAACATGGACTTTTCTATCTCCTCTCATTATGCATTTAATGTGTTTGTGCTGACTTGTAGTTGTATCTAACGTTGTTGGCCAATATTGTTTTCTTTTGCCTTTCAAAAACTATAAATCTGAGATATTTCATTTTGATGAATTGAACAAAAGATTATCGGACATCCTATAAACAAAAGATTGTTTTCTTATATACAGTTGAGGCTCATTTGCATGTCTTCTTGCTATATCTTTTTTTGCTTAATCAGAGAGGCCTCATCAGTGGACTCCCCTTCCTTCTCAATTTCATCAAAGGGATTTTTTTTTTTTTTTAATTCTTCCCCACCAAAGCCTTTGTCCTCAAGGGTTTATTTTTGTCTTGCTGTTAAAGGGAAGGCTTCGGGTCATTCTTTTTGGGTTGGAGTAGAGTCCTTTGGAGCAGGCGCATTCTTTTGAGTCTTTTGAGTCTTTTGATTTCTGATTCGGGCTAGATCCGCCTCGAGTATGTATGTACATGATAAAATGCAAGCATCTTTTATGCATAATTTATTTTTTTATTTATTTTGTACAATAAAGATAATAAATATGAAATATTAATTTTCACATTGTTTAAAATAAACATTTTGTAATCAAAAATTAAAAAGCGTAATCTAAAATCAATCACAACATAATAAGAACAAATGTGAAAAATGTTATGATGTTAGAAAGTAATTTGAAAAAAATCAAATTTTTGTTTGTTGGTAAAACCTATGTATATGAATGTTTTGTTCAAAATAATAATGGGTCATTTACTATAAAATATAAATATAAATTAAACAAAGGTACACAATAAGGATGCTTCTTCTAATCTCTAATTTGTAGTAGTATAATAATAATAATAATACTTGAAAATATTATTTTTATTATCCAACTAAACATTAAAAAAGAAAATTTATTTTTTATCTTGAAATATAAATCTTACAATAGAAATTAAAATAAGTGATTTAAAGCTAATCACAACATAACCGGAATTAATTATTTACTTCAAACTTATAGCATCTTAATTGAGACATACAAAAATTTATGATATTGAAGAGTAATTTAAAAAAAAAAAAATAAAGTTTTGTTCATTTTGTATGCTAGTAAAACCGATTTATTAAAGTTTAATTGTAAATAATGATGTTGTCACTTACCCGACTTACTGTAAGATAAAAGCACTAATTATGTAAAGTTACCCACTAATAATACTTATTTTAATCTTTGAATTCTATCCTTTTCTTTTTTTTTAATTTCAAATGTCTTATAAATAGAAAGTCATTATTATTAAAATATTAGAGAAATAATTAAATTAATATTTTAGTAAATTTTTAAAATTAAAATTTTGAAAGAGGGTATAAGAATCATAAAAATGATAGAATTTTGAATAATTTTATTGATGCCTAATTAATTAAATTCAGATTTAGTAAATTTTCAACCTAGCTCCATCATATAATACTCTAGTAAATCTTCATCACTGATCCGGATTCGGCTCCGGGTCCTTTTCTAGGTTCGGATTCACTAAAACCCGGGCTGCACCCGGAATTTTGCCGCCATCCCAATCTTCAATTATAAAACCCCAACCCCCTAATTTCCTCAACAGTTCAGTTGATCAGTTGTTCGCCTAATCCAATTCTTTCTCCAAGATTCCTCATCTTCCTCATCTGCTTTCCCAATCCCTATATATTAATCAGTCACCTATCTTGTCGCTGGTTGAGAAACCCCTTTTCAGCTTCCGAATTCCTAGATGAAGTGCCCTGTGACTCCGTCTTTGAAAGACTTTGCTTCCACTAAATTGCGGCCATGGTCACCCACTTTGAAGAGGGAAATGCGATCATCCCCGGTGTTGAGGTCCAAAAGTTGCCCTATTCCCGAGGTTTGCTTTGGTTCTCTTCTTGTTGGTGTATAGTTATCAAGATTCTTCCTTTCTTTAATTTATGTTGCAAGTATCGATCTTTTGTTTCCTGATTATGTAATTGGATAAAGATTACTGGGTGGTTTCCTAAATTTCAATGTTTCGATCAGTTTGTATTTTCAGTTTTAAAAGTTCTTGTCATTGTTTTCTGTTCTGGTTGTCTTATTATTGATTAATGGTTTTATGAATTCCCTGTCTTGGCTTGCCGCTGCATGAAAATAGTGTGCTCTTAGTTATGGCTTTTTGGCTTTAATTATAGTTTGATTTTATGTTTTTTGATAGTTGTTTCAATTGAATACATTCTTGTGTCAATTGTGGTAAAGATTCTTGGGTCTTATTAAAAATTGTGTACAGGCATTGCAATGGATAAAACTTGACAGAGGAATATAGGGTTTGTAATTATGGGTTTAAAAGTTCTTGTCATTATTACGTTAAATGTTCTGGTGGTCTTATTGACTAAGATTTTCTGAACTCCATGGTGTTGATTCTGTTTTTTGGAGTGCAGTTATACCTTGGTTTTTTGTAGTATGATAGTTGTGTCACTTGGTAATGATTCTTGGTTCAAATTAGTTTTCAAGTTGTCTTTCAGTTGTTGATTCTGGTTTTTGGATATACTTCAATTGTATGTAGTTTGATGGTTGTGTTGCCTGGTAAAGATTCTTGGTTCAAATCGGGTTTCCATGTTGTCATTCTTTTCTGTGTTTCTTCGATGGATAAAACTCATTCACAGTTTTTGGTTTTAATGTTTTGAATGTGATCATAGTTCTATGATTGAAATTGTTTGGTAATGTTTATGTGGCAGTGTCTAAAAAAGATAGAGGATTGCATGAGAGAGCTTCTGGTCTATGTAGAAGATGGTGCTAATGCACAGATGAGCAACAGTGCTGGAAGGAGTCACAATGATAATGATATAGCGACTAGCAATAACACTGGTGCTTCATTGGTATCATTAATACATAAGTTAATTAGTAGTCAACAACAACCATCCAATTTTCGTGACACAAACTAACAAGGATATATAATTGCATGAAAGAATATCAATACCAATGAAGGATCAGTGTTGTTGTTGCTGGTCACTCCATTCTTGCAGTGACTATTTTCAGCATTGTTGCTCATCTCTGCATTTTGTCACATCCTATATCTGAATCAAACATGTTGAGCAGAGAGAGGATCGAGATGGTAAAGACAAAGGGCTCCAAGTAGAGTATGCGAGTGAGTGAGTCCTTATTTCATTACAAAATCTTCATTGAATTAATTCTATGACACTCATTAAATGTGGCTTATATATGCTATTACTTTTGGTCTGTTATTGTAGAGGCTGTGCTGTGCTGTGCTGTGCTGAGGCTCAAATATTCCAATTTGCTTGGCATTTGCAGTGGGGAGAGTTTCTGATCGATGCTTTTGAAGAGCTGAGCGAAGAGAACCAACTACACAGTAAGAGTACGTAGTTAAGACCAGTTACTTCTCAATTGGGTGGTTGGTGAGCAAGGCACTGCAAGATAATTAATAGTGCAACTGACATGAAATGAAGTTCAACTAACTACTATACAACAATCTGAATATTCAGATCTAAGTGTGAAATAATTTTTCTCAATGTACATTACACACTATGCAAATCATTAATGAACTCGAACCTTGTTAGGTCATTGTATCAAAAACTAACTTTGATTCTAAATATGGAGAATCTCCGATTCTCCTTTCTTGGAACTTCCAGCTGCAGAGCTTCATTTCGGACAATCCATCCATCTGTCTTATAGTGGATGATGGTACATGATGCAATTTTAGTTTTGGTATGTAACTCAGGTACAACATATATTTTATCAAGTAACTCCTTGTAAGTTTAGGAGCATTGAGCCCACTAGTTGTTAAGAAAGTTAGTTGATTTTGTTATTTCAATTTGAACAGTTTGAAGGATGGTCTATTTCTTATATTCTAGAAGTGTCTATGTGCTCATTTTCTCTCTGAAGTTGATGAATAATTTGGCTGTTCTAAAACCAACAATATACATGCCTCACCACAGTTGTTCTATGCAGACAAATTTACAAGTATTCTCCATTGTAAGTAAGTTCCTCCATTATTGCAAATTGGTCTAATCTGTCATACAGGTTCAGCATACTGTGATGACAAAAGTGGCTTGTCTGGTTTCAGCCCGGATTTGTGTATCTGATTACTTTGAATTCACATTGCAGTGTTCGATTAGCCATACAACTAGGAGTAGCTAGCATGTAGGATTACATTGCTGGGGATATTCCTAGTCGCTTCATCTCAGACATATCATCAGTGATGCTGCCATGAATACAGTGGTCTTGAGTTTAATAATTAGGACCGACTGAGTTCTTGTGTTTTCTATATTTCTGCAACAGTATAACTAGAAAAGAAAGCAGGCCTTGTCAACAGTACAACAGTTCAACTGTTGTTTTTGGTGGAATGTTAGTAGGAAAATATTCATGCGGTTTTATATTTGATAGCTATGGAAGAAGGTATGGCTTGTCCTGTAATTTATTCTGGTATATTTCACTGCTTTTGTTTCTTTTTTCTTATATAGCATGACAAATATGTAAAGACCCATTAAGTGCTGTCCTAGTCTTTAAAATTTGACAAATATAGCATGTCCTTTATTTGATATAATTATTTTTTGGTTATATATGCAAAAAGAAATTTCAGCTTTTGAACGTGTGTCTGCATTATTATTCAAATTGCAATTCTCATTCTCAGAGGTTATCTTTTCTAAAATGTTGTTAAGTTACAATTTCAGGCGTTTGCCTCCTGATATGTCTGATATGTGAAAAGAATAAGACAATAGTGGCTGCCATTTGTATTTTCATTGCTCAAACTTTTAAGTTTATGGTTCAAGCTCTTCAAGGAAACTAGAGTATATATCTTTGGTTGTCTACAGCTAGTGTTTTGTTATATAACAAGAATCACTTTGCTTTAAATAGCAGTGAAAACCTTTATATGATGGAGACGTGAAGCATTTTCCAACTAAACTACATTGTTAAGTATTAATCGACAGACATTTAGAATGGTAATGAGCTCCATCTTGAAACTAATTCTTAAATTTTTATTTAGTTCCAAGTGTTTGCGGTAGCATAGTTGTTTGGGCTGTGGTGCTGGAAGTTATGTCATGCAGTGAAAATTTTTGATCTATTGGGAATGGAATTTTAATACCTTTTTTCTTATTTAATGTTCTTTAGTGGTGCAAAGAAGGCTAATCAGTTGCTTACGAGAGTCCATATAGCATCAGCAGCTGAGGCTATGGCGTTTGGAGCTTAATTAGGTCTTAAATACCAGAGTGTTGTTTGATGTCATCACCAACAGGAGGGGAACTTCTTGGTATGCCTCATGCAAAGAGGATTGAACTAATTTTATATTTTTTAAGAATAGGCTTTTCAAGCTTCAAGCGCAAACAACCCCTCCCTCCATCTTTATTTTTAATCACGAGATTAAATTAATGTAGTTGATACCAGTTTATGCAATAGTCCTTAGAAATTTGCTTGTTTTGCAGGACTCTGCGCTTGTTATCTTTGTTAAGGAACTGGTCGTTCAGATCACTGGTTCCTTCAATTTGTTTTAAAATTGTCTGCAGGGTATTGTTGCTCATGAATGCTCTTCTTAAAAAGTCCTCTGCATATTTCTACCGTCGCACACCAACTGTTCGTTGCAGGTGTTGTGTATTCAGCTCTATACCTAGTATACTGAATTTGCTCATAGTCACTTTCCACTTTTTATGTGACACTGTGTAGACTTGCTATATATATATTTTTGATGCTTTCCAATTTTCGATTAATTTCTAACTATTATCAGTGTAACTGCTCTAAAAGAACGAAGCATACTTTACTCAGCCTAGCATTCAACCTTATATTAGTGGGAGTAAACCTTTTCATGGTATCCTAGTTCCTCCTATATTTTACTTTTCTAAGTAGAATTGACGTTAACCAAAGGCTAAAAAAGGACACTTAAGTCTTAATATCTAGTATTCATTTTGTAGTCTTAGGAAGAGATTAAGTGTCATAATTCCTTCTTTTCCTGTTTCCTTACCATTTGTACTTTTTTATTAAGGTAAAATTTCTTTGATATGTCAAATGGTGTAAAGTCTTCCAAAGAATGGTTCGATAACAAAAAAATATATTAGCATTAGTATGTACATTTGAAAACCAACAGTACATCTTCGAAACTCAATAGTATATAGGCAGGGAAGTTCTTTCATGTTTAGTAGTTGCTGTATATGCTGTTCTATTTGTAGCATTTGAGCAAGTTAGTGTACGTCAAATACTTGTATTGTTAAGGCTGAGCAGGCCCTGCTATTGGCTGGGGTCGTCAAGATGATGCTGGTGTGGTTAAGGTATGTACATGTACTGCCAGTTCATGATATAATATTTATTCCGCAAAGTAGAAAAAAGAAATTGTTTACTTTATTTTGTACTGGATGGAAAAACTAGGTTTGCTCTTTATTAGTTTCAGTGGGAGTATTGATTATGCAAAGTGTTGTTGATTACCAAAGATGTCATTATATTTATGTATATGATCTGTCAGAACAAAAGTTTCTGTTGAATGAGACTAAATTAGATATTGTTAAGGTTCAAAGGTTGTGTGCTGATGGTTTTCCTTTCAGTTATGATTTGTAAATTCTATTCAAATTCTCAAATAAATTGTTTTTGAATTTGAATAACTAAACTATTTCTTTTTCTCATACATACATGCTTCCTGTGATATACATGTACTACTTGTATAATTTTGGCATTCTGCAAAATTGTCTATGATTACAATTGAATAGTTGTGAGGTTTAACTGCTTTTTGTCAATCTCCATATGTCTATGAAACACTTTCTGGTGTTAGAGTTGAAGTAAAGCTTCCCATTCTTAGAAAGAAGATGTCCCGCAATCTCTTCGAGCTAAGTGTCCACTGGATCCATTTGTGACATAATAAGGACTAATAGAAAAGAATTCAAAGACTTTGGTTGTTTTAGATGATGATCTGACGGGGACACAAACTGTTCACCATATTGAAGTATTAACAGAATGGTAAATATTTGGCATTTTTTAAGATTGTGTTCTTGTTTTCATATATTGGTTCAAAACCAAGAGTGATGCATTTTCTTTTGATAATTATTTAAATCAACATTTTACATTTTATATATTTACTCGATTCTGTAACTAGAAACCAGGTATTCAAGTTGCTATTCAAGTTTCTTTACATGTGGGTTGCCTCATGTGGGTTGCCTCAGCAGGAGCTTTGAGTCACTGGTTGAGCAGTTCAGGAAAAAGCCTTTATGCTTTTTCATTTTGACAAACTCTAGAGCACTAAGCTCCAAAAAGGTAACTTACTTCTGCTAAATGTGGATGGTATTTAATTCCTAATGCTCATTTCTTTCTACCATGAAAAAATGGTTCTTGTTTAAAATTTTCTTCCCACTCAGTTCTTTGAGACTTGTATTTTTGAGTGGAGGATTAATTTTAATTGTTATGATTATGTACTGTCAGTAATCTTACAACTTAAACATTTCATTGTATCATGACCCAAGGCTGTCTGATTTCTGTAGGAACCAGATTCTGCTGTTTCAATACTGGATGAGATGGATGCATCGATAATTTGCCCCTTTTTTCTTCAAGAGGCCTTTATACTATTGAAGATGCACATTATGTTGCAGATCATAATCAGCATAAGTTACATCCTTTTCTTTCCTGAAACCTTTACTTAGCAGAGAGGGAGATTGGATTTTTTGATGTTAACTTGCTTTAAATGATGTTGTTTGTACAGGAGACAAAATTTGCAGGTGGTGCTTTTGGCTTTAAGTCCTCAAACCTTCAAGAGGTCTAGATAAATTCATTTTCTATTTGAAGAGCTAACCAATTCAGCACTGGTTGAAATGATTTCATATTTCATTGTATTTTTGCATCTTTATCTAAATTAAGTAGGGAGAAGAGAAAACAACAGGGCATTCCAACCTGCAGCGCTGCTTCTGTCTCTATACAACTTCTAAGGAAATGAGGACCAGATGCAGTTTGTATCTGTGCAGTCTGCAGAAGGTACATGGTAGTTGTTGATGTGGATGCCTATCCATTACATTTTTTGGCAAAAGATAGTAGGGGTCATTATACATGTGGTAAAACTTTGTTTAAAAATAAGTTAGATTTGATATCACGGCTTCAACACCAGGACCAACATGGCCAGTTGAACCAGATCATCTATTAAACAGGCTGCCTAATGCTCCAGTGAGCTCTCTGTCCTGTCTGTTCAGAAGAATCAATACAAAGTAAGAACTTTCAAACTAATAACCAGTGCCTAAACCCACTTAAAAACCCACAAATTTACGCATGATGGTTCCATTACTCTTAAGAAAATGCGATAATGGGATACAGTTTGCTACATTTAGGTCATAAGTGCATTTGTACGGTTATTCTATTTAGCTTTTCTTTCATCCTTGAACAAATATTTATCCTCTGTGTAGATGCATTATTGATACATTCTACTATATGATATAGATGGATTTCAAACTCTTTAAGTGTTAAAGGGTTAATTTTCTTAATGATATCATGAGAAAATTAATGATTTAGACATTGAATTGTCACCATGATTCTTATTTATTGGGTGAAACAGGGATCCACTTGCATGTTAAGCTGCTAGCAAAAGAGACATGGCTGTCTATGCTGCTAGAACGATCCAGGCAAGATACCTGGCTATTCTTATACCGTTTATGTTATCCTATGTATTCTTTGATGAGACTTGCTGAAAACATTGTGAGGTTCTGTCCAAAGGCTATGATCAATTGACAGGCGCATTAAAGGGAAAGTCTTTCTTGTGCAAAACTGCTGCCAGTTTTGTTTATGGTTGTATCGGACTTTTTGCGAAAGCTTCTTGGAAGTTGAATTCATTACACTCAGAGAATTTGGGCATATGTACATTTATGAGTGATATTATCTGAGTTTCTTTACCTATCTATAATAAATTTCTGAAGAAGTTTAATCCATCAAAAAAACACAGAAAAAAGGGACAGCATGAAAATGTCATTTGACTCAAGAATCATCTGCGAAGTGAGACAACTAAGGGACTACGTAACATCAAAATATAACGGACTGCATAATGTATATTGAGAAAACTAAGTTAATTATAAAACTTAGATCTGAACATTAAACATATATGTGTTCGATCAAGAACAACTTAATTATAACTTTATTCGTCCCATATATACTACCACTTAGCCAGGGGCTTGAAGTAGTTGTACTCCATTCAATTGGATATACTTATATATTTCTAACTTAATTTCCATACCACATACGTGGAATGATTTTATTGTTGTTTCTTTCTTACTTAGCATGAAAAATATATAAAGACTCATTAAGCTGTTCTAGTCTTTTAATTTAAACAGTAAGTTATTATTAGTTAAACAAACTAATTAATAACCCAATTTGTTGTGTAAATATATATATATATATATATATAATATTGCAAAATCAATACATACAAGTACTGTTCATGCATCATCTGGTTTGTATACTTAATAATTAATTAATGCTTGCTGACAACCATATATAACATCATAGTACCTGCCTAGTTGAATTGATTGCCAGGAATATTAAAGATATTACCAGTATCTCGCTTTTTCATTTTTTAAGAAAAAAACTCTAGAAGCCATATCCTTACATTGGGAAGTCCTTTTACAAAGATGTAGGTTCTGGATCACGCATCATGCTTACGGAGCTTAAGAATGGAAAGATCAATTGGGCCTTGCCTGAGCCTGACTGTAGACGATTGCTTATTTTCATTTCTTCTCTTAATGTTTCTAGCTTCCTAAATAAAAAACAACATCAATCAGTCTACTTTCTACATGCTCTATATGTATATATGAGTAGCAACTCGAATTGCTTCCAAGTAGAAAGAGAAAAGAGAAGTTAGTCTATTAATTAAATTTACAAAATAATGGGAGAAAGTAAAACCACTTTTTCTTAAAATCAAAAATAAAAAGGGTGTTAATGATTCACATGTTCTTTGAACAACTCCTAAAAATGTGCTAGCAATATTTTATTTTCAAGAAGATTATAACTCATAAATACATTTTTATCATAGAGCTAAAATTACATTCAGAAAGACAAAATATAATCTTTAATTACCACATAACAGAACTATAAAAAAGCTATGTAAAATCAGAGTATAATCGCTCTCCCAAAACCAGAATTAACATCACAGTAAGCTAGAGAGATCAGACAATCATCAGTCAATTAAGACGTACAACAAGAACATAAAAGAAAAACCAAACCGCAATTCAGTTCAATTAATTTCCATCTTAATTTCAAAAACCACAGCCGTGCATGGAATCATCTTCTTCTCCCGTCTCCACGACGCTTCATGCACCACCTCTACCTCTTCTGCTTCCCACAAACGCCTATTTTCTCTTAATCACTCCGCCAAAGAAACCACACCACTGCACCCCATTCTACTCCATTCCTCCCCAAGAATTCAAGTGCCCTGGAACTCCGCCGTTGAATCATCTTCTTTTCCCTTCTTCTCTGCTTCGGGGACTTGATTTGGCGGCTTTAATAATTTCTCTCCTGGGCGGCTTTGGCGGCAACTTAGCCGAAGCATAATTCAATGGCGGAGTTGAAGGGCACTTGATTTGTTGGGGCAGAGGCGAAGGAGGAATGTTGGAGAATAAGGTGATGTTCTGGTGTGCATTCTCGCGAGTAGCTTGCGTTTCGTTGGCGGAGGGATTAAGAGAAAATGGACGTTTGTGGGAAGCCGAAGAGGAAGAGGAAGAGTAAGTGCATGAAGGGTGGTGGAGATGGGAGAAGAAGGGAGAAGAAGAAGATAAGCCCACGGTTTCTGAAACTAAGGTGAACTGAACTGAATTGTCTGTGAGGCAAGAAACCGAAATTGTTTTTATAGTCTCAACGGTAAATAACTAATTCAAGATCCGTAACCGACTCCACCCTCACATGGGTTAAGACCCGGATTCATCCGAAAATTCTATATATTTAATTCCATTATTTCATTCTTCATTAAATGAGTTTATAAAATCAAAATTTATACTTTCCTCTAACTAATTTCACCCAAATATACATGCACATGCTTTTGATTTATATACGTTTTCAATTTGATTTTCTTTCTACTTGCGTTATATGAAGGACTTTTATTATATGTTTTCAATTTAATTTTTGTTTTTACTATATGTTTTTTATTTATATATATTTCTGCATTATCTTAAACACCATCTTAAGTGTTGTCATAATTTATGGTAGTTTCCTTCTTGTCTTCAGTACCTCAAGCATTTCATGCTACTTAATCTCCAAGTATATGTTTGTCTGCTGGCTCAGCTGCGGAGTTGGAAGGCTTGCTTTAAGATAGGTCCAGTATCTTTTGGATTTTCATGGACTCAACCTAAATATATTACAATTCATACAATTACTAAATTCTCTTCAATTCGTATGCTTGATATAATGCTTACAATAATATTGATGGCCTAATGAAGGGAGAAAAACCCCAAAATATGTAGGAAATGTTGATGCAAATGGAAGTAGCAGCCTCTGCTCTTGGCGATCAGGATCAACCCTCTTTTGATTGTGGAATGTTTCATGGTATTACAACCCTTGAATTGACAGAAAATCTCCTTCTAGCTGTTTGACTGGTGAAGAACTGAGTTAAGGAACAAATACATTCTGGCTGTGGCAATGATTCAAAGAGTATTAATTTGCAGATATGATTGCTTGGAGACTGGACGCTATCTATTTAAATAGTCTTTAATTGAAAAAAAAATTGAAAAAAGAAATATTACCACTGTTATCTATGGGACAAGTTTTCATCATCTGCCCTTTCATTTTTATAACACATATGCTCTAGTCCTGGTTTTGTTTTGAAGATATATCATGACTATTATATTTTCTAGTTGCTGTTTTCTATTAGTAACATATATGTGTTATCTCTTTTCGATCCTTAAAATTTCCTTAGTTTCCTTAGGAGTATTCATTAGTCATACGCTTGCTCGTTAGTTTCCTTAGGAGTATTCATTAGTCATACGCTTGCTCGTATTAGTTAAGTATAGGCTGTTTCGGAGGTAATTCAGTGGGGCATTTCAGAGGACAACAGCTATACAAGCTACCATTTCAGAGGAATTTTATGTAAGAAACATGCAACATCTATAGTAAGTGCAAGGATCGCATCTCAAGCATTCAGTAAGTAACATGCAGTATGTCTTTAAAAGAATTCATTCCATTTAGTAATAAAAGGTCTTAGTAAATTGCCAAACCTGGAAATATGTAAGCATAACAACAAAAAATGGAAAAGGTATGTGGAACACAAACTCATTCTGCAGTCTTGCTGAAACATGTACATTTCAGAATTCAAATCCCTGGCTATGAATGAACAATTTTGGCTTAAGTGGATATTATTCAAACACAAGGTTACCAAACAGTGAATTAGTTTAGCAAATACGAAATATATAAATATATATATATGCAAAATATTTTCAAAACAAAGTGAAATGGTGACCTATTTGCAGCCGCTTGACAAATCTGACGGTACATTTTGTGGTATAAAGTCATCTCCTTCTTCCTTTTAGTTAACTCTCGCACATATGTTAACTGGTTTCGGTCTGCCTTGACCTCATCTGGAGAACAGCTCTAGTTCTCGACCAGTTTTTGCAGGGATGGCCAACTCCCTTCTTCATAGTGAAATCCTAGACTAGCAACAAGCTCACTAAATTTAGTTGGTTTGACTTGTCTACCATTCGAAATAAATTCATAGGCTGACATAATGCAAAGACAAATAGCATGTTTGATAATCCACATAAGGATTGTATGACCCCTAACAAAAGCAATAATGCAACAATGATATTGATCACTAACTACATATTGTTAAGGTTCATTTTTTAAACCAACCCAACACCACGTGGGATCATTGGCTAAGTTCTAACAGTATCACACCAAGCAATAGAAAACAAAGAATTAAACAAAGAATTAAGCAATAGAACATGACTTCAAGCTGGGAACTGTTATAAGAACTTGTCTTCTGATAGATTTTGGAACATATAGTAATTTCAAAATTATTTAAGTCATTTAACTAATTAAATTACATAAGAAAAAAGTGAAAAGTCAAACCATTTATAAAACATATTATATAAATGAAAGTCTAACATTAGAAACCTCTAGTCTTCGGTGTCAAGTTCACAAAAGCATCTTGTTGAGGAACAAGAAAAAACATCTCTTCAGTTAATATAAGTAATAACATTTGTTCCAACACAATATACATATTATCACTGCCCAAGAGCAATATAATTCTCACTTTGTTTTCCAATTTTTTTTTCCAAAGAAAGAAGAAAAACAAAAAGAACAATCAAAAAAAAGTTTGTATACTTTGACAGCATTCAATCAGAAAGATAAAAATCATTTACTCAAAAATTGACCAGTAACTAGTATTAGTACTGCATTCAAAATGGGTACCAAAAGAAATTCATATGTACTAAACTAAACTTATATTGCCTACAAACTACATCAAACAATAGAAGCTGCACAAATCTCAAAATAATTAGTATTTTAAGCGATATGAGCCTACTCATGAATGGTTAGAGCTCTACCTTAAGAAGGCATCAGAGAGAGTAAAAGAACATGTTTCTATGAACAAATGTCAAAAAGTGTCAAAACCAAAACTGTAATCCAGCGAACAAGTGCTTCATGTGTTGTGGTTATCAGCCTTTTTGCACCGTCTGCTACTTCTACGTGAGCTTGTAGTAACTGACTCCTCCCATGAGAAGAATTTGATAACTCACACCACATGAACACTTCACATGAATAATTAAGGCCTCGCCTTTCCTTTCCACAACTACAATCTCACTAAATCCATCCTTTTCCTACAGGACAAGGACTTCAAAAGTTAAAATAGCCATTGAATTGTTACAGATAAAACTGATGGTGGCATTTGAAAGAATGAAAGTATTACAAATATAATTGTGAGTGTTTGACTTCAGTAATTACTAGAAATCAGATTTCTGTATTTTCATAAATTTCATAGGTAATTAGACAAACAAAGATATTTGCAAGAAAGAAAATCAATACCATTGCTGAACCATTATTTTTGTTCCTGCCTATGCAAGCAGGACTATCAAACATGCTATTTGTCCGTGCATTTGCACAGATTTCTACACAATCCATAAGCTTCCCCATCCGAGTAATCTCTCTCATACAATCTGCCATCTTTTTCCGCCACCGCCATAAACCCATTTCTAAACAATTTAAATCATAAAGCTTTGATAATAAACAGAAACACTGCAAAGAATGAAAAAAATAGAATCTTTACCAAGTAATACAACTATCAGACTATATAAAATCAATGTACAACTACACTACAGACACAAGAATCAACACCACAGTATACTAGGAAGTCAGAAAATCACTAGTTAAGTACTAGAACAGAAACGTTCAAATTTAAATTATCTAATTGCGGAAATAGAAAAGACAAAATAGATCGCCCTATAAATTAAAGGAAGAATCTTGATAATTATAAAAAAAAAAAATCCATCAGACTATTAATTATGCTGCAGGATCAACAAGGCAACCAGCACAAACTATAATAAACAAAACATTGACAAGAACTTTTAAACCCACAATACAAACAGAAACCATCCATCAAAATCAACCGACCCAGTAATCTTTGTCTAGTTACACAATCAGAAAACATTGTAGGACTTGAAAATTATTATATACCAAAAGAAAACTCTTTTCCAAGTGAGACAAGTATCAGACCACAAATCAAACTATAATTACATTTCAGAATCAATAAGAAACACAGGAAGGGAATCATTAGTCAATTTGTGGTTTTTGTTCTATTACAATTTGTGACAAATTAATTTCACCCAAATACATCACATGTTTTCTATTTATATA
>CM040441.1:25207334-25287504 GCA_022749755.1 Azadirachta indica | reverse complement strand
ATGGGAAAAAGTTGAAAACATTATATGAATTTGATTTGGGGTAAACATAAATTTGATGGAAGTTTTGAAATGGAAGGAAGAATTGATGCATCAATGGTTAAAAGTCCGTGGTGTGAAAAAACATGAAAACATGCCAATATGGGCAGGCCAATGGAGCCCTATGCTGATAAGATGTTTTGTATACATTTGTAATAAATGGGTCCCCGCTGACCTTTCTGTCTAATGGTAACATTTATCTTTTCAAAAACCCGAAAGGAAAGAAGAAAGAGCGGTATACAATTAAATCTGTGGCTAGAAAAAAACAAAATGAAAAGAGAAAATGAGACTTCAATTATAGAATACAAATTCTGAAACCATTTGCAACCTGGAACTGTATAGATATTTGAATTATGAACTAAATAAAGACATTATCAAAGAAAAAAATATAAAAATATATTTCTCAATTTCAAGTCATGTAGCATTCATTTATGCAAATTGCAAAATGACTAGTCAAACCGGATGAATTAGCTATAATTGCACACAAAAAGAAAGTAAAGGAACAGTCGCAATCACATTAGCAGGAGTACTCATTGCATCTGCAGATAACAGAACAATGTCAAAAAGGAAATATAGAAAGAGATGTAGTGAAACAGAAAGCAAAATTTCGGTGCTGCTGCTTTCAGAACCAGAAAAAGTATTTTTCTTTTATATATATATATATATATATATATTTCTACTTTTTTGTACAGTAAATGAAAATACTTAATTAAGAATAAGAATGAGAAAGAGAACATACTTTGGGGGAAGGGTAATTAAACTTGCCATTGAAAACCATCTGTGCCTCAAGATCAGAATGAGTGGTTGGACCAGAAGGCAATGATCTCGGCCGGAGAAACCTCTCGAAAATAGCCATAACAAGAAACATTGAAATGAGAATGGCGGTAGCGACGAACCCAAAAGACACAGCATTCACTGAGTTATCAAAATGTCTCCAGTGCTCTTCTCTCTCCATATTCAATGGAGCCACAGCCACTGCTACGGGTGGCGGTGCCATTACCCTCCAGCTATGATCTTCACCAATCATGTGAAACAGTATTTGACACTAGTTCAACAGAAAAAGGAATCTCCCACTCCGTTTTTCTCTCATCACAAGCTAATTAAGCAAGCAGTAACATGAAAGGATTACAGAGCATTACGCATGTATGCATTGCTTAACTTGGTTCGAGACTATTGCAGGATGTGGTTTTTCGAACATGGTTATAGATAGAGAATTAAAGAAAAGCAAGAGAAAAGAAAATTTATATGTTATTTGCGCACTTCTTCAAGGAGAGAGTGGAAGGTTTTGTGCGTGTGTGTGAGAGAGAAATGGCTGGAGGTTGAAAGTAGAGCTAAGTCTCGGATTATGATATGAGTTGCAGAGGCCCAAAATAAAAAGAGACTTATAAGATATAAATAAATCACGGTCACGGTCTACGCTTTTCACTTGCATATGCTTTCAACTTTTCCCATTTTGCCCGCTTTCGGTTAAATAAAAAAGAGGAAAATTCAAGCTTCGGTTTGGTGAGAGAATTTTGAGGTAAATAGTAAATTCGACGAATGAAATTACTGCAACACCGTTAGCTTTTTTCTTAGTCTAAAAACGAAGAGACACAGCAGTTCTCTTTTTAAGTGAATCATGTCATTAATAGTGCAGAGGTTGCGTTATTTATTAACATTCACATTCACATTCACAGTCCCACTCTCAGGTGACGGGGTCCCCCCACTCATGGCATCAGGTGCCTCCCGTGCGAGAGATGCCTAAACTGTGGTCCCCCCTTGGGACCACTTCAGCCACGTGTATGCCACGTACTGTACCTAAGATGGGTCTGTTACCCTGCGACACTGATCCTTCATATCAACTCCTGGGGACCCATCACTGCCATTCCATTGTTTTTCTTTGGCGTCAGGAAAATTATCAATCGCAGGAGTATTGAATTTGGGTGGTCAGGTCTGGTGTGGGGCCTGGTCACAGAGGGCCCGTGCTAGTTTTGGACTCACGTGAAAAGACATTTTGGTCTCTTTCTTCGCTATGATGATCTGATTCTTCTATCTTCATGCCATCTTTTTCTCTTCTTTTGATGGTAACACGAGTTGTAGGCTAGGCTCTGCACAACGGGCCCACTTTTTCATTTGATTTTGAGAATCTGGGCCCAGTTTGCGGGGCCTAGTTATTCATGGGCAAGGAACTTACATAATTTTTTAGAGGATGCGATGCGGGCAATGTGAATCCCCCTGTTCTCTTTTCTCGAATAACGTAAATAAAATAAATTTGTCCCACAACTAATTATAGAATATATCTGAGTTAATAGACAAATAATTCAATATTGTATGTTACAATCTCAAACATAATTTAATAGAGAACTTGTAATCGATAGTTAATATGAAATAAAATTACTATTTAAACATAGATTGTGAAATATATATATATATATATATAGTAATTAAGGATCATTTTATATGCCTAGTTATAAAGTACAATAATTCTAGACAAAATTAAACAGTAAAAATAGAAACCAACTTAATTAATATATTTTAATTATGTATGCTAACATTTCATCTTCGATATTGAAAGAAAAATAAAATTATACATAGGTAGATATTGACTTAATGTTCTTTTTTTCCGTCCACAATTTTCGCAATGATTAAATTTTGTCTTAAAACTCAGAAGATCTGTCTAACCACGCAGCAATGGCTACAAAGCTCTTTTTCTCCTTCCTCCTCCACCGGTTCCAAGCTGGTCCAGCCGTAGCCATTTGCTGATGTGTCAAACAGGTGGACGTTGCACATGACCCTCGATATCTCTCCTGGCAATCTGTAACCTGCCAAGAAATATAACTGGGTCCCAATAGGCGCCATAGTAAGATATAGCCGTTTGATTGGTGGCCAATTTGCGATTGATGTAGAAATTGGAGATGATAGTGTTTCCAAGTGTGATCCATCAACCTCGTTCCACATATTAAGTTTCCCGTCATACGCTTCGATGTGCCCCTTCCATGCATTCAAGCAATCACCGGAACTGAAGAGTTTGTCATCAACGGCTACGATTTGATTGGGTGGGATATCTAGTTGCCACATCCCCTTGATCAGGTCCCACTTGGCGTTCTCAGGATCGTAGACCTCAGCTGAGCTCCTCTCGATCGTGCCCCACGGTAATGCAACTCTATCACGATCTCCTCTCTGATCAGCAAACCCACCTACGACGTGGATTATCCCTTGCCACGTCACCCCCACACATTTGTATCTCAAGGCGTTCATGTCGGGTAATGCTTTCCATTCATCCAGTGCAGGGTCGTATACTTCAGCAGATGAAATGCCACGTGCGCACGAAAACGTTGACTGTCCCCCTGCCACGTAGATTTTGTCGTCACAAACGGTGCATGCAAAGTCAAACCGCGGAACACGTAGGGATGCACATTTGGACCAGACATCGCGACGTGCATCGTAACGTAGAACCCATGAAAGCACCTCGAGGTTAACTTCAACGACGTCGTCGGGTTCATGACCAGGAACTTTATGACAGAGTCTACCGCCGATGATGTAAATGTTGTCACCAATGGAGACCATGGAAAAACCCTTTAAAACCTGGTTCTCAATCGGACCAGGGATGGTGGTGACGCGGTGCCATGCATGAATTAATGGGCTGTAACAATCTATCCAGTTGGACATACTTGCACGAGAGGATAAATCTCTGGAGCAAAAAGATGCATAAATTCTATAAACAGTAGAAGAATTTTCAGGGGAGGATGTAGAAGGAAGCTGAGGAGAAAGGGAACCCATGTTTTCTGTGAGTGGGAAAGCGAGGGAATTGGATAGTGTGAAGGAGAGCGGAAGATATAGAGAGGGAGGCCCGGAACAGGAACGGTGAAAACAAGGTAAGAGCAATTTGTCATCGATCACAAGGAAGGTGGTAATTTTTTTGGGTATAATTTGGAGGAAAAATCTAGGATTTTCTTGTTTACGTTTGCGGAGTGTTTAGTTTATTTGATACAAACGGTGTCCTTTCTTTGTTAAGTTTGGGGAATTCAAGGAACAATATAAGTCCGAAGAAATCAAATTATAAATGTTTAATTATCTTAAATAAAATATTTGAGAAGTTTGTAGGTATAGTATTATATCCTTGAGGGAACCATTTGTGAATCATGCATCGTGTATATTCTATTAATTAGAATTAATCAGCGGGCTTTGTGCTTCGCGCTTTTTTGTTTTTTTTTTTCTATATATAAAATTTTAAAAGCATGGATAATACCATTGTTCATTTAACTAACATCCATTTGAATTGAAGAAGGGCTCTATGCTAGCTCTCGTTTTCGAGAGGAAGAGTTTGATTTTTGGTTCATGCTATGGTACTGGAATGCCTCCTGTTAGGAGAAGTTGGATCAGAAACTTATTACACGCCACGCTAGCATTATTGGCCATTTATCTTGAGTGATTTGGTTTAAAAGTTGATATTGGCCATTTGGCTCTTTTTTTTTTTTTTTTTAATAAAATTAAAATATCTAAATAATTACCGAAAAGTTATTCGCAAAAACAAAGAGTTACCACATTGGGTTGGGCTGGTTATGTTTCCAGAACAGGGACTACATTTGATCTCCAAATGTATGTGGCCCATTGGGCTTCACGAGAAGGTATCACTTTAAAAGAGTTGCGCGCGTAACTATGGTCTGTGGAAAGTTCTTTCACGAACCTAGCTTGAATTAATCACGCCTTTTCGTGGAAGCCACAATTTAGTGGTTTTGGAAAGGTTGAATAAATAAATTTACTTGACGGCCTGCAGTTTCTAGGAAACACTTCATTTTGGATTTTGTTCTTTCTTTTTTTTTCTTAAAATAAAGATTATAAACGTATATATATATATATACATATATATATATATATATAGCTGCTGGATTTAAATTTAAACAGCAGGGTCTTTTCAAACTATCGCCCGACAAGGCTGCCTGGAAACACTGAAAGTCGACAGCGAAAGAAATTTGGCCGCAAAGTGATCTTTGTATCTTGTTCTTCCTGCTTTAATGGATCCTCTTCACAAGACTAATAATCCTAATCCCTTGCATGTTTACATGTAATTTACAAGCATACCATGCATCTGGCAATTAACACATTATATATCATAATTATGAAGATTTCTCTATGATTAGTCCTCATAAATATATACGTACGATTTCCCTTCTGACTTTAATCAATATTACTCGTGTTTTTCCGTGAACCACATATAATTTTCTTTTGTCCTTGTATTATTGCGCTAACTTTCGGTTTGCAATTGCATTTCAGACAAACGATTATATTAATTTCCTGACGTATTAAACATTAATGTTGTATATACACACACGACCTTGAGTTAGAAGCAAGGTAGAGTAGCTTGGAATCTTGCAGCATGAGCCTGTAGAATAGGGACAAAAACCAGTAACATATGTATGTATTTATGATACTACATGCGTGCATGCATGCGACATTGTCTAGAAGTGAGGCGGCAATTTTGGACCCGCCAGCACAATACGAACCCGACATGGGTTAAGATAAGTCCGATATGATTATTAATTATGTCAAATTCGTGTCAGTTATTTAATATTTATTAATCAGATATCAGATTATATCCGGATTTCACATTTATTTTAAAAAAAATTTATAACTATTAAAATTCGAACTAAAATCTTTAAAGTAATAATGTGACTTTCTTATTTACTAAATAACTGTCACTTTTTAATTTAAATTACATGTGTACTATATATTTATATGTTACAATATTTTAGGTTCTTTTGTATTATAATACTAAATTATTTTAAATAGTTTTAAATGTATTTATTTTTAACTTAATGTTAAAAATTAATAGTTACTTATAAATACAACAAAATTAAAATATTTTTAACTTAATATTAGATAACCATAATTTCATAACAAATAATTTATAAATTTTTTTTAATATTTTATTTAACAATAATTTAAATAAAGTTTATATATATAACAATCAAATTAAAATCTAGTTGTGTAAAGGAAATAAAATCATCTAATAATAAACATTTTTCCAAATAAAAGATATTCATATAGTTCCTCAATTATAAATGAGAGTTCATTTAAAAAAAAAAAGGTAGAGATAAATTCATTGATTAATAATCCCCATTTCGATAAATTTTTTATATAATCTTAACTAATTTTGTATACATAATTTATATTATTAAAAAATTATTATATTTTTTAGTTATTGTAGCACAATTTAGATGTTTGTACATCTATCGTAATTTGAATCTATTGCGAAACGATTTATCCTTTGTCATTGATAATTTAATAATGGTATATAATTTTCTTAAAACTTTTGAAATTTAATTACCTAATACTTATTTAATTTTCAAGGTAAAGTGTATAATTTAATTTTCAACATAAATACTTAAGGCATATTGCTCCATATAATGTACTTACTCTTTATTATAATTGGAGGATAATTAGTTTAAGAAAAAAGTGAAGATAAATTAATTAGATTAATACTCTTCATTTTGATAAAATTTTGACATAATCTTAATTAATTTATGATAAAAACTTATTATAAATTAAGCATATTATAACATAATTCAAATATTTGCATATCTATTGTAATTGAAGTCTATTAGTAAATAATTTATACTTTGTGAATTGATAAATGATAATAGAGGTGACGTATTAGTTAATTAACATGTTATTTTTCTAAAATTTTTAAATTTAATTGCTAACACTTATTAATTAATAATATTAATATATGACTATTACATTAATAAGATTATGAAAATTAATAACTATTTAATATGTTATAAAAATTAATAATTGTGTCAAAATGGTTATATTAAATATTTATAAATACAAGAGACTCAAAAATTAGATTTTCAACTAATAAATTAACTTAATCAATAAATAATTATGCATATACCATGTTATATACTATATACATTAAATGAATGATTAAATGAATAATAATTCCAAAAATTTAAAACAATAATGAGAATAAAATTATCTAATAAAAAATAAATCTAAATCAAAAAAAAAAGAAAAAAATTATTTAAACTTTTTGTAAAAAAATAATGCAGAAAAATATAAAAATAAAGAACTACTTTTTATTAAGACTATAATTATTTTTTTAAGAATAATTATTGAATAATATGTTTTTAGATAATAAAAGTTTACAAAAAAATCTTATCCATAATTGGTTTTTATAAAAAACATTGTGTTCATAAATAGTTTTTATAAGAAATTTAAATTTTTTCTATTTTATTCTTTGATTTTATTAATTGTAAAAATTAAAAAAAGAAAAGAAATAAATGCATTACATTATGACTTTAATTTTTAATTTTTTATTATTATTAATTTTTTAATTTAAAAATAATTTTCATTAAATAGTTTTATTTTAATTATTTTTAATAATTTAGCATTTATAATTTAAAATAATTCTATCTAAAATAAGTTAAAATTATAATATAAAAAAAACTTAAAATGTAATATAAATAAATAATGTGTTTACAATTTACATAAAAATATAATTGTAGTTTATTGGTTAAAATTGTATTAAATTAAGGTCTGAATTTAATTTTCTATAATTATAATTTTTGTTATTAAAATTAAACGAGTTAACGGATCAACTCGATTATTCAGATAATAAATAGATCAATTTGATATAATCACCTAATTAATAAATAAATTAATAATTTATATCATATCATCTATTTAATAAATAATAAACTTTTAATATAATTAATAAATAAATCTTATTCATATTAAAAATTATTTTTAACTATACCAACACGACTCGTGAATTTGAATTGTCACCCGTGACTAGAGGCCAGCTACCTTGCGATTTCATGCCAATTCATTCGTATAGCTTGTTGCTGGCATTATTGTCTTTTCATTCGCGTTGGTTCTTTTTCCCGCTTGTCTTTGTGTTTGTCTGTAGAGGTACCGAGTTTTTTTAACTTTTTGGACCGAAGATTCGACGGCCTACAATTAATAGGGTACGTACATAAAGAAATAAATGATCGATCTTATCTTAGCTGTTTGACACTATGAACAACTAAACCTAATAGTTTTGTGTGTTCTACGATTAAAACTTAATTGCACTTAAAAGACCGGAGTCTCTCTGTATATTTCTGTGGAGGGAGAGAGAGATAGAAAGACTGCCATATTTGTAATAACCTTGGTCCAGTTTTTTCGAGGGAAGCGATATGGTCGAACCAGTCACGAGGCAGAAGCAGAAGCAGAAGCAGAAGCAGAAGCAGGCGCAGGCGCAGCTCATCCTCTCTTTATCGCAATTATAATACATTTAAGCTGCTGCTGCTGCGCATCAGTCGCAGGGATTCCGATTGGTGAAGTTTAACCCACAAGCTTAGCTTATTTCAAAAATACATAAACAGATGAGCTGAGACATAAAGTCATAAAATTAATTTTGGTCCCATTGCACAGGAAGTCTGATTCTACTACTGTTTTACGTACATACTACATAGTTAATGCTCGATAGAGATTATTATTTTATTGCCTTGTTCAATATTAGCATTCAGTTTTCAGCTATCCATGGCCATGCCTATATTTATATTATTAATTGTTCGTTCTCGAATATTATTTCTGATTTGATTCTCCAGTGAATTAATATGAGAATTCCAATTTATTTAGTAAAGGCACCAACATATATATATATATATATATATAGTCTTTCCATATGTATTATTCTTCACATAAAGTCTATGCCGGCTGTCCAAATCAAAATTATTAAGCAGAGTGGTAAACTCTTACCAGCCAATTCAATGCCTTTTGGAACTGTTTAATAATAATTGAGGAGCCACCCACATATCACTATTAGTAATTAATTAATTCCATACAAATTTGTCTTCTTTATTGGAGTTCTCGTCTGACCTCCCTTTGGGACTAGAATTTAGAGATAATGCGAGAAGAACGGTGATGAAGAATTCGACTTATTCCCAAATGTGAAGGAAACGAATGATCGACCTTTCTTTCTTTCTTTCTTTCTTTCTTTCTTTCTTTCTTTCTGTTGTCATGATGATCATCTAATTTCTTCCACCATGTCAATCCATCGTTATCATTATCTTAGCATTATTATCAATTTGTTTATCATATAAATTGCGGAGTGGACTTCTAATACATTATTATCTTCATATGTATTCATGTAAATTTTTTTTAGATTCTTGAAACTTAAGAGGAATCTAGATAGTGGATGGATGATGTGACAAATGCGACAGATTGGTTGCGAGTAATTAATATTAAGAACAAAATCTGTTCTTAACATTCAAAAACAAAAACAAAAAATAAATAAATAAAAAAAAATCGAAGAAAGGTACAAAACAAATAAGAAACGTCACTACTGAAATTAATTTTGTTGGACCTAGATGGATCATAATAAAACAGACAACAAACCACATGAATCAGCAGTGATCTCTTTATCACTATTTATCAAGTGGGGTTATGGAAACTCGTACAATTATTTTGGCCAATATTACCGGACGACTTTTAGTTGTTGGCAACATCCCTCCTCCATTCAAATTAAATTTAATTTTCTTTTACATTTTCAGCCAATTTTTTTTTTTTTCTATTTCTGTATCCTAAGGACTTTTTTTTTTTAATAACATAAAACATGTTTATGGTTCATCCAGTTTGAAGGATATATAATCACAGAGATGCTCTTGCATTATGATATATATACTCAAATCTTTTTAAAATTATTGTTATCTGTATTCATCATAGTCATGTATGTAGAATAGATATTCTTGCTCCAGTATTTTTAACATTACATAACAAAAAGTACAAAACAATTCCTGCATCAAATTAAATTTCGAAAGACTACATCCTTTTCGGTGTGTATGAAACTCTCTTTTTTTCTTTTGGGTGGCCTTTTACTTTCATAAACTGCTGAAGTTTTGGTTACAGAATAAGTCAACAATTAAGCATACATATACAATACATATAAATTAGTCTAGCTAGCTAACTGTTTCATTTGCTTAATTAATATTAACCATAAGCTGTGCTATGAAACCTTTTAATGGTCCAATCGTTGAGGGTTCTCAAGAGAACTTGGTTGCTGGTGCACCTAGGAGTCTTGAATTGGCTCAAGGCTGCTCCATTTCCAATGAAATAATCCAAAATCTTCTTGAATGTCCCTCTCTTCACAATACAAAGCTCTAAAGGTCCGATTGAATTGGTTCTTCTCGACACAACATACCCATGATCAAGGAAAGAAGCATCCATTTGGCAGCAACATTCTTGAAGAACTTCTTCCTCCACTTCTCCTTCAATCTCCCAGTAAATTATGTAGTGTCCTGGTTGATTTACGATGTCGGCATGGCTTGTAAAATCCACCAGCTCGGCTTTAGTGTTGTTCAGTAGCTGAGACCCCCTCTCTACAACTAACTGAAGGTCTTTTTCTGTATTCTTGTCAATATTTACAGTTAATATGAGCTTTCTTCTGCATATGAAGTTCAATTTTGGGGTCCCTTTGTGAAAACCAGAGACTTCCACTATATCTCCTAACCTGCATCTATAAAGCCCTGAAAGAAACAAAACGAGTGTGTTTAGATAGAGAAAATAATTCATGTTCTACGAACAATATAAAGCCAAACAAAAACTTTGTGTGTCCTCTGACCACCCAAACGTCCCTAGGATTAGCAATTAAAAAATTTTTCACGAGCATGATTTATTAGATTTTTTTCAACCACAAATCATGTGGCCTCTAGCGAACTTTCCTAACTTGTACTAGTGCATGATCAATCAAGGAAGAAAGATAGATTTATTGGTTTGCTAAGTCTTCGACAGTGCAGATCTATGTCAAATCGATGCTTGACTTCTTGCAGGCGAATATGGCAACTGGGCACAAAGACGACATACAAATATGCGAAAACAGAAAAAATTGCACTATCTCCGTGATGGAGATCGTTCACGAGAATAGGATAATCACAATGGATGAAACTGTTCAATTGCATGCTACGGTTTGATAGCTACAGATATTACAAACATGAAAAATTGCACATGCAAAGTTTAACAAACATAGAAATTGGTAGGTTGAAAATTTGAATTTTTAAGCAATTAACAAAACATGTAAGGGACAGAGAATTTTAATTTAAATGAAAATAAGATTTACCTGTGAAAGTAGTAAGGACTAGCTCATACTCTTGTCCAAGCTTGACTTGAGAGAGTGGTACTGGTTTATCTTCTATGAAATCATCAATTGGTGAAGGACAACCTTGCTTCCGTCTATAAATTGGTACAAACTCGAAGTAAGAAAAAGTGGGTATTACCGCGAAAGTAACTTTCTCAGGAGGCAAAGAAGGATCGACATTTACTCCTATCCAACTCTCTGTAGATCCGTAATCAGCACTCACTAGTGGCAAGTCCCCAGCATAATGCCTAAGCTTTTTCAAGTATGGTTGCATTGACCCTGTCATTATTGAGTAAACATACTTAGCATTTGGCCAAAGTTTAGGAAATAGGCCAAACCATTCCAAACTTTCTAGCTTCTTGCAGGTCAATTCAATTTGCGAAGCCAAATATGGTTTTGGCGAAATGATTTCCAAGACAGATTTCCGCATTCTGGGTAGGGTGATTCTAGAACTGAGGTTTCCTTCTCTGATGTCGAGGCAAATATCTTTCCATAGTTCTTCGAATGCTGTAAAAGCCTGGACTATGCTGTAAGCAAAAGTGGAAGTTATGAACTCCACTTCATCACAGAAGAAAAGACCAAGGAGAAGATGACAGTAAGTTGATTGCTTGTAGTCTCCACCAGAAATGACTTCGTCTGGACTACACGTGAAGGACTTCGTTTTTTCTTGTTTGATTTTGAACTCTTCACTTGCGTAATAGTGTGTCGTGGCTGTTCCTACTGTTAAATCTCCTTTTGTCTTGAACTGCTTGCTGCTATATATGAACTCAAGGATCCTCCCTCCTTCCCTTATTGGATAAACCCTAAAGAAATTATCGAATAACTATAACTCCTCAGATGAATTTCAAGGAGAAGATTAACAGAGAAGCAACTTTAAAAGAAGAATATGATAAAGAGATGTAGTAAAAGATAGCATATATTTAAAGTAATTAACTTGGTGAGAGAAAGTGATATTGTTAACCTTGATCTATAAGCTGCTGCCAACGTGAAAATCTGAAGGGTAGTCTGCGAGCTATGGCGAGTAAAAGGTACGTACTTCTGTCTTCCTTCAGTGGTTCCGGAGCTAAAAAGAAAAAAGAAAGAAAAACAAGACATTCAATATGAAGAACATAAGATCATCGAGTAAATATACTTGCCTCTTGATTGTTTTGTCTTGCACCAGAATACAATCCTAGAGGAACTACGGAGAAGCTGATAAGATCGGAAAAGAGAAGCCAAAACGAAAAAGAGCCGTCCATGGAGTCCATGACTAATTATTCTCTATTCTGATACCTTACCTCGCATGAAAAATTACAGAAGATAGTAGCTTTATAAAATAGTACAGGAAAAGTGAAAGCAATAAAAAGAATGTGTACCCACCTTAGAGAAAGAGTTGTTATAGGTTGTTGAGTGAGAAGAGGAGCGGTGTCCCCATCTGCAATTCTCCGGATATAAGGCTCCAAATCTGCATGGGAAACAAGAGGTACCAAAGAAGTGTAAAGAGATTCCAATGCACATGCATCCATCCCTTCGATTTTGTTGTCCCCTAACAATTTCTTCAGATATTCCACCTGAGAGTTCTGTTGAAGAATCCGGCGAAGTGTCTCTCTTTGAACAAACCCGGCGTTCTCCGATACGTGCTCGAACCAGGCAATAATGTCATAGTCATACTTTCCGTTGCCGTTGTTAATAGTAAGAGCAGCGGCAGCTGGCTGTTCCATTAATTAACAAGTTGGAGGTAGTAGCAGCTGCAGTAGTACCAGTAGTATCTGAGACAGAGTTGCAGAAGTTAGTGGGGGAAGTGTCTCTACTGTCTAAATTGCTCACATATCGCACACTGAGATTTGAAAATGAGAAATTGAGAAGAAGAAATTAAAAAAGAAGGAGCCCACTTATAAAAATATCATCCCGGTGGTCTCATCCCCTCGTTGAAAACTGAAGAAACCTTCTAATATTGCTGAAGCTCCATCGCGGAATTGTACGATACTTTCTAGACCACAAGACATGATGTTATCGTTTTTATTGAGAGAGAGATTCTTCTTGAAAAGATATGGTGAAGAATGAGCCAGAATTCCTAAAAACACCCTACCAGTCCCGCCCCTCTCCTCTCACCTGCTTTGACAGCTTGGCACCATTCCATATTTTTTCCCTCCAATTTATGAGCCAACATTTCGAAGCAATAATTTGCATGTATGCGTAAATATATATTAATTCATCCCAATATCATTGGAACGCTGAATCTTCAACACGCCCATCCATCCATATTTAATGATCTAATTACTCTTAGTTTAGAGATATATATATATATATATATATATCTGCCTTTGACTAAGCATATATATTAATTAATTCTGTAATATTCATAGGGATTAAAGGGAAATTATATAATTAATTAAGTTTAAACTGATCATGATGATATTTATTTATATAATATCCCTGCCTAAAATTTCAACGCCAATATAAGTAGAAGTTAATTTTGAAATTTATATATCCATATATTGGCATGTCGCTTTCGTGGCAATAAAAATAAAGTAGTTGTTTGAGTACTTCCATATTAGATATTTTCAGAAATAATTAAGTTAGATATGGCTCTATCATATTCTCTTTCAAACTAGTTTGTCTATGCTCTTTCCTCTCCACAATGAGTCTAAGTGGTGGGGCAGACATATCCGAAATATGGCTTTCTACTTTTCTCATCATCATTTAAAACACTGAAAAACCAATCCAATCAATGTAAGAATTAAAAAAGTTACATGCTCGATCTAATTCAACAAAATTAACCAAGTACCTTATAACTAGATTCAAGATATATATATCTATATATATATATATATATAGATATAATGTAATTGTAATCAATCTCTCTCGATTGACCTCTTTGAAATTTAACATGTATTAATTAAATTTAACAACACACATCAATTTAAGAAGAAAATAATAATCAAAGGACAAAATTTAGCAAAAGAATATGCTATTATAATAAGAGAAATTTGATTAGGACTGATAGAAAGGTATGTCATTTAGTCAGAGCTTATTTGATACACTAAGACAGAAAATTCAGTGATCACGTATGAAAATTTTCACGAAAAATTTTGATTACAACCTTTTAAGATTGAGCAGTGATATGTGCCTGATGCGACCACAAATCGTGACGACAACGAGGCATAATTTGATATATATTAATTGTAATATCCTATGATGGGAGTAGAAAGTAATTAAATGGCAAATATTTATATGATAGAGCTAAAATAAGATACGATACCTTAATTCACTGGAACTCCTTTGCAAAATGAATACATATATAGATGTGGGTTCCTTTGATGATCCATATCAATCTCGGGAGCTATATATACATATACATGGAAAGCTTCGGAGTTTAATTAATTAAAGTGCTTTTGCGAATATATATAGATATATATAGATATATATATATATATATATATATATATGTATGTATGTACGTATGATCGAGTGTTCAATAAATAATTATACTACTTCGATCTCCGCCTAAACAGGCGCCCAAGCTAGAAAGGTTTAAATTTAATGCCAAAAAGTGCTTTTGCTTGCCTATACATACTACGAAAGATATAAAAACCTAAAAAAGCACTTTCGGTGTCACAAATTTGCACAGTAGCAAAAAGCCAAAACTCTTTAATCTTCTGAAGAAAAATCTGCCAAATATTAATTGATCTTTCATATATCGATGCCAAAATCTGCCAAATCATAAGCTGTTTAGTTTTTGAAGAAAAACTGCGTGGCATTCAGTCAAACACATGCTTAAACTAATATAGAATTAGGAAAAAAAAAAAAAAGTTTGTTAACTTGGTAAAAGAAAACTTTAACTCTCGGCAGCCGATAACCAAAAATTCAAAGAATTAGTTTAGCAAAAGAAGACTTTTGTAGTAGCATAATCAAAAAAATTAAATGAACTTTCATTTTCATAAAGATTAGTTGGGATGTATATATATATATATATATATATACTTATCTATGTGTATAATACAATTATCAAATATATTTATTAATTAATACATGATATTTAATTTATTGAGTTGATGTTCATATCTTTTCTGAGTACTCCTCTGATGATGAATTACATAGATCAAACAATATTTGAGAAGGAATAATTCTCAATAAAATAGATTTACAAATTAAATTTAGTGCATACATATATATTGCACCCAGAGAGCAAACAGAAGGAATAATTCGCCGACAGGATTTGTTGAATGTGAAGCCAAAACTTGTCTGGAAAAAGATGGTAGAGCGGGCGGCCCCTACTGCAGACATACCACAACACAACACGTAAGAGAAGTGAAGTTGGGAATCAAAAACAACCCCGTCCCACCCGTTTCGAATTTTCTAAATTACCCCAACCAAAGTATTAAATTCTAAATTTGTCTGATCCATGCATCATCATGATCATCATCGTCATCATATATATATTACAAATTTACAATTTAACAAAGAACTGATGGAATCTTGTGTCATTTCCCATTTCGTTCCCACAGAAAGAAGCTGGTTCTCCGATTCAACTTTTAACAAGAATCAAATTGCATGCCAACGTGTGCTCAACATTACTTAGCTTATTCAAATTTGATTGTTTTGTTTGTTTAATAATTACCATTTATATCTAGAATGTCTATAAATAGAGGAGGCTATACCTACCGTAAAGAGTAAATTAATGTTCCAGGATGAAAAGGAAAAAGAAGATTGTGATATTGAATATGGGAGGCCCTGATGCTTATTAACTCATTCATTTGTCTCCTGCTCTTTTTCTCAGTGGATTTGAAGCTTGTGAGTGAATTAGTGCACTGAAAGAATCTTCCATGGTTAAAGCTTCACTTTATACGTCTTTCATTTTGCACGTGTTATACGAAAGATTTTAGTAATGTTCAGTCTATCCAAGGAAAAAAAAAAAAACAGAAAGGTTTTAACATGTTCAGCTTGCCACCAAATCATTTTCATTTAGACAATATGAGGCCAATTATCCGTCAAAATGAAACACGTTTTCATTTTACGCTCATATGTATGTGGAAAAGGGAGATCATTGTCATTTTTGAAAGTGAAGAGCTGCAAGAAGTCGGCATATAATTATATCAACAATATCAGGCCCCACCACGACCGACGCTGTGTTATTCGGATTTCAAAAATTACAGGTTTTTATTTATTTATTTATTTATTTTTTGGTGGGTTCAAAGATAACAAGATTAAGTTGGCGATACCCCTTCAACTTGCTCAAATGTCTAGATATCATATTGTTGCCAAGAAACACGTCTAAGACATTAAAATATTCTGACCCTTGATGTGGGTTCTGTCTCAAGGGTGTTAGAGATGAAGAAGAAACAACTAAAGACACAAAACCTATACCACAAGTATTAATTGAGACACGATATTGAAGCATATATACGTCATTTAATTTTATCAATATACTGGAAAGTTTTTTTTTTTTTCGCTGTGGCTTATTTGACAAGTGACTTAAAAAAGGAGAAACTGCTTCAAACAGCCCGCAGAAGGTATTTCTGTTAAGTGGCTCAATCCAGCTTGGCAGAGGCGGAATGGCCTGCTCTTGCCATGCCAACAAAATTTGCAAAACAGAGCAATTATTGACGTGAATGAAAGCACCTTAGCTGAGCAAGTTCCTGAGAATCACTAATGTAATCGGAACTATGTCTGCAACGGAATACTTAAAATGTTGTTGAGAGAATTGTTTTCTAGCTTTGTGGAGAAACACGGTGAAATTAAATGAAATATTTATCATCTAATGCTATTTGTCATATCTTTCTTGTGTTTTTAAAACATTAACAATCATTTTGCCAGTTTTTAGCGAGCAATAAACTTTTTTTCCTCCACTTGCTTATCTTTAAAGACCCAGAAATCAGATAAGAGGTATCCATCTCACTAGAGAATGCCGCCAAGTGCCAACTTTGCTAAACCATCTACTGAAATTGACAGTGGAAAAAGGCATAGACCCACATCTCAATCTTCTGTGGACCCAAACATGAACCATTGAAAAAGAAAATACCAAATACAACTCGCAAAGGAATTGGTCGACAGAACTGGGAAAAAAAAAAAAAATTAGTGCAACGAACACTCCTCAAACGCATAGAACACCTTTTTTGCAGGGGACCATTTCAAACAGTTAACTAATCTTAATGTCAATCAGACTATAATAGGAAATTACAACAAGACACATCAATTTATTAGCAGATTATCAATTTGCAAGCAGTAACAGCAACATTGCAACCGATTTGATAAGTTGTAATGTATGGTTTGCAAGTTTCTGTCTTTCAAGTGAAATAGCAGGCGTGCCTCTTACTGAACGAAATGGAATATTCATTACCAGAAGAAAGGCAGGATTAGGTGGGCATTCACTTAGCTTTATCAGATTAAAGCTAATGACCATGGTAGATGATGATACTTTTAAAAACAGTCAATTTCCAGTCCCAAATGAACCAGAAAAAAAGGGAAAAAAAAAAAAAAAAAAAAAACAGTTTTCTTTCAACGTGTAAAATAAACTGTGCAATGCAATCTCAACGCTAAGAAGCTAAGGCAGCTTATCTATGGCAGGTTTCGGCATAAATTGCAGACAAACAAACATAATGAGTTAACGAAGGACTGGTCTAGATCATGATGAAGTAATTGGTTTAAAGCTTTAGTTGATTCTATTAAGATGATGATCCATCAAGTTGAAGGATGAATGACATGCCTCCTTCAAAGTTCTAAAGGAAAATTGGATGTGGCGCGGATAAAAAGGATGGTCTTCTTTGTGAGTGGGAAAAACACCACCACAAAAGTGAAAGGTAGAAATACACGGCAGCCCCACTAGACCTGTAGGGTGACGTATCCTCGAGCTAAGGTCATTATAAATTGTTCTCAACATTTTTACTATTCTCCTTCATACACTTATAAGGAAAAAGAAAGGTCCAACTTGGTGAGGGACCTTTTCTCCATCGCGCGAAACTTCAAGTTGCTATGTGATGTGGCAGAAGTCCACATTTTTATAGATGTTTTAAATAGTTATAGGTGTCTAATCATATAATTGCTAGAAGTCTAGTACATGTAAAACAGATAAACCAAAGAGTGAGATATACTAACATAACAGCTATTTCCTTTGATTGTTCATTTGACACAGATTGCATAGGATTAGTATGCAAGAACGATGCACTCAGAAACATTTAACAACCATTTGAATCATTCCCTATAGGACGTTGGCAAAAATAATTCAATCCAAGTGTGCCCCTAATAATTGGATGTTTATCCCTCAATCTAGCAAGCATACAGTCAAGCCAAAACACAAAAAAAAAAAAAAAAAAACAAAGGCAGCAACGACCATGTATTGAATATGCATAACTATAAAATTATAGCTGATGTTATGTACAGCTATATGAATTGGTGACCACCAGTAAAGGTTTTATAGGGCTTCCTGGTGCTCTGCATAAGTAGCAGTTTGCTGATTTGGAGATCATGATGTTTCATAAGTTAGAAATCCCAGCAACTGAAGCCAATTAATAAGGCTTGCTTGCAATTAATAAAGCCAACTGATATTCATAGAGCTTATTAGATTTCATGAAGTACAATGGTGAACTAAGAGTCATATAAGCTCTACAAGTTAACATAGTAATATATGAAATCATCTTGGTTATGTAGCCAAAAGCAAAATTGCTCACAATTACAAAACCTAAATCTAGATTAATCTCAGGTTTCAACAAGATTCCGGAATTTCACTCGTCTTTTAATGCTACCCATCCTATCATATCCAATACCAATCTTACTGTGCATCAATTTTATAGCCAAATCTGCATTGCCCGCTTTCCTTAACGCATTGATTAGAACTGTACGGATTTTTCCTGGTATTTCTCTACCCCGATCGACAATCCCATCAGCTAATTTACAAGCCTCCTTAATGCGACCGGCTTTGCACAAGACACTGATCATATCTTCAAATGCTGTCTCAGGAATTACACCCATTGGTGCCAGCTCATCCAATATCTTACAAGCCCTAGCTACCTTGCCAGACAAACAAAGCCCAATGGAGAGTGTCCTAAAAGAAGCTGCGGTTGGAGTGATACCCTTATCAATCATCATATCCCACAGCTTCAATGCCTCCTCATTTCTGCGTTCCCTGAACATTCCACTGATGAGTATTGTGTATGTGTAAACCGTCTGATCACATTCTTCATCTTCCATTCTCTCAAAAAGTGCTAAAGCCTCATCAATCTTGCCACGCTTGGCAAGGGCATCAATAAGGGCATTGTAGCAGTATGAGTCCCGTGGGCATCCCTTCTCAACCATCTCTTCAAAAAGTTCCTCTGCTTCATCCACTCTCCCAGCCTTCCCTAGGCCGTCAATGAGACTAGAATAAAACATGGCATTAACTGCCACCCCATTACCCCTACAGAACTCAAAATACTCCATGGCCTCCTCCAATCTCCCATTCTTAGACAAGCCACTCACAATAACTCCATAAGTAACCTCATCTGGTTCAAGCCCCTCATTTTTCATCCTCTCAAAGATATTTATTGCCTCATTCATGCTACCGCATTTCGCATATGAATCAATCAAGGCTGTATAAATTGCCACATTTGGTTGACACCCCTTTCTAATCATATTCTCAAAAACAGCATATCCTTCCATACACTTCCCTTCTTTACAGAGCCCGCCAATCACTAAACTATATGCATGAGAAGGAATTTCAATCCCCTTTTCTTCCATTTCATGGTATAGACCCAAACAAGAATCAAAATCTCCCTCCAAATAACATGCTTGTATCAAAGTCATATAAGTAATCTTATCTGGCGCCACATTTCTCATCTCCATAGCTCTAAACTTCTCCATTGCTTTCTGGGTTTTTCCCACCTTACAATACCCTTTAAGCATTGTATTATAAGTCACAATATCAGGTCCAACTTTCCCATTCTCCATAACCTCAAAAACCCGCTCAGCAGATTCAATGAACACTGAAGTCACCAAACCATTCAACAAAAAGTTATAGGTATACAAATTCGGCTCAATCCCATTCTCCTTCATTTTTCTCCACACCCACAACAATTCCTCAACCATTCCTAGTCCCCCAAAGCTCTTAATCAAAGAATTTGCACCTGAAACCGTCATCAAAAATCCCTTTTCCTTAAACTCACTAAAAACTAATCTAACTCTATCCAAATCATGACATAAAGCTAAACAATCAATCAGAGAAACATAACATTCAAGCTTATGAGAATACTTCTTTTGCTTACCAGCCCAAGTAAAGAACCTAAAAGCAATATCAGGTCTGTTACTGACATCATCAGTTGTCAAAATAAATGAAACAAAATTTGGTGACAACTTAATCAAGAACTTGTGGCAAAAAGAATCTATCTCAGCTTCCATATTTGAAGAACCATCTAAAAGATTGAGAATTTGGCGTACCCATGGAGATGGTTTCAAGTCTTGAGGAGTTGATACCAAGTCAGAGACGTCAGTTAATGGCTCTATCCATTCTGGCGGAGGAAGAGAGTTGGTGAAGACCATTCTGGGGTTTGAGATGAAACTTGGCTTAGGAACCATTTTCGGATGTTCTGGTGGTGACGCAGCATTGTTGTGTGGCTTGTAAGGTGGTAATTTGCGAGGAGATTGTAGCAGAGTTGCCGAGAAAGGTCTTCGTAATGTTCTTCTCATCAGGGCATTCGAGTACGGAGAATTAGCGTAGCTTTAAAAAGGGGGAAGTTAACGTTCTTCAATGTTATACGACGTATATTGATTGTTCCGTCAAAATAACAAAATCGGTCCCATGGTCTAGTGGTCAGGACATTGGACTCTGAATCCAGTAACCCGAGTTCAAATCTCGGTGGGACCTTTCTATTTTTATTTTATTTCTATAATTTAGTAGGTGTTTTCACTTTTCACATATCTAACTACTAATAGCATTAAAAGTTAAATCGAAGGTGTTCAAGAAAAAAGGGGTTATATAATAGGGAGGGTTTTTACGATGAAAACCGCCAAGACGCTAACGTGGACAATTTTCAGAGGCAATTCTAACCTCAACCTGAAACACACATTGCAAGGGTCGATCAAACTAATTGTTTTCGAAACCTTAAAAACGAACACGGAACATCACTTCCGATTACATTCAATTGAATCTTTCACGTGACGTTAACACACTTCTTCTAAATAATCATACATGATGGCAACGTTCTCGAGTACGACCAGCTGTAAACTCAATCCACCGACCACAACACCCATCTCAAAATCCCCAAAATCCAGTTTCTATCCGGTTATCTTCTCCATTAAACCCGTCACAAGATCACTTAGACTCAACCCGTCGAAGAATTCAAGCTTCTTAACTACGAAGAGGAGGAATTGGATCATTGGGTCAGTCACAGAGGATAAAGAAGTGGTATCACTGAGGAATGAGTCTAAAGAATTGGAGGGTGTTTCATCAGAGGAAAAAGGAGGAAAAGTCGATGAGAATGATCGGTTGATTACTAAAGCAATCAATGCTACAATTGTTCTGGGTGCTGGTACTGTTGCAGTCACTAAGTTGCTTACTATTGATCATGATTACTGGCATGTAAGTCATATTCTTTCTTGGATTCTGTTTCTTCCGGTTTGGTTTTTTTTTTTTCTTTTTTGGCCTACTATTAGGCTTCTATGTTGCTTTAATTTGATTTTATATATTTTTTTTTCTCATGAGTTTTGAGATGGGTATTGCTTAATTATTTAATTTGAGGTTTTACTGCCTAATTTAGCACTCTTTCTTTCTTAGGATTAGATGATCTTTGGAGTTTTATCAATTATCATTATTTGAGTTGGATGAATGCAGGATTCAATCTGATTGATTAAATTACTAGCTATTAGAAACACTGAAAAGATGTCTCTACCTGTTCCGATGCAAAACCAGCTTGGAGAAATCAAAACCTTAGTGAAGAAGGGAGAAAGTAATGTAGAATTAGATGAACATTAATTTCTCACAATTTTTCCATTAACACTTGCAGAATGTTGTCTCTTTAGTTATTGTATGTTGTTGCTTAGAATGTTCCATTTATCTAGTTTTATTTCTCAGGGATGGACCCTATATGAAGTTTTAAGGTATGCACCTGAACACAATTGGATTGCATATGAACAAGCTCTTAAAACAAACCCTGTTTTAGCAAAAATGGCAATAAGTGGGATCGTCTACTCCATAGGAGATTGGATCGCGCAAGTGAGTCTTTCTTCCCATTAGCTCTTTTTTCCTTGCAATTTTTCCATTAACACTGTTGGTTTTTGTTGGCAACAAATCTGTTAATTGTTTTATATTCATTTAACTAAATATGCAGTGTTATGAGGGCAAACCGCTGTTTGACTTTGATCTGCAACGCATGTTCAGATCAGGGCTTGTTGGGTTTACTCTTCATGGATCCCTTTCTCATTATTACTACCAATTCTGTGAGGTGATTCTTGGTTCATATGTAGTTCATTTTGTCTTATTTGTTGGTTTTCTGTGGATAGCTGCAATGGTTTACTCCGGTCTGTAGGCTCTTTTTCCTTCAGATGATTGGTGGGTGGTCCCTGCCAAAGTTGCCTTTGACCAAACAGTGTGGGCGGCAGTCTGGAACAGCATCTACTATGTGGTTTTAGGGTTCTTGCGTTTTGATTCCCCTGCAAATATCTTTGGCGAACTGAAGGCGACATTTTGGCCCATGCTGACTGTAAGAAGCTCTTATGATTTTCATTTACAAAATTTCTGCAAGTCTTTAAGTATCCTTCCACACCAGCTTATCAATATGTTTATAACTTGGTTTTGTGAAACTAGAAGTGTTGATGAAAAGAGGGATCTGTTGGCTCAGTATTCAGTATAAGATCTATTAGTCTGACCTTAGTTTATTTCTTAATTATACATGCATTTCTGACTTTTCAGTTTTCAATCTTTATTAATTGTTTCTCCAAAACAATTGGGAAAAGAGAGAATGCCCTTTAAGTTATAACTAAGTTATAACATCATTTGCGGTTAAAATCAAAACTCACAGATTTGATGGGCCTTGTTTTATGTAGCTGCAGGCCTTCAGGCAAGGTTGATCTAACACTTATATTTCTTTTTTCTTTTTCTGCACAATTTCTGAAACTTCTGATGGTGAACGCTTATACTGATTCATGAAAATCTTTCTACATCTGTTTGGTTAGAGTAGTTATTTCAAGTATAACTGGACATTGAGGAAAAAAGTTGATATGAAATGTTGGTTATTTCTTTGATACTTATTGCTGATGTTTCTAGTATATATTTGGCAGAGGCTTAATTATCAAGTTATTAGTTAAATCTTCTTCTAAGTTGTGATTATTATTTTGATTTGCTTTGCTTGACAGGCAGGATGGAAGCTTTGGCCATTTGCTCACCTGATTACTTATGGTGTAATCCCTTTGGAGCAGAGGCTTCTTTGGGTGGACTGTGTGGAGCTCATCTGGGTTACCATACTCTCAACGTAATTATCTAACATTTCTATCCTCATACATCTAGAAAATTAAATTTATAACTTCTTCATTGAGCTAATCTGTTTCTTATTTGATTAGATGCTGCAATGTCGCATTGCATTCATGTGGGCAAAGATTGCAACTGATTATTCCATCTCTAATTCTCTTCCCTTTATATGCCTTGGTCCTCTATGTTTTCAGCAATCGAACAGCTTGTAGTAAATAATATGCTGAAATTTCAGAAGATTCCATTTGACATTTTACTGATTATATTAACAGCACCAGCTTGTAAAGGTTATGCTTGCTATTGTCTTGTGCAATATGTTTCCTGCTTAGTATTCTCCAAGTTGACTACCATCTGATATGCAGGACTTTAGCGCTTATTTTTGCCGTAAATTTTAAACATACATACATTTCCCTTCTCTTTATCAAAATGCTTGTTAGGTTTGGGATGTCTTGGAAGTTTGCTGCAGGGATTCCTTTCTAACAATGGTTAATATTTTTTGCTTTTGTAGTTATTCAAATGAGAAATCAGAAGCACGAATATCTGAGGCAACATCAGAGGCAAAGTCCAAATCTTCGTCAGGCAGTGAGGTACTACTCAGCTACTCTTTTATTGTGGTACCAATCTGTGAATTTCATTGAATATTCAAGGATTTAACAAGCCCACATACCTGAAATCAACCCAAGGACACTGTTAGCACTTTGTCATAGATTTTGTGTCCATAAGCGTGGTAGGGCCCTTGTAAACCTTTGCATCAGTTAAATTTTCGGGAACATGCTCGTATTGTGTCATATTTTGAACTTTGCAACTAACCCTTCTTCCAATGACCATGTTATTAGCTACATGACATGCTAGTTTGGTGCTACTTTTGCAGGAATAAATGAATACCAGATCATTTTTCTTATAGAAGGACGTTCTAATGCCTCTCAAAACAATGATCACTCATGTCCTTATTTTGCTGCGAATGCAAAAGATGACAAGGGGGATATCCCATAGACAGAATGCTGACATTCTGGATCTGCCTTACATGTATTTGCGCACATATTTCTTACAGTAGTGTATTTTTTCCTGATATACTGTTATGAATTTCTTTTCTTCCACGTAGGGAGAGAGACTGCTGTATTTAGTTGTACAAATCAGTGTATACAAAATGTATAAGATCTCTATATTGTACAATTTCATTTTTCTATCATTACAATTTCAGAGTGAATGTGGTATTAGTGTACTCAGCTACATAGGTATATTTATGGTAACTTAAAATTTAGCCACCATCCACTTGGATGGATTCTCGTGTTTTTGGCATCGCTGTATCTCATTGACCGCTCTTGAGGTATGAATCTGTGTCACAATTCAGTAGGGTTCTGATCATTTATTTAAAGTTAGTAGAGTTTGTTGTATTGAATCAAATTAGAAGGACGTCAATGAAACTAATCCAAAATAAAAATATTGTTGTTCAATTTAGAAAAAACATGGATCAATCTTATGGGCCTTATCGCGGGGCCTCAAAAATAATTTTCGCAAAACGCGCGGGACAAAAACAAGCACAAAGATTTCCAACGGTAATCGAAAAACGGAGTTCCAGATCCCCAAAATTTTGGTCACCCGGAGCCCTAGATCCGTGACCGCCTCTCAAGCAAGCATGGCAACACTTGAATCAATTGACGACGAACCAAAAGCCAACGAGACCAAAAACAAGATCAAGAACGTTAACAGAAATCACGGGTCCACTAAGTTCTTTGTTTTCGTAGATTATTTGTTCCTCTTCATATTTCTGATATTTTTATGTTTAATTCTTCTCAAGATTGTAGGTTTCTAAGTTCCTCCTTTTACAATCTTTCGAATCAGGTGATTCTTCAAGCCCAGATTTTTTGTTATCTTATTGCAGTGTTTGCAGTTATTGATGGTTGATTTCTAGTAGGTTTAGTTCAAATGCAATTGATCAATGCAAATTTAGTCTTTTTGGTAGGTGAGATAGTTTTTGAGAAGTTGGTTATGAGAAACCCAAATGTTGACTTACATTGGATGCAGAAATTGCATTTGACTTTGCCTTTTTTGTATGAAAACTGCTATGCCTTTCATGGTGAGGTATCATTTCATTACAAAGCCTGTAAGTTTATTTCTTACATGTATTTTAATTTGAAAATATTGAGGGAACAGTCAGTATGTGTATTAAATTTGGTCAAAGTGAAGAAAGCCCATGAAGATTGACTCTTTTTCTGCAGAATATGTGGAAGCATTTTGATATATAAGTATCAATGATTTTTCATTGTTTCATTGCTTGCCAACCTTTCAAGTGGAAGATTAACGCATTCCTTTTCTAGTATGTTATCATACAATTAACACTCCTTTGGAAGATAGAAGATGGAGAAAATTGATTGTGGCAAATTCCTTTATGTATATTAATGTCGGGTTGCTCTTTGTTTTCGTGTGTGCGCGTCTATCTCTGTTGTTTTGATTTGGTTCTTCAAAATTTTTAGTTGGCTCATTTTAATCTTATTGGGATAATTCTCCTATCTGTACAATGTCGTGTTAATTTTTTTTTTTTTTTGGTTGGACACCTATGGTTCTGGAATGTCCTTGTTTTTCCTATCAAGAATTTATGATCATCACCCAAATCATCTCACTGTCCTTCTCTCTCTCCTCCCCTGCTGCCACCAACTTTCTCCTCCCTAGTGACATAACCTTTTGACATATTTAATCTTATTGGGATAATTCTCCTATCTGTATAATGTTGTGTTAATTTTTTTTTTTTTTTTTTGGTTGGACACCTATGGTTCTGGGATGTCCTTGTTTTTCCTATCAAGAATTTATGATCATCACCCAAATCATCTCACTGTCCTTCTCTCTCTCCTCCCCTGTTGCCACCATCAACTTTCTCCTCCCTAGTGACATAATCTTTTGACATATTTAGCAGGATTGGACCATACTTGATTTTATATATTGGCATTTTTTCTAGGATCTTGATTGGCTAGACTAATTCTCAACTAGGCTTGTATATATTTGAAAGGCCTGTGGTTGGTTGCTTTGTTAGGGGCTTTTATGTGGTTTAGATTCGTTTCTGGTCAAGCTACTAAGCATCCTTCTAATGTACATTTCTTTACTCAGTGCATATATTGTTCAGCTCCCTATTATCTTTTTATAAAAAGTTGCCTGCTGAAAAAAAAAAATACTCTTATTTTGCACATGTAAGACACCATTTACGTATTCGTAAATCAAATTATGCTGGACCACATTACCAATTTGAAGAAAAGATGATCTTTGTGCCTCATTAACTTGTAAACCATGGATTAGATGGCTAAGATTGTGATAGAGGTGCAACAGTTGATTGAGGAACCTCTGATGACCAGATCCATGAGTACCTAATGTGGAACAATTAATAAATCAATGGAAATTTCCTTGACTTGTCAAGAATTTATCATACTTTTGAAGCATTTTTGGCGTCTAACTTTATGCAGAGAATTTATGTCAAAATTCTCTGAAGTAATAAGTTTTGTGGAGCATAGGTCTAGAAAATGTATAATGCTCACTTCATGGGTTTAAGGTTTCAGTATTTTTTTAGTCTCAAGGGAGATGTGCTCATTAGCTGCTGATGATGTTATATGGCAGTTATAATTAACTGATGTGTATGGATTTATGCTTCTTTCTGAAATTTTATTCTGTTTCTCTTTGAAGTCTCTGTCATTTTGTTACTTAATGGATTTGTTTACTCTTTGGTGCAGAATATACAAAATGTCTAGGCATGTATATTAGGAGTTCGAGTTCAAGGCATCTCGGGTTTTGGATTCGTTTACTGTTTTGTGCAGAATATACAAAATGTCTAGGCATGTATATTAGGAGTTCAAGGTCTAAGGCATCTCGGTTCTGCATTCAAAGACCAGATTGTGTTATTTCACACTTGGCATATCTTTCCTGATGTCGTGGAATTCTTACAATAATGAATTTTGATATGACAGCTTTTTCTCTTTTCCAGATATTTCTCTTTGTTCTCCATTATGTTATGACCCATGTATAACCTTAGCTTTGATTTTCAAATGAGATCTTTTGGATCTTTTGTTGTTATCTACGTTAAAATGTTATCTTCATTTTGATCGTGAGATTTCTGCCCTGGATTAGTTCTAGAGAGAAGTAAAGCAAACTGAAAAATGAGATATGTGTGAAATTTAACGGCTGAGACGCTTGAATTGAATGCCCCAAGAAAAATCAAATATGGAGATATTAGGGCATTGGGGATAGTTTCCTGAATTTCATTGCCTTGAAAGGGGAGTTCATTGATTTGAGTCGTTTGAGTATTGGAGATGGTTTTATAAACAAATTGTAGCCTCTCATTCGACCAATGATATGATGAGGATCATGCAAAAGAATTATTGATGATGACAGGTAGTAGCATCTATAAAATTCAGTTTAACATAAATAAAGTTCATCGTATGCTGTGGTTGTTGGGATAAATTGACTCACAGCTCTTGATGCTCGATTGAAGTGGCACACACTCACCCTTAAATAATGAGACACATAATAAAGGTGTGTGGCATACAATTTTATATAATTCAACTTTTGTCAGCACAATTGACAACCCAAGTCCCAAATGTGCCTCATTTCTCTTAGTTACGCGCATATTAGTTATAAGTTATTCCCACAGTATTATAGACTTTTATGAGTGGGTATTGTATATTTGACCACATGCTACTACCCATTGTTTCATTTGATGTGAAATTTTTGGGCAAATAGACGTCTGGCGACATTCCCATTTCCCAATCAATCTTGGTGAGGGTTGTGTTCAAATGCTGTGTAAATTGATCTTAAGAACTCAATTTATCATGTATGACTCAAAGCTTTTCCTATAGCAACAGCGGACAAAAGTTTTTGTATTTTAATGTTTAAAAGGAAAGGAATGTCAACTTTACTGATCATGGTTTTGGTTATGGTATAGGGTGTGAAAGGGGTAAAACTAATACCATGAAGATTTTGGAGCTAGCTAGGAATGGATAGATGTCCTGCTTCTTTAAATTCTGTTTTACCCTATGCTGCAGTTAATGAACTAAAATATTTTATATCTGTCTCTCATTGTTGGTTGTGTTAGGAGTAAGGAACGGCCCCATCTTTTAATATACGCAATGTAGCCTCATCCGAAATTGGAGAGCTGAAAAATACTTTCATATCTCAACAAAGGACAAGACCTGAGTTCATTGCATTACAATAGCTGGCTCGAACTCTTAAATCTAGCATACTACTATTTCGAAGCCTAATAGACTCAGACTTCGAAGCCACAACATAATAGCAAACATTCGCCGGACATGAAACGCACTTATTTGGAAGGTAAACAGGCTTGCTAACACACACATTTATTGAAACAAGAGCTTAATAAACTCAAGGATGTGCGTTTGGTGGAACGCCCCCGACACCTCTGCCAGGGTTTGGAACCTCAAAACCGGGGTTAGGGACAAATGTATCATCACCTCCAGGAAGATAACCTCCTGTGGCTCCTGTTCCTCCAGTGCTGCCACCGCCATTATGTGCATTGTAAGGTGTTCCAACTCCCGGTGGCAGCATCACCCTCCCAATTCCAGGAATGAGCAGACTGTGATCAGATTTAAGCAACCACTCGGGCTGTTTCACATCTGCATTCTCGGCTGTTTTGGGGTCGCCACGTTCAGCTAGTGCTTGAGCAAGCAAGACACTGAGGATGAAAATTTGAGCAAGGAGGTAAGAAACGGTTTTGTAAGCCATTGTAAGAGAAAAGACTCAACTTTGCTTTTTGATGAACAATGTAGAAGGGATATAGCTCTTCTTATAGTCGAAGGTTTTTGGTGAGTTGCTGAACTTTTGGCGGTGAGTTAAAGGAATGTTTCCTCTTGCAAAGGTAATTAAGAAGGAACTAATGCATGGAAGTTGTTGGATTACAGAAAGCTTTCGTAGGATTGGATTTAGATCAACTTCTCGCGGCGATTTATGATATGTTGTTCCATTTTAAGGCATGCATGTACTTGACTTCAGAAAGAGAGGGCAAAGGATAGACAAAAATGGATCTCTTACTCCCTGGCCAGTTAAGTTAGCGAGGAAGGAAGGAGAATGGAATTCTTCTAAGGATAGACAAAAATGAACTAACGGGGACCTTTGTATTTTATTTCTAGCAATTTCTATTTCGCCTTCTCACCAACAAGAATACCGGCTAATAAAGTGACCTTGAAACGTGGTTCTTTGATGCGCTTTCATATTATACATGATAGTAATTTCAGGATTAAATAGATGATTTTTCATTAAAATTGTTCTCCGCCTAGTTTTTCTTTATTTTCCTCGGGTTTCTGCTCATTTCATGATAAACTAGCTGATCTACCAATCCTATCTGATTGAGAATGAGATAAAGCAAATATATTATTTTATGCTTTGACCAAGGAAAATCACCTACTACGACAAAATAAAATCTGTATCCGTGTTGCGTGCAAATGGCGTTAATTGAGATCCTCTGGTTTGCTGCATTTCAACTCGTTTTCTCTGAGGAAAAGAAAATGAGTTGATCATAGCCAAAGTCCAATATTGGTAGGTATGTGTGTCAAAAATGCCATGTATTTAGTAAAGTTCACTATTTGCAGTGTCTTGTCTCGGTCCTGGGGGAAGACTCAACTTCCCTCTTGAAGCAGATATCTTGAGAGCAACCAAAAGCAAAATACAACTGAAAGAGTGTGAGGAAAGATATCAGAACTACTATACCGATACAGATACAGTTCAATTGCTTGAGAAAAGCCATCTCATTAAATTTTCTGTGCAATACAACAAAACAAAATGCCAGAGGCATCCGCACAAACCTTTTAACACAGTGCAGCCAATCCACAGGATTTTTCTTCTCGTTGGATCAATGGGGCTCAAAAGTTAGATTGATATCACATTGAAACTAAAGTTCATGGGTTTGGCCTTTCCTCGGAAAATCTTGGAAGTTGTACAAGTGAGTTCACTCGTGTCACACCTTCCAAGCCTGACCAGTTCTGATCTTCAGCTGGTAATGTTTCTCCATTACCTTCATCATCAACTAATAGTCTTCCATATGTATCGCTTTCATCTGAAGATCGAACTGTAAAATTTCTTTGCAAAGATGGTTCAGACTTCTGGCCATCATCTGATTCAATTGCATTACCAGAGTGATTGCTCTGAATGGTTGCAGAAGAAAAGCCCTGTTCATCATAATCAGACTCTGAGTCCATTTTCCCATCCAAAAATAAACAAACGACTGCACAATCGTCCATCTTGGAAGTTGGATATTTCAGTTTCCATTCACGAGCAGCTGCATCCACGAGGATCCTGGCAGCAGATGACCGTGTCGGAGCTGAGGATACAATTTCCACCACCTCTTCATTGCTCAAGACATCCCAAACCTGTAACAACCATAATGTAAATTAAAAAACCAAATCATCTAACAGCTAAGTATTTACGAGGTTTCAGTGCAAGGACCTACTACAGTTCCATGTACTAACTGGCATCGGAACTCTTATCAGAGAACACAAAAGCAAGACTCTTCCATCCCATGTATCTCATTTCCCTCTACAGAAAAAATTATAGGCTTGTAGACAAATTATAGATTAACCCATCTGATGAATCATCTTTCCCTATTAGTCTCCGCACAGCACTAGGTGCATGATAATGGATCTCCTTCCAACAAGGAGAAATAGGTTGGCTTTTTTAAAAACTCAAACAAATTAAATTTGTATCACATTCAATTTGGTGAATAAACACATCAATGTATATATACATGGACCATCACCATAACCAAGTAGAAAACTTAGAAAAGGAAAAGGCATTCCATATATTTCAGAAATTGATCTTCTTCAACCCGAAAGAACGATTATGAAGCTCTAAACCAGACAAGAAACTTCATATTTATCATATTTACAATTACACGAGCATGAAGAAATTTGTTGTTCAAGGTGCAGTTTGTTAAACAATTAATACAATGCCTCATGCATCTATAACATTTGCTAATTCAGTTTAAAATTCAACCATATACTATCAATTTCGGTACCTACAACTTGTGTCCTTACATCAAAAGCACATAAAGAGAAATATGCACCTAATTCAGTTTCATGTTTCACATGCCACGTCTTTGAGCCATGAGACAAGTTCTACAATTCTAAAATTGCATGTTTAATATCCACTTCACACCCAACAGAAACTAGTCATCAATGTCAAGATATCGGAATATCACAAGTCACTTAATTTTCATCTAAGCAATAACAAGAGAAAAATCTGGCAAGCAAAATATCAAAAGTTCTCTTGTCTAAATGATAGTAGAATGAAGCAAAAGATCGACAGTCAGTTTTGATATAACCATTAGTCACAGTGGCATTCAGGCTATTTTCTGGATAAATTATGATAATTAGACAGCCTATTGGTTTATTTTGATAGCCCCTTCATTCAGCACGGTGAGCTTTGCAAATCCCCACCTTAATGAAGTTTTATCAAAACTATGAAGCCCAAAGATACCTGAGATATTGCAATTAAATTAAAACAAAAAAACTATGCATATAATAGAAGGAGAGACACTTACGCCATCCGAAGCAAGAACAATGAACTGATCTCTATCCGTCAGTAGGCGGTGAGAAAATTCAGGTATAGAAATCACTCCATATTCCTTCAAACAAAAATCACCAAATGCCCTGGCCATTGCTAGCCCAGGAGCATCATCAAATGGCAGCCAAACTCTGGGTACTTCAGGCTCATCTTGCAACGCAAAGACCCTCCCTTTACATCGTTTAATCCTCTCAGCTTCCCCTACGACAATTCACAATTACAACAATTAGATTCAGACTAATGGGCACAAGCAAAAAAAAGTTTCTAATGGAGAAAGGTATACTTGGCAAATCAGGCTTTAGATCAACAGTCAATTGAGTCGCCACCAAGGAGTCATTGCTGTCCTTAGATCCCATAACTGCCCGAGAATCCCCGATATAGCCCATGAAAAGATTGGATCCCTTGAAATCGCATAACAAACATAAAATTTAGAAGAAGGCTAAACAAACAGATGATGCAGAGTATGTCCAATACTCCCTGCCATACCTGTTTCACTAAAGTGACAGCGGTGCTACCACTGCAGAAGCAGTCCAAATTGGGATGAGATTTCAGCTCTTTGTCCATAGACTTGTATGCCTTCAGAAATGCTTCTCTCCATAGCGAATTCAATTTATCCTCAGGGGAGCCATCCTTTTCAGAATCTCCGCCATCTGATTTCTTTGTATTGCTTCTGAAACATGTTTTACCTGAGCCATTTTGCCTCGCCTGAAAAGAAAGCAGGAACGATAGTAGTTTTATTGGAAGAGCATCCCTGACTTTGCGTGCAACGAGATGGCCATGTGGACCATGTCCATCGAAGACACCACAGAAAGTCACATCCTCTGACATGAAATCCTACAGCAATTCAAACTAAATTCAGCAATAATCTCCAAAGACAACTAAATGGTAATTTCAATAGGAAGACATGAAACTTACTTCCCATACAATCATTGCATCCTGATTTATTCCCTTGCGACCCTGCTGAGTGAATATACAAGAAGCTCGGCTTTTGCCATTCATAAATATCCTGTTGGGTATTGATGGTAAATTATGCATCGTAATAACATGATCAGAGAATGTTCTCTTAGTTCTCTTTTGTCGGCAAAATCCCATCCCCAAACATGCAGGTGGAACTGTCTCTCCATTGCTTCTGCTACTACAAGTACTCCGGCTACTAGTTGAAACACAACCCCCCATTTTTTCAATTCCAGAAAGAGAGCATCTGATGAAATTAAGTGAGTAGGTCTCTCCTCTTGAGAGCACAGATCTCACTGAAATTCTGTAACTACTGCGATAGTCAACGGAGCAAATGACTCTCTATTCTTAAAGATTCCCGGACATAAGACCACAAGCCACTTTACAACCTCAACATAGAAAACTGGCGATCTTTTTAATCTTGGTCAAACGTAATCCATTAGAGGTTACGGTAATCGATAACAAAACCAGCTGAAAAAAACAATGAGATGCTGGTTAATGTAATTTTTTATCATATAATGTCATAGAATCCAGAAATGGCTGCATGTAAAGAAAACTCGGCAAGTCGAACAAAATATATAAAAAAATGTTCCATGTTACCTTGGAATAGAATATACTTAAAAAGACTGTCCTAATTGTTTGTCGTAAAAAGGATTCACATTGACCCAAATCAAATGGTGCGATTTCAAGTTATTTAATCCACCAACTATGTTTGAAAAATTAGAATGTATAAAGACAGGAAAACAAGAGAATCAGGAGCATATAAATGAAATTTAAATATAATTAAGATCATGAAATTTTCTAAGAATTCCGATTGCACAAAATCAAGACCGAATATAGACCTTTTACCTTCTTTGCTCAGTCACCCCGAGAACCGAAAATAAGAGATCAAAACAAATTGATAACAAGTATTTATCACAGTATCCAAAGGCCGAAGCTCACAGAATCATATGTATGTACTAAAACTACAATTTTCTGCTTGATTTCGGAGAAAATGGGAAAAATGTAATGAATCACAGAATTATGTATCAAACTCTAATCGTTGGGCTCATTTTGAAGAAAGAAGAAAAGGAAAAAGTAAAGTCCAGTTGCAGATAGAGAATGACAATTCCCTAACAAACCCAAACAAGTAAAAAGAAAATGATTTTTGATTTGCTCTGTAGCCAAGCAGAGATAAAGATTTGAAAATCCACAGTTTTCTAAAGAGAGAGAGAGAGAGAGAGAGAGAGAGAGAGAGAGAGAGAAGGAAGGAAGGAAAATTTGTTTAAAGTTTGATTTACCACTTGAGAGACAACTAAAAGAAGAGATAAAAGCAACAACGGAAAGCAGAAAAAGACGAAAGAAAAGTATGATTTTGTCAAAACAGAATCAAATAAAACACCAAAAAAGAGAACAAGGGATCAAGTAAACATTACGTAATTATCAATAAAACCACAGCACAAAGCACAAAAGTTAAAAACCAAAACCTCAAATCACTGAGTCCACTAAAGCCACTTAGTGCACAGTTTATAGTTGAAAACTCTCTTTTTTATAAAATTACTGTTATTATTTATTAAAAAATGAAAACAGTAAAAGCATGGAAAACAATGCTATTACGTTTTTAGTTTTGTTTTGTTTTGTTTTGTTTCGCTTAGAATTAACCAGCAAGCAGAATACATGAAAAGCTTAGAACTTGAAAAAGCACGCAGAAAAAATCACAAGAACTTGGAACTAGTAAAGAAAGAAGAGAATGTGTAGTAATGGAAGTACCTTTGAGTTTATCAGCTTTCGGTTTTGGGCTGACGAAAACAGAAGAGTGAAATGAAGGCGAGAGAGAGAGAGACAGAGACAGAGACAGAGATATTAGACTAGTGAAGGAGGGAGAAGTGCATTAATTGCAAAAGCAGAGCAGAAAGTGAGAGTAGACAGAGGTGAAAGCAACAAATACAACGGAGAAAAAATGAGAGAGAGAGAGAGAGAGTCAGCAAAGTGGAGAAAACGAAGAGAAGAGAGCCAACACTAGCAACTAACTATTTAGAGATTTGGCCGGCGGTTACTGTGGAGCCCCGAGCTTAATGATTATACAAAATCTAATTTACTCCCCTCCCCCCACGGCCCTTTCTTTAGGCGCGTCAGGATTAATGCATTAATTTTACCCTTTTTTTTTAAATAATTTTTAAACAACAAATAATAAGTTTTCTATCAAGTATTTAAAATTTTCTATTGAAAAAAAAAAGATAATTAAAAGGAAAATTGATATTTTTTCCTAGTTTTTTGTCTAATAGGTAAATATTTTCTGTTTGAGAAAAGACAGATGCCTTCTTAACGTTTAGATAAATAAATAAATATCTTATAAACTTTTATTTCTATTAGTTGATTAATTAGTTTATTATTATTTGTATCCATCGTCTTTTATATAATAATATTTTAATATATATTTTACTTTAATATAATATTTTACTTTTTATTTTAATATTTTTTATAATATAATTTTTTTTAAATATAACAATTTAGTTCATATTTAATATTTTTTTTATAAATAAATTCATGACTAAATATATTTTTAATTTATTATTTTAATAGAAATTTTGAAAAATAAAATATTATTAAAAAAATTCAACAATGAGTTAGATTATACTCATATTAAAATATTTTAAACTCATGTTAAAATATTTATATCTTTTTTTCTTTTTTCTATAATAAATTTAATATTTAATTATTAAAAAAATTTTAAAATATATTTTAACATTTTATTCTTATATTAATATTTTTATTTAAAAGATTATATTATATTTATTATATTTTCTTGAGAAAAATTATGAAAATATAAATAAAAAAATAAAAAAAAAATAATACCATTTGTTAATAGAATTAGTAATTAAATATATTTTATATTTTTTTATTAACCAATATAATTTAATTTTAGTTAAAAAAAATTTATTATTTTTATTTGTAATATATATAATATATATTTATTATTTATATTTTTATATATTTTATATTAGTTGTACGTAAATATTAAAGAATATTTTTCTATTTGGACTAAATAGAAAGAAGAAAAATATCAATATCGCAAATTAAAAATATTTAAAACCGGAAAATAAAAAAGAGTAAAACAGTATTGAGTTCGAGCTGGTTTTTGTGAAAACCTCAACTCCTGCTCCGTGAAGTAATCATGATGTCTGTGACGACGCGCTGCTAATTTACAGGGGAAGGGGGGGACTGGGGAGTTTGTTGGGTTATTAATGTCATGTGATGTCTCCACGCGCCGTTTTGAGGCGGTGAAATGGTAACATAAAAAGATTGAATGCACGCCAACGCGAAGCTGACACATATGAGGAAATGGAAAAGAGGAGGCCCCTCTGACGTTGTTTTTGACTCCAATTTTTACCGTGACAACACAACACAACACAACTCTTCCTTTCAGTTGCCACTCAGTGTGTGTGTGTGTGTGTGGATGTTTGTTAGATAGCCTCTAGTCTGTGCCCTTTGCCCTTGTTGGCTAACCTGTCCTGTCTTGTCCTGTCTTCATTCATTTCTCCTTTTCAGGCCTTTTGAAAGCGTTTTATTTATTTATATATATATATATATCATTTAATTTAAATGTAGATATGCTGGAGTTAGGAGGGAATGTTGATGGGCCTAGCTGGGCCTAGGCAAAAGTATGATAACACTCCTCCTTTGCCCTAAGGGAATGTCCCCATCCCTCCATTGCCGCAATCATTCGTGCCCATGCTCCTGCACACTCCCACCATTTTTTTTGAAAACAAAAAAGCAAATTCCATGTCATATAATTTGGGGTAAATAAATTTCACAAATTTTAATGATCTAACCCGATAAAATTTTTGCAATTACTACGCTACTTTCTTCTTCATCTCAATTTAAAAATTAAAATTCAAATCTTTAATTTTAGTTAAATTTAATATCAAAATGATGACATCAAGTCCTTAACTTTATGTCTTCTAAGCATATCTCATATAATTATTTAGCACGTTTAATATTTTTAAATTATTTTAAATTTAAATAAGAATAAAATGTAAGAGTTTGATATTATACGAGTTCATCTAAAATTTTTTTAAATATTTTTTTAAAAAAAATCTTAATTCCTTCACATTTTTTTAGAATAAATATATAATTAAGTATCAATTAATTTAATATTATAAAAATCATGTCAATATCTTCATAATGAAAAGAAAAATCAAATAAAATTTTAATTTTAATATAATGTAAAATTAAACTTAAATTAAGCCACAGTATTAGTGGTTCACACACTCATCTTAATTATTATTATTATTTTTGAATATTAAATATACAACTAGTAACATTATATTGAAAATTTATTGAAACTTTAAATTGAATCGCATATATTATATTAAAAATTGATTAAGATTTTAAATTGAATCGCATATGATATTATCTGAAATTCTTCACTCAATATACGTGATATTTTACCTTCACTTGTAGAGGAAAATCTATCCACACTTTAATATGATAAGTCTCATATTTTTAATGATTTTGGTTAGTAAGAGTCCAAGCCTGGACTGCACTTAATCACTCTGGCAAGCCCGAGTGGTTCATCTTAATTATTATTAGGTAGTGATGTTGCCAACTCTTGCAAAGGGAAACAACCATATGTATACAGGATTAAGTTGTAGGTTTAAGGTCCCAATTAAAATGTCAGATAGTTCAAAGAAATTAGCAATAGAAGGTTTTATTTTATAAGGAAAAGATATATTTAGCAAATTAAAGGACGTAATAGTTGAAGAGGGATTGATTGGATTAATTGGTACAACATGATGACAGACGTTAATGCCAAACAACCCAAGTTAGTATAAATAAATAAAGCCAATAATTAATCATGCAGTGTCATTGAGAACTGCCATTAGTTCATGATGGCGCTTTGGTTCATTTTATAATTGAAAATAAATAAATAAATAAATAAATAAAAAGGGGTCTTTTTTCTTTTTCAGTTAGGTTAATTGTTGAGACTTTGAGAGAGAGTAACGGTGGGCCAATCATTAAAAATTTTACGGTGCGATGGATCATGGATGGATGATCATATTAATATGATAGCTAGCCAGCTTAGCTACATCAACTTAATTCATTTTGACTCTGAAATTATTTTGAGAAACTGTTACTACTGCTAGCTAGCTACCTTTTTATTTATATATATATATATATATAAATATATCATATATTGGTTGCATGTTACCATCAATTCTCATCTCAACAACTTTAATCAATTCTAAATTCATCATTGACCCATATTGAATCAACACACACACACACACACACACACACACATATATGTGCATATCAACCCTCAAATATAATTAAAATATAAAAGGGGACAGATGAAGTTGAGGCTGAAACTAAATGCAACCAACTCCCTGGAAGCAGAAAAATGAAATGGAGTAAGAAACTGGTTAGCAATTTATTGCCAAGGCAACATGCTTGAAGCCTTGTGTTTAATTTTCGTTTGGTTTAGTTTGAAAACCATCCGTCACAAGGCTTCCGTTTCATTTTTGTACAACTGTAGTTGTAGTTCATATTCTTTATTAATTTCCATCCACTTGATGATTCACCTTCAAATTAATTCTGCTTTATTTTCCTTCTTGTTGATAAGGGAAGGAAGTGATTCTTCTGAAAATTTCATGTCAACTTGAAGTGCTTTTCATTAAATTGACAGCTCAAAAGTACTTGGATATTTTTTCTTTGTTGAAGGAAATAAATACATGCCAAATTAGATGACCTATAGGCTAGCTATTAATATTATTATTATATATGAAGGAAATATTTCAAACTCTCCATGTCTATATCTGTCTATGCCAAAGAGAAACCAAACTTTCTGCCTCCATCATTCTTCCCACTACAACTTACATATTTTCTTGACTATAATATAACATCCTTTATTCTACCCAAGAGTTGTAATTGTATATAGCCTTTCATAATTAGCTATATATATATATATAAATATATATAATAAATGGTACTAATTAATTACAGGATTTGTGCAGTCTCTAATTCATCTGTAAACCCCAATGAAAAACATTTAACAAGAATTGCAATCTTGGCTTTACACCTCAAAGAATGCACTAAGAAAGATTTTTCGAGGGTATATATGCAAATTGAAAAATATAATTAGGTCATTCTTTCCTCAATGAGTAAAGGGCACAAAAGAATCCATTGTATGACGATGATATGGATATCCATTAACTTGCTGTCTTTCTCGATTGAAGGAGTGAGTGAATGCAACCATTATATATTGTCTTTTCCACAAACCTTTTTTTCCTTCGGCTTTTATGAATGCCCTCTTCTATCTTTACAACAAATAGTCTATATTATGTAGGCCCTTTCTTTCTTTTCTTTTCTTTTCTTTTATTATTATTATTATTTTTTTAATGTAATTGTTGCTTTTGTATTTAATATTATTGATGGAGCTACAACTGCATGCACCAATGACATTTACTTGTCCGTCCCTCAATGTGTAGCTTTACTAAAAAATGATTAATTATGCCACAATTACGTATAACATGTATGTTGGTGGTATACATAATCTAAATTAACTAATTAAAGCTTGGCTCAACTAGATTATAATCTAGCGTTTTAAAAACAAAGAAAAAAAAAGTTGGTATAAAAAAATATTATTTTAATACTCCGATAACTTCAATCTTAAGATTAAATCTTAATATTATAGTTTTATTTTAAAATAAATTTTTAAGTACATATCCCATTTGGATATATAGATATTGGTTTCAAGTTGTATAGCCGGCCGTATGAAAAGTTTACTTCTTTTTCTCTCTTTTGGGAATTTATGCGGAGTATAGATAGACAGTGTTAAATTTTCCTAGTCCTAGAGAATAATATTTGACAATTTGTTGTAATCTATAATGACATTTTTAATTAGCTTAGAGAGGGTATATTCTCAAAAGTTTTACTGATATCTCCTAGGAAGGGGTAATCAAGAATAACATCGACTGCTTTTATGTATTCAAGTCAATAAAAAAGGAAATAAATTATAGAATTTTTAATTGTTTAAAATGAAAAAAAGTACGAAATAGCATTGATTAAAGGGAATGATAATAAACATTGAACATATCTTCTTTACTAAGAAAGTATCCATTTGTCGCCCATTATTTTAAATATTAACACCATGATTATATGGTGGGATCATATTCATATGCAGTGTGCAACCAGCTGCCTTGTATTATTATGTACAAACCTCATCAAAGACTTCAATTTCTTGTCTCATTATTTCCAAAGTGAAACTGAAATTGAAACCTCCGAACAAGCACGTAAGCCTACCAGTCCTAAACTCAACACGATCCAAGTCTTTGGGCCAAGTTTTCGCTACGTCCAATCGGCCCATATGAATAAAATTGGGCCATCATTCATACTGTGGGCCCGAAAGTGATATGGAGATCGAAGATTGCACTTCTATATGACTTGCAGGACACACACAGATCTGTATCTTAGATATCATTGGGTGTTCTCTCATCCATAAAACAAGATATAAGATAAGGTGATAAGTACACGTGGCACGAACCCAGGTCGCCTCTCCTATACTCCTCACTGCAAACGCAACTCTTCTGCTTCCTGACCACTCTTCTCTTTCCACCACAACCAAACACTCAATGGCATCATCACCAACACTCTTAACCCCAACCTCCAAGCCCAGAACTCTCCCCGCCGTCAAGCCTAAACCCACCACCGTTGCCGCCTCCTCTGCCCCACCGCCATCATCACCAAATCAACAACAACAACAACAACAACAACAACACAATCAAACACTAAGGCGCCAGTTCCTAACTCTATCTGCTAGCATACTCTCTCCTTTATTTTTGTCACCTTTGTCACCAGCATTTGCTCAATCTGATGAAGAGTACGTGAAAGACACAGAAGATGTAATCAGCAAAGTACGAACAACTATCACCATGGATAGGAACGACCCAAATGTGGCTACTGCTGTTGCTGATTTAAGAAATGCGTCTAATTTCTGGGTAGCTAAGTACAGAAGAGAGAAAGCTTTGCTTGGAAGAGCTTCATTCAGGGATATGTACTCTGCTTTGAATGCAGTTTCTGGACATTACATCAGTTTTGGACCTACTGCTCCAATTCCCGCTAAGAGAAAGGCCAGAATTCTTGAAGAAATGGACACTGCAGAGAAGGCCTTGTTGAGAGGCAGGTAAAGAGCAGTTAGAGAACGACGGCTCTAATGGAGTTTTTTTTTGGTTTTTCTCTTTGAATTTTAACCATTTTGTGAAGTTGATAGTATAAATTGAGGTGCATTCTGTGAATGACAGGAGAATTTATATTTTAGTGGAGGGTTTTTCTTATGTTGCTATGTTAAAATTGCTCCGCTGAACTGCCGATAATGTTCCAAATTATCACAGCATTTTAATTAATTTCTTTTTCGAGGTTTAATGTTTGCTATTCGTTTCTAAACTTTTAACAAATCTTATTCTGCCCGCTTAGAGGTCAATGAAAACACTTAGAACAAGCCCTAAACCTAATAATTTTCATGTTGGCATACCAATTGCAATCACTACTTATTCATTTTCACACGATCACTTGACTTGGGGGTATTGTTATATACAACTTTTAACATCCTAAAAACTAAAAATTAGAACTCTAAGGTTTCAAAATTGAAATATCTAACATAAAACTTAAAATATTTAGTACCTATTTACTTATTTTTTAGTCTTGAATTGTTTGTTTTTAACTTAAAACACTAAAAACTTAGTTATTATATTTGTATAAAATAAGTTAAAATTTAACTTAACTCTAAAATTATAATAACTTTATTTTTTAGTTATAATGAATTAAAATATCTCATAATTTTTTTTTAATTATAGTATATAAAATTATTAAATTTCAAATGTTTATATTTAATTATGATAAAATTAGTTGATTTAAATATATTTAGATTTATTTATGTTTTATATTCATTTAAATTTGAGATTGAAAAGCAATTAGGGTAATAAAACTCACATGTCCGTAACAACAACTTGAATATTGTAGTTAATCGTTTAAAGTAAGCATCATTCATCATTCAACCATAATCACGTTCGCATGAGGATTGAATTATATCTAATAGACTGAAGTAGTGGGCCAACAAACTCGGGTGTTTTTTCTTTTATTCTTGCAAAGAAATGAATCCTAGGTTTGTTAAGAAACCCTAGTTCTTATATAAGTCTTGGGTCTGGTCCAAAACTTTTATTCAAGAATCATGATGTACGGATGAGGCCCATGTTCATTATTGCTCTACTACAAGTCTACGACTACAACAAGAAAGGGAGTGGTGGAGACACTTTTCTGGGAAGACACAACTCTCTGCCTCAAGAGTCAAGACAACACAAAGCAACAAAAACACTCGGTTCCGATTGCAATGTTTGAAAAAAGACAAAACATATTTGAAAATGGGGTTCTAATTGTGCACTCTTATCCTGTTGTTAATCAGGTCATTAGGTTTGGCAGGCAGCAATATGTTATCCAGTAAGAGATGGTAATGGTCAATAAATAAGAGTATTCAGCTAGCTCAAGCTGGTTGAGAATTCAGATATCCTCATTGTCACGCCCCGCGTGAATAGTGCCTATGAACAGTAACCGTGACCAAGACGTTGTGCGGACAGAATTCGCGCGAGGGAAAATCCGGGACAAACGGGCACATGAGCTTTGGTAATATGACTCGTCGATAGAACGGGTTAAGTGGGGAAATAAGGCATTTGGGCCAAAGATCTATACATTCTTCCTTATTGGCATTATTGCACTTATAGCCCAATGTTAGCCCAACTTCTAGAATGGTGGCCCAATTGGCCCAAGTTCTAGAATTGTGTAGATAGCATTACCATTTTGACCATTGTAGATATTTTCTAGGACATTTCTAGAAGGCCAATCTTAGCCCTCAAAAGTGCATTGTGAGGTGCAATCTAGACCGTCCATTTTATGTAAGTTTTCCTATAAATAGGTGAGGCCTCATTTGGCCAAACGAAGCAACCAAGCAACCAAGTAATTAAGCAATAAACTTGAGTTGTGTAAATCACTCTTCACTCAAACTCTTATTGCTCTCTCTTCTATTCATAAGCTTCCGATTTAGCGCATTGCGGGTGTCGAAGGCTTGCTTAGTGAGCGGAGTTGCTAAGCGCCGCACGGTCGAAGCGAGTGAAGAGAGTGAGGCCGTGACAGTTGGTATCAGAGCTCAAGGTTGAGCAACACAAGGTTGAGCGGAGACCTTGTTGAGAGGGAGCTTTCGAATCAAAAGTTGCGTGAAGGGAAACTCTATCAAAAGGAATGGCCAACGTTTCCGACGTTACCATTGCAGGTGAGGAAGCCCAAGTGCGGGGACGTGACGAGCAACGTCCTACCAAGGGTGGAAGCAAGAGGGCGCAGTCCAAGGACATGGTGGCTGGCTTGGACGCTCGAGTAGCTAGCGTGGAAGCTTTTGTGGCAAGTGTAGACTCACGCCTTGACGAGATGGAGCAGCGCTTCGACGGTTTGGAAGCGGAGGACAATGCTCTTCGTGAGGTAGTGGAGGTGTCTACCGCCAAGCTCGAGGATGCCTTCAAGCAAGAGTTGCTAGCGGTTCACGACCGTATGTTTAGGGACATCCGAGCCTACATTGATAGGGAACTCGCCACAATTAAGGAGGATGTGGCTTTGTGCAAGCGTGCGGCAGCAAGCGGGATGACTACCACACGTGAAGCACCAAGAGTTGATGTCCCCAAGCCCAAGTCCTATAATGGCTCGAGGAGTGCCAAGGACGTGGACAACTTCTTGTGGGGGATCGAACAATATGTCGAAGTGATGGGCATCACCGATGAACAAACCAAGGTACGTACCGCTACCCATTATCTAACCGATGTGGCTATGTTGTGGTGGAGAAGGAGGTACGGTGACATTGGTAAAGGGACATGCACCATCGAAACCTTCGATGACTTCAAGCGGGAACTCAAGTGGCAATTCTATCCGGAAAATGCCGAAGAGGAAGCACGAGGCCGGCTGCGACGCCTCAAACAATCTGGAAGCTTGCGGGACTACATCAAGGAGTTTACTAGCTTGGTGTTGGAGATTCCGGATATGAGCGACAAGGATTCGCTCTTTTTCTTCATGGATGGGCTCCAAGGATGGGCAAAGACGGAGCTTAGGAGACGAAGTGTGCAAGATCTCGCAACCGCCATAGCCGTTGCGGAGACTCTCACTGATTACTCAAGTGAGCGATCAAATACCAAGGCCAAGGACAAGAAGGGTGGCCAAGGTAAAGGTGGGGGAGACCATAGCAAATGGCAAGGAGATGGTTTCCGCAAACCACCTAGGGACAAAGAGAAGCCGAGGAATGACAAAGAGAGGGATTCCAAACCTTCTCGAAATTGCTACTTTTGCGAAGGTCCTCATTGGATGCGGGATTGTCCGAAGAGGAAGGCATTGAACGCCATGGTGGCTCGTGCGGAGGAACCACCAAGTCGAGAGGGTGACGCGGCGATGGGTTCTTTGCAACTACTCAATGCCATTCGAGCAGTTCCGGAGGCACAAGCAAAGGGGCTTATCTATGTTGATGTGGTGATCAACAAGGTACGTACAAAAGCCTTAGTTGATACTGGTGCCTCACATAACTTTGTGCAGGTTAACGAGGCCAAACGACTAGGTCTCAAGGTGGCCAACAAAGGCGGCACCATGAAGGCAGTAAATTCGGTCGCTAAACCAATCAAAGGCGTAGCGCGGAAAGTTGAAACCACCATCGGAGAATGGAAAGGACCGGTAGATTGGTCGGTAGTACCTATGGACGACCACAAAATTGTGCTTGGAATGGATTTCTTCGATCAAATGAAGGTCGTACCGGTACCATTTGCCAACACCATGTGCATCCTTGATGGAGGCAAGGCATGCATGGTTCCGATATCAAGATCTAGTAAGGTGGAGACTAAGACACTCTCGACCATTAACCTAAGTATTCCTGAGGGAAAGCTAGTAGGGAGGATCAAAGAAGGATTGACCCAAGACCCTCTAGCCAAAAATATAGTGGTGCTCGCACACGAGGGGAAGACAAGACGGTTTTGGCTTGACGACGGATTGCTCTATGCCAAGGGGAGGCGAATCTTTGTGCCGAAGTGGGGTGGCTTGAGGAAAGAGCTTATCAAGGAATGCCATGATTCCAAGTGGGCTGGACACCCCGGGACTAAGCGCACCAATGCTTTGTTGGAAAGTTCGTACTATTGGCCAAGGATGCGAGAAGATGTCGAGGCCTACGTGCGGACATGTCTTGTGTGCCAACAAGACAAAATTGAGCAACGAGCATCCGGTGGGTTACTTGAGCCATTACCGATTCCGAACAAGCCATGGGAAAGCGTTTCCATGGATTTCATCACGTCACTACCGAAATCGGAGGGGTATGGAAGTATCATTGTGGTGGTGGATCGTTTTAGCAAACACGCGGTTTTTATACCGGCACCTACGGATTGCACAGCGGAAGAAGCTGCAAAATTATTCCTAAAGCATGTGGTGAAGCTTTGGGGAGTGCCGAATAATATTATAAGTGATCGCGATCCACGGTTTACCCGGAAGTTTTGGTCCGAGTTATTCAAGCTACTTGGAACGGACCTTAATTTTTCTACAAGCTTTCATCCTCAAAGTGACGGACAAACCGAGCGTGTCAATGCACTGCTCGAATTATACTTGAGGCACTATGTGAGTGCCAACCAAAGGGATTGGGCTAAGTTGCTAGATGTGGCTCAATTTTCTTACAACTTGCAGCGGAGCGAGGCGACTAATAGGAGTCCGTTCGAGATTGTGTTGGGTCGACAACCGATGACTCCACATGCACTAGCCTCAAGTTATGATGGAAAAAGTCCGGGAGCCTTCAAGTTCGCCAAGGCATGGCATGAACAAGCCGATTTAGCTAGGGCATACCTAGATAAGGCGGCCAAGAAGATGAAGAAGTGGGCGGACAATAACCGGAGGGACGTGGAGTTCCAAGAGGGGGACCAAGTCATGGTGAAACTCTTGCCCCAACAATTCAAGACATTGCGCAAAGTACACAACGGATTGGTTCGACGTTACGAGGGACCATTTCCGATCATAAAGAAAGTGGGCAAGGTGTTATATCGAGTTCTTCTTCCCCCTAAATTGAAGATTCACCCCGTCTTCCATGTAAGCATGTTAAAACCTTACCATGGAGATGAGGAAGACCCGAGCCGAGGGGAGTCAAAACGGGCTCCAACTGCCGTGGTAACCTCTTTTGAGAAGGAGGTTGAATGTATCCTTGCAGATCGACGAGTTCGAAAGCGAGGAGTGCCGAACTACACGGAATACTTCGTCAAGTGGAAGGGATTGCCCGAAAGCGAGGCTACATGGGAGCATGAAGATGCACTATGGCAATTCCAAGAGCACATAAAGAGGTTCCGTGAGGAAGACGCGACGAGGACGTCGCGCATTTAGGTGGGGGAGGATGTCACGCCCCGCGTGAATAGTGCCTATGAACAGTAACCGTGACCAAGACGTTATGCGGACAGAATTCGCGCGAGGGAAAATCCGGGACAAACGGGCACATGAGCTTTGGTAATATGACTCGTCGATAGAACGGGTTAAGTGGGGAAATAAGGCATTTGGGCCAAAGATCTATACATTCTTCCTTATTGGCATTATTGCACTTATAGCCCAATGTTAGCCCAACTTCTAGAATGGTGGCCCAATTGGCCCAAGTTCTAGAATTGTGTAGATAGCATTACCATTTTGACCATTGTAGATATTTTCTAGGACATTTCTAGAAGGCCAATCTTAGCCCTCAAAAGTGCATTGTGAGGTGCAATATAGACCGTCCATTTTATATAAGTTTTCCTATAAATAGGTGAGGCCTCATTTGGCCAAACGAAGCAACCAAGCAACCAAGTAATTAAGCAATAAACTTGAGTTGTGTAAATCACTCTTCACTCAAACTCTTATTGCTCTCTCTTCTATTCATAAGCTTCCGATTTAGCACATTGCGGGTGTCGAAGGCTTGCTTAGTGAGCGGAGTTGCTAAGCGCCGCACGGTCGAAGCGAGTGAAGAGAGTGAGGCCGTGACACTCATGCTATCTATGCTCCTGATGTCTTCGTTATTCCTAGAATTACGGCAGAATTCGCTGCAAGAAAGAGTTAAAAGCACTTGACCTTCATTTCCTGATTCTCAAACACATACATATCTTAAGTTGACTCGACAACCTGAACATAAACAGCCTTGGGATAAACTTACATTGACTTACTCTCCATTACATTATTATCACATGTACATACAGATATATGTTGTGTTGTGTTGTCCTCCGTATACATGTAAAATTCTTTCAGTTTGTTTTATTGTTTCTCCACTTTTTTTTTTTTTTTTTCTTCATTGATTCACACAATATTTGTCTAAAATCTTTTATTTCGGCTTCATCCAAAAGCTACTTATATATACATATAATCCCTTAAATCCAGATGAGAAAGTGACAAATTATTATTTTTGTAATCCGTTGAATCAATTATTTCATTTGACTGCAAATCTACAACTGTATTGTGAAGTTGTCAAATTAAAAGGGTTGATTTTAGTGGCCAAGTTTGGCACATATATACGATATCTGATATTATATATATATATATATATATATGTATATATATCCACATTAACAATATATAACCCTTTCTTGAAGCATATTCTATCTATCTATCTATCTATCTATCTATCTATCTCATAAAATTACAGGTTTTATAGGTCTTTTCTACCGAAAATTAATTAAATGTTGCTTTCATAATTCATTTCATTCTCATCAAATCACATAGTTTAAGAGTATCTATCTAATTTACTTAATTACTAAACAGCAGAAAAAGAAAAATCTCTAAAATTTATTCTGATAATACAAATAGATTTTGTTTGCGTATGTTTAAAGACAATAGAAAAAAAGTTAAACAGTTTTCGATACATTAAAATTCGTAAGTATCCAACCATCCATATATTTTCTTCAATCATACGAGTGTTGAAAATTCTATTAATGTTACATATGTTTATTATGCATGTGTTAATTAACAGTACTGCTTCAAAGTGCCCAGTAATTAAATTATGTGTATTATGACTTAAGGATTTTAAGTCAAACGCGACTATCAAACTGTGACTCTTTAACCAACGGCGGACATTGGAAATAATATAATACAACATTAGTATTTGAGAAATTAAAAAAAAAAAAAAGAAAAAATAGAAGAGAGATTTGGCTTAATTATTTTATGGAAAGTGCGTTTTATTCATTAATAAAGTTGTAAAATAGTAGGTGGGATTTTAGTATTAGTCCCTTGTTTTTTATATTGAACTGCATGCTTATTGATTGTTGGAGAGCCAACCTCCACCTGTTTCTATATGGACAGGATGATACCCATTCAATTTTAAAACAATGTCTCCTATCTAATTATTCAATTAAGATTTTTTTTTTTTTTGGTTACTACATAAAGATATTATCAAATGTCATTATCTACCATTAAAAGGTGTCCAAATTTACCCCTTTTATTGACATTTGCTGGTTTAATTATTATATCATTAACTTTTAATTATTCATTGTATGGCAAAAAAGAAATTTGGCATTCGGAATTAGACTCGGAATATGTTTGTCCTTTTTAGAAGTCTAAGGTTTGACTACCGTTAATATTTTAATATCTACATCGTATTGTATGGTATTATGTATTAAATAAATTTAATCTTTGCAATCATTTTAATTGTTTTATTTTAATTTTTTTTTTCAATTTTTAACTTTTAATTTTTTGTTTAATATTAAAGGGTTGAAAATTATAAAGAAATAATTATAACAGTATATTGAAAAAAAGTTAAAAATTAGAATTGAAGTGTTGAATAATAGAACCATAGCCCTGCCTTGATAAAAAATACTAAAAGCGGCTTCCAAGCAAAGGTTTTTTTATTCCTAAGATCTGAGTGGAAAATTGAACTAATTTTATTTATTAATTTTAAAGGTTTTGGCATTCGAAGAAAGAAGCCGCCTACGGCCCATTGTTTCAAAATATATACACGTATATCATGTGTAATATACATTAAATTAGTATATTTTTTTTTTCAAAAAAAAAAATTATTTTGATATTCGAATTCAGTTCACGATTCATCCCATTGTTTTTGTTTTACGTTAAGATGGTATTCTCCCCTCTTGTGTTCCCGTGGAGTAGATGTAGATTTATTATTATTCTAAAAATATATTAATTATTTTAATATAAACGGATCTCTATAAATACCAATAAATATCACACTAGAGAAAATTAGGAAAAAACAAAAAAAGTCAATTTGGCATTGCCTTCACGACTGTCGTGGTATAAATAAAATTTTAAATATCACTTACTTGACCGATATCTATTGCAATAACCTGCAAGGCAATTCTTATAAAATATTACTTATTAGAAAAAATAATTTTTAATAATGCTAAAAATTAATTAAATTAAAATACGATAAAACAACACCCTTTATTATATATTTATATATATAATAAATGCGAACGCCCACGAATTTTTTAGTTCAAATGAAAGGAGGACCGATAATTTATACCAAAATTTCAAGGTGTTGGGCAATAACTCAATTTTAAAACGTGGGTCACACTTTCTTATTAATTTCTGATTTTTCCCAATTAATTTATTTTTTTTATTTTTTTATGTGTAATAAAAATTTTAATGGTAGATGCAATGCAACGATCTCTGTTATAATAAAATATATTAATCGGCTTTGAATTTTAAAGCACAGACAAATGCTGTAAACATCAAACCATGCATTTTACTGAATCCAAGACTTTGATACTCAATTTTTTTTTTTTTTTGGGTGTATATGGCTTTTATGATAATAAGTCATTTTCTTCTATCACTCACCACAAAATCTCTCCAAACCCCATTCTTATTGTTTTTATAATATTCTTCAATTTCACTATTATTGTTTTCATATATATTTTCATTACACTTTTTTTTTTTCAAGAATATGCAATATTAGTTAAAAATATTCAAATTTTCTAATATTTAATGCGGATTACTATCTTTTTTTTAAATATTAATATTGTTAGAAGAAGATTTAAATAATAATATTTAATATTGTTGTACTTGGGTGAACAAATTCAAAATTAATTGTATGTATGCGATATTTTAAGTTGTTTCGTTATCAACCACATTTTTTATTCTGTTATTTTTAGAAATAAAACTGAAAATCCTTTAATAAAGTAATATCTAAACATGTTTTTTTTTTTTTTTTGGGTTTATATTTCTTGTGGTTCAAACTCAAAATATTTAACGCTAATGACAGCAGAATTCCAATATTTAATTTTATCGACACTTAAAACCTACCTTTTGAACAAGTTATTAACTAAATATCTTTTATTGAATTTTTATCATATTTCATATGCCTATAAATAAATAGTTAAATAAAATTATACTCAAATATGATTTCAATTACTAAATCAATAGCTTAGGTCACATGGGAAAGCAAGGCAAAGAAGGGGTCAAGAGTTGGGGGCCCACACCAAATTCCACATTAATTAAATACGTAAAAGACTGGGGGCTTTTTAGTCTTTCCGGCATTATCACGTGCCATGCTGTACTGGAAGTCCACGTGTTGCTTTCTTAGTAACCTTCCTTCATTGCGTATTTTAGATGACATTTTACGTCGTCGTATTTTAATTTTGTTAATTGCTAGTAGTAACAGAGCCGCGAGCACCTACTTTACTGTTACGTTCACGCGGTTTTCCGCATGTCTACCTTTCTTTATCCTTACCCTACAACTACCCCCGTAAAATTAAATTTCATTATAAAAACCCCCCAATTGGTTAAATAATTTTAATATATTTTTTTTAAAACCATGATACGGTATAACAATAAAAATTAATTCATATACTTTTATTTTTTAAATAAAGTTTAATATCCACAGAAAAAAAAAATTATATGACTCACGTTAAATTATTTATTAGAGTAATGTTGAGAAATTAGAATTTTGATGAAGTGAAATCTCACATTTTTACATTTTTATTAATCATTTTTTTATAAAATATTTATTAATTGTTTTTCCTACCTTGTAAGAATGTTGTGAAACATTTGGAATGTAATGTTTGTATTAGTGATAATGCAATAATATATTAAGAGTTTTTATTTTTGGGTTGACAATATAAGAGTGGAATCACATGCAACAATTAATACATTTAATTTTTTGCTAGATAAATTATATATACAAAAATAGTGTCAATATTGACACTACCTAATAATATTATTAGCTATAAAGGATTGTTCTAATTTAGTCTGAGACTCTGTAAGTGATTTAATTCTCGATGCATGGGACAAATTTGTTATTTTTAGATCGACCTGTAAATTATTTAAATTTAATTTCAAATATTAAAATTCATTAATTAATGTACTTTAAAAAATGATAATTTTTACTAAATTCTTATTTTAGTTTAGGACAACAAGTTAATTTTAGAATACTTGTAAATAATTTAGATTTGATTTATAATATTACGTGTCATTAATATGATTGATTTATTATGAACAATTTTAGTAGGTTGTATTGAATTAGTCACTTTACTTCCAATATAGATTATTATTTTAGGAAGATAAATGAAAATTTTATGAATGACCAACATTAAATTAGATTGAATTTTGATGGATACCTCAATAAATTTGTTTTAGAGAAGCACCCTCATGCTTAAGATATGAGAATAAATGGCTTAGGTTCTAAATCCATTTATGTAATAACTCATTAACATTTAATTGCATTAATTTTACCAACTTAATGCAACATTAAATAATCAAAATTAATTTCATTAACAATTAAATTTTCATTTAAAAAGCATCATGGTTCTCTATCACACAAAAAATGAACTGAATTAATAACACGAATATATTGTTATTATTATTAATCTATAATAAATAATTTCCATAAATTCAAAAAAAATCATATCATAACTAATTAGTCAAATATTAGATTAATTTACATGGATGCATGCGGAAATTCGATTTTTTCCTTTTTTGGTTTTTTGGTGTATTGTAAAATAAAATATGATTAATGAAAAATTCAAAGATCGTAGTCTACTTGCCTTACAAGCCATGGACCCAGTCCCATTAAATACTTTCTACATATAAAAAAAATAATAATAATAATAATAATAATAAAATATTATGTAATTATCTATCAAAATCAAAGATAAAGATAGAGGGAGAAAGAGAGAGATTAATTTCATAAATTGATAAATCTATGTAATCGGATGCTTTAAAAATTTTATATTTACTCTGTAATTACATTAGTTGTTTCTAGAAACCAAAAAAACTCCGTTGCAATTGGATAATTCTGATAATTTCTCTTTTCTCTTTTTATAGCTCTTCACTCCCGGTTTTGTTTTGTTTTGCTCTGCTTTTTCTCTTTCCGGGAAAGTTGATTTCTTTACCTTTTCTGTTAGAAAATCGTCTTGTTTTCTAGCGCTGGCAGCAACTGTGAAACCAACAAAACCATTCTAGTCTTTGCCCAGAAAACATGGGTTTCCGTTGGAAGAACATTTTCTCTTGAAACTTTCTCTCGTTTTCCCGTACTTTCTCTCCAGTTTTCTTTCCTTACAAATTTCGTTTGAATTCATATATAGGTTGTGTTTTAATTTTTCGTGTTTAGCTTCTTGATTTAGCTTGAAGAATTAATGTTGAATAGAATTTCTTGTGACCCTTTTGCCGAATGAAGCAGTCTTTGTTTCTTCAATACTGATCAAAGCAGAATTGGCTTGAGTTTTCTTCAAGTTTAGATTTTTTTTTTTTTTTTTTTTTCAAAACCTGATTACTTATCACTTCAGTTTTTCCTTTCGCATTGAATTTTCCAGTATCTAATATTGCTTTTCCCAGTGACCCGTAAAGTGTTTGAACTAGACAACATTCGCCTACGCCAACAGGAAAGTTTCTCCGTTGAACAGAGAAATTCCCAGAGAAACAGAGATTTATTTTTGCATTTTTTCTTTCTGTTATGTTCTTTTTTAGTTTGTTTTAAGACGTCCGTAAATTTAGCTGTCCAAACGTCAAAATATAGAATATCTCTGTAGACAAAATTTGCATTTCTCTGTCATATATTCAAATCCCGACAATCTCTCTCTTCCTCTCTCTTTTCCCTTTCTCTGTTTTTCCCCTGTTTTTTTTTTTGGGGTTTTTTTTTTCTTTCCTCTCGTCCGTGTTCAAAGTTTGGGGAGAGGTACTAATTTCTCTCCATCCCCTCTCCCTTTCTCTCTCTCTTTCTGTTGTAATGATGTTTCTTGACAAAGGGTCAACGCAATCGAATCTTGAGTGCTTCCTCCATTGCACGACACCGGTAGTCCCTTCTCAATTCCTCCCCAAGGTTTGCCATTTCTTCATTCTCACATATAAATCTTGATCACTGCTTAAAATTTGCTTTCATTTTTGTTTTAAATGTTGATTTTTTATCTGATTGTTGGGTGTATGCTGCAGACTGAGATGAGGAACCTCAACAGTTTATGGCATCCGTGGGAGAGGGAAAAAATTGAGTACTTTACGTTGGGTGATCTCTGGAATTGTTATGATGAATGGAGTGCTTATGGGGCTGGAGTTCCTATTGTTTTGGGCAACGGTGAAACATTAGTTCAGTACTATGTACCTTATCTCTCTGCAATACAGATATTTACCAGTAATTCATGCGTAAACGGGTTAAGGTAATCATTTTTAGCGTTTACACCTGCAATCTTCTTTTATTTGTACGTGTAATTGTTTTAGTTGCATTGGTTTTCATTTAAGATATTGATTGCATTATGGCGGTGATGAAAAACATATGTGGATAGACAGTTTATTCATTATGTTGATTGAATGTGTTTTACTGGTGCCCCTTAATTTTGTGATCAATTTGGTGATTGATGCCCCTTAATTATTGTGTGAAAACTGGTGAAATTCTGTATTTTACAGCCATATTGATCAAATGGTACTATTTCAAGTCTTCTGCGTGCAAGTTGTATATTGGGAAAGTAATAGTTGAATTGCTTTTGCTTTTTAGGGAAGAGACAGATGATGGGGAGACAAGGGATTCCTTTAGTGATTCGTGTAGTGATGAGAGTGAGATGGACAAGTTATGGAGATGGGACGGATGCTCATCTGAGGAAGGAGGATTTGAACAAGATAATCTCATGCATCTCAATGATAGATTGGGTTACCTTTATTTCCAGTACTATGAGAGATCAACTCCTTATGGAAGAGTTCCTCTTATGGATAAGGTACTTTTTTCTAATTAGATAGTTTCAAATTTCTCTACTGCAAGCTTATAAATTGTTTACTTTCATTTGTATGTTTTCTCCAAATGAAAGATTTGATCAATCAAAGAATTTATTGGAGTGATGAAAACATCGGTGGATTGGTTAGAATAATCAGAATTCCTTTTCATGATAAGCATCTAATAAAGATGAAATCAAACTTTTGACTTTTGAACATAGAAACTATAAAATTTTTTCCTCTTAATTGTTTTCTAGTCTGTTTTGTTGATTTGTTAATATTCTCTGTCTTGCACTCACATCACTACTTTGCATAAAATTATTCAGATTCATGTTCTCTTTTTTTAGTTTATGATTGTCTTTGTTAGGCATTTGTTCTCATCTTGGATCTGATATTGTCTATTTAACTTTTACTGTTGTTTGATGAAAGAATATTAGATACCTATAAGAATATGAAATTTTAATTGATTAATTGTTCTAGATTTTATTGGTGCCCCTTTATAGAGTGAAAGTATGCTGATTCCACAGAATCCTTATCGGTTCTTTACTTTCAGATTAATGGATTAGCTCGAAGATACCCTGGATTGATGTCATTGAGGAGTGTTGATCTTTCACCAGCTAGTTGGATGGCAGTTGCTTGGTATCTCTCTTGCTCCATTTCTCTTTGTCTGTGCCTGATAAGTAATTAATAATCAAGCAAGATAAAGATACCAAAAAGGACAACATTTCCATATTTAAAATGCTATGTAGGTTTTTGTTGCTATTGAACTCTAATGCAGATAGTCCAACATATTAGACAAATAAACACTTTAAGCATGGCTTTAGGATTTCTGTAGATTTACTACCAATTCTAATATGCAACAGATGACATGTTTTGCACATGAATAATTATATTAGTAAAACAAAATTAGATTTCAATGATGAATTGTTTACTGTGAATAACATGCAGGTATCCGATATACCATATTCCCATGGGAAGGACCATTAAGGATTTGTCCACTTGCTTCCTCACTTACCATACTCTTTCATCTTCTTTTCAAGGTATTCTTTGTGTTCGTTTTTATTGCATTCAGCTTTTTCTTTTTCTTATATCCCCCCTCATTGTCATTTTTATTATCTTACATTTTTCTAAGTTTTATATTTGTATGATACATGCTAAGAAAATTTTGTTGTTATTGTGGTTTTATCACTGTGTAGATATGGACCCTGATGATGACATTGAGAATGCGGAGACGAAGCGAAAGGAAGGGGAAGGGATTTCTCTTCCTCCGTTTGGTTTGGCCACTTACAAGATGCAAGGAAATGTGTGGGTCTCAGGCAATTGTGGTCGGGACCAAGAGAGGCTAGTGTCGCTTTTGAGTGTAGCAGATTCGTGGCTAAAGCAGCTAAGAGTCCAGCACCATGACTTCAACTACTTCATGGGGATTAGGCGTGGCTAAGAACCACTACTTGGAGATTTTCCATGAAAATGATTGATCACTAAAAGCCTCTTTTCGGGGTTTTTTGGTTTTGCGCTTGGAGTGAAGTGAGTTTGATAGCCGTTGAACGTGACGATTGTAGTTGATTATTCTCTCTGTCAAGCTTCATTGATAGGCTTTTTTTTTTTTTTTTTTTTTTTTTAAGGCCAATGCTTATATCAATAGAGGGGGTGTGAGATGAGTTAACCCCTCCCTTTTTTTTTGCTGATTTCCGAGGCGGTTTATGAGTTTTTATGTGGATGAATAGGAGAGACAGACGTAAGAAAAGCTCTTGAACCATTAACTTTTTGTGGTTTGTATAATACGTGCTCTTGATTGTAATGGAACAAAAAAGCCACCGGAGACTAAGGAAAATGACTGCTGGATTTGCTCACTACTGCACATGTAATATTTTCTGTTCATATTCCAGCGCAGTGTACACTCAGTTGGCCTTAAATCTTTTTTTATGTTGGATTAGTTGCATCTACGAAAATGAAAGAAAATCATAACAAGGTTGAAATTTTCTGTGCTTCCCTCTATTCTACTGCTTAGAAATGTTGTTGAAAAAGAGATAAGTAGCGTTACCAGATTTTTTATGGTTGGAAAAATGGGGTCCAAATTGGTGGAAAAGATAAATCCCACTGTCTCTAGCATTCTGTTTTATGGTAGAATCAACTATTGGCCTCAACAAAATTCTCTTCCGCAATTTCTAAAACCATCAGGAAACACTTTTACACAGCGCACAAAGCTTTATAATTTGGTGAATGTCTCTGTTTGCCCGCCCATGGGTTCAATTTCACTACCCATACCAAGCATATTCCTGTGAGTTAGGCGTGAGATAATTTCGTTGAGTAGTAAAAGGTATTTACAGAATGTATTGTTGGACAAAATTCTCTTTGCCGCGTGGAGTTCCAAGCCTGGTGATAGGTGTGATGAGTCAAACTTGTCTAGAATGAACGCTTGATGAATCTCACAAAAATTAAAGCAGCTTTGATTTTTCAGTCACAGTACGCTAATTTGCTTAATTTGCATTCCACAGGAAATTGAATTAGAACAGCCGACATGTTTTGTTCTCTGTCCCAACAAAAGCCCCAAGGGTTACTGAGTTCATTTCATTGTCTTAACGAATAGAGAAATACATGAAATTTCGTTTGGTCTACCCAAAAAGCAAGTGGGGTTGCTGCTTTGAACTCATTCAGCTACTGATAAGTGAGAACTATTCATAACCTTATCTGCTGTCGATGAGCACTGGGGCACAAATGTACTAATTTTCATTAAAATTTGATTGTTGGGGTGATCAATGTCCCATCATCCAACACAAAATCAGGTGCATGGCACATGTATGTGCTATTGTTTTTCAACTCAATCCCATTGACTTAAATAAAGAGTGTGGTTTTATGAGTGCAATCAACATGTTATCCACTAAGGGTTAATTAGTCCAAAGAGCTAAAACCCTTTTCACATCTTATAGAGACAAATTACAACACATTGATCTTCAAATGTAACCTCTAACCAAATATTATAAATAATAAAGAAAAACTTGAACTTTATCAGACTGCAACTACCAACAAACAGGTCAATGACAATGAGAGCGTGGACATATTGGTTGTATGCCACTTAGATTTTCTTACACCGCCTCATAAATTTCATAACCGCACTTCTGCATTTACCTACTTGTAGTTGTCACTCTGTTATGTATTGGTTGATAGCATATCAATTCACTTTAATGGATTAAAAATAAATTTCAGTGCCAGAGGATTGAATATGCTTAAACTTTCTGGACTTGAGAAGCACATGCATATTCAATTAGTTTTATAATGAATTCTTAATTTGCAAAAGTCATTTCATGTTAATCATATTACAGGCTTATTTCAAAAAGCATAGTGGTGTCCTCTGCGTAAATCAAGTTATTGGGTATTACCTCTCAAAAACAAAATTTCGGAAACACAGGAGAAAGAAGAATTGAATATGGCTAAGATTAAGCATTACAGATCACTTAAATTTGAAACTGGGTTTGTAAACAAACAGAAGGGCAATGGAGGAAAAATCATGCGTGTGGTGATGGGACCAAAATGTCATTTCCTAATTGGCATGAGTCATGATGACACAGCGCAGGATTTGATCATGCTATGTCGTAGTCATATGCAGTTGTGCTTGTTTTCTGTCACTCTTTGTCGAACTTCACCAGTGACTTATTTATGGCTAACCCAAAATTCATGTTAAAAGTGAGTTCTTTATAAAAATTATACTTTCAAAAAGCATTCAAATCTGAGATCTTGGTATCCCTTGCATCAGATATTAAGGGGACATTAGATAATATTGCACTTCTACACTATTTGAAGAAGATATCACAAATTTTTTCCCAAGATAATTTGTAGCTTATTAATTCCTTATTTCAATTAAAATACTTTCAAAAATTGTTTTTTTTTTTTTTTTTTAAAACAGTAAAAAGTGCCGTTACTCACTACTAGTTACTCAGCGCATTGTGAAAGTATTTTTGAAGCACGTATTACTTAACATTCTTCTTAAGCATGCTTGAATAGGGGAACAACAATTATAAAAGGCATGACCTTTTTATTCAATTCAAGACGTGTATGAAATTATATCACGAAGAAGATGCAATTTTTTTTCCAACCAACAAGCAGTAGAAAGTGCAATTGAGTTATTTCATCGTACGTCTTAACTGTTTGCAAGCATTGCAAACGCAGCATGCGTTATCTCTCAATGGAATGTACGAAAACCAAGCACGAAAGGAACATCATTGATGGGTCAAAAAGTTGTTTGCTTTCTGGCCCAAGAACCGCCTCATCTGAAGCCATCATGGATTGATTTTAAAGAAAAGAATTTTCTCAGCGTCATTAAATCATTTACTTTGACAACTAGCTTGTTGAATTGGGCGCGATTAAAGACATGGGCCTTGAGTGTTACTCCGGATAGGCCTCGATAATGGATGGTAGGGCTGGAATATTGATGATTTTGTAGCGAGGGAAGCCTCCTTCCTCCAATAATTTCTTCCATTCAAGCTCAGTCCTTTCCTTTCCACCCGCAGTGTGTGCAAACATTACCAAATCGAATATCGCACCCACCTCTCCAAATGTGTAGTTACCATCTTCTTGCAGAACGATTTCAATTAAAACAAGCTTTCCAGTTTTCTCTGGTATTGCTTTCCGGCAGTTTTTCATAATCTTTACGCAAGTTTCGTCATCCCAATCATGCAATATCCACTGTACAAGTGTAAAAAACACAATTGGACGGATTATTAAATTGATGACTATCTAAGTGAAGTCTGACTAAGATGTTAGAACAAACAGTTAGGTGTTACATACCTTCATGAAAACAGCGTCAGCGTTAGGAATGGCCTCAAACATGTCACCTCCGACATGGGAGACTCCTTCATACACAGGCGCTGTTGCAACCACATGCGGCAAATCAAAGTTTACGCCTTTGATGCTTGGAAAGTTCTTGACAATCTCAGCCAGCATTCCGCCGGTACCCCCACCCACATCCACCACTGAACGGACATTCTCAAACTCATCTTTATATTGCGACACAAATGCCTTCGCCGCGAGCTTGGCCGTGCATTCCATGGCCTTGTTGAATAGCTTGTTGAATTCAGGCTTTTGAGATGCAAAATCCCAAATTTCACAGCCATGGGCTTTCTTGAAAGCAATGCCACCTTCTTTCACACATTGGCTTAGATAATGCCACGGCTCGAGCAGCCATTGGTGGTTTTCTACTAGTATCATTGGAGCAAGACTTAGCTCCGAGTCATGTAGTAGCCAAGTTGATATGTGGGTTGACCCGTACAGTGTCTCTCCACCGTCTGATGAACGATGTGCGAGGAAAATACCTCTGCGAACGAGCATTCTCATGATGCGTGCAAGGTAGGGGATGTCTGGACAAGAGGAGTTAATTCCTGACAATAAGAGAAAAAATTGAACTTAGCTAACAATAATTAATTACTGTGTCGAATTAATTTCTGGTAAATGGCTTTCGTAGAATTTAGGTATAATATTGACAGTTCTGTTTTGTCAAGCCATTTTAATTTATGTGTGTAATGTCTGATAAAAAACAGGGAGCACTTTCGAACAAAAGCACTTCTTGAAGAAACCTATCTATGTTTACAACGTTAAAAAACACAGTCAGACAGACAGAGAGAGGGAGAGTTCACATACTTGAGGCTATTTGGGACAAAGAGATGGGGCCGTCATGGGAATGTATAATATCAGCTAAGCGAAGCTCAACGGCAGACTTTAATACCATAGAGTCTGCAAAGCTGAACATGAATTGCCATACTTCTGCTTGCCCTCTTAGCAATGCCTCATGAACTTCCATTGATCCCATTCCCTCTTTAATATATTTTTCTCTAATTTCTTCAAGCTTGAGTTTGCTTTCTATACATCAAAGGAATCCATAGTATATTTATACCCAAATTAATTCTAAGCATGCGACTATAAATTACAACATGTGATGACTCTCTCTCTCTCTCTCTCTGCATTAAGAGACAAAAATTGAACATATAATATTATTTTCATTACCGTAAATTATATACATATATAAAAGGAAATCCAACTCTGATGAAATCGAATCAGCTCTATTACTTGTTTTGCATATATCTACTTTACCATTTCTTATTCCTTAAAGCTTGAAATGAGTAATAATGATTTACTGGCCTATTGTATCGACAGCAGGACACCTTCAGCTTAAGCCAAATCCAAATTAATTATATTTAACATATATATAATAATCCATTAATAAATAGAATCCAAGTGGGTCATACTGCAAGTTTCATAATCTCAACCACCACTTGATTTTATTCCGATTAAAATTGTTCCATAAAGGAGGATACAAAAAGAGAAGGAAACCAAACGCCAAATACTTTAAGAAGTTCCATGTGCTGCATGCTTCTTCGAAGAAAATAACTGAAGCTACAGTACTCTATATATTAAGCTAACAAAGTGGTTGTTCATTGTTGAGTCATTCATAGATGCACTAAGACTAAATAGGATTCCCTTTTATTATCTTTCAATAACTTGCTTCTCTTCTGCACCTATATCTATAGTTTTTTTTTGCACGTTTCTGTCGAACAGGGCATGCATCCATATGGATGTTGATCGTAAAGTAGCTGGCAACATGTAATATTTAACCTTTCTGCTTTGTGTGTGCAAAGTAAATTGCTTTTCTCAAATTTTGACGGAATTGTCGTCCTGGCCTCCAGTCATGTTTACCTTGTTGGGTTAGTTGTTATTGGTCACATCAATCAAATCTCAGCTAATTAGTAACAATACAATAATATAAACATATTTAAACCATGCATGCACCCATATATTTGTATACATAGAGAGAGATTATAGAACACAAGCTTAATTATTGAGCTTTCATACAAGATTCGGAAAGATATTCCATTTCAAAATAAAATAACTAAAGAGCCAAACAGTTTTCAATTATGTATCTTGTGAAAATAATGGATCATTTTAATTTAATCAAAAAGCCACCATCATCAACTGCGACAAGGTAGCGCTCTCTTTGCAATTATTAATAAATTAACCTCTTGAAAACGTACCCATTTCCAATTTAATCATACTAGATGGCAATTTGTTTTCCATTTGTATGGAAAATATTGGGCGATCAAACTAAAATGTCTCTTGCTGATGAGTTAATACTCGAGGCCAAGACAGGGACATCAATTATCTTCTTAAAATGTGTGCGCAGTTAGTTGATAACTATTTCATGCAAACAAAGAAGATGAGCAAAATTTTCCCTTTTATTAATTAATTTCAAATAAAAATGGCAATAATTAAGCTGCTGTCTCTCTTTTTCTAGGCTGTAAAGATTAATCAATCCAATTATATTTTTAAAAATTGAGTGTGCAACGTAATTATCTCAGCAAAAGAGTCCACCAATTCACAATTTATGTTAAATAAATATAAAGTGATTGGTTGATCATCGCCAATATCTGATCACTTACAAACATCACCTCACTTTCCAGATTCGGAAGATCTTCCATTTAAAGGAATATTAAAAGTAAGTTCCTTTTTCTTTTTCATGATACTGGCAAATCATGATTTGCTTTATCAATATTTTTTGTATCAATAAATTGTCCTCGCTTTGAGAAAGTTGAATGAAAAAAGTTTAGTAATTAAATTCAACATCATACAATCATGTTACATGTGTGCTCTCAACGCTACAACCTCTTAAAACACTCCAACTCCGTCGCGATTTCAATCGGAGAGGGTGGGAGTGGGTGTTGGGTGGAAAATTTTCTGGGTTCAAGCTGGGATTTTAAAAGCCTGACCAGAACCCGAAAATTTTATTGAAGCTCGGCTTGAGTCCACTTATATGTTATTCGGTCTACGTTAAGTTTTAAATTCGGACTTTAAGGTACAGATATTAATAATAAAAAATTTTGAATCTAGATGGGATTTCAAAAAATCTGACCCGAATTCGTTTAATTATATATGTTTTGGGTGAATTTTAAAATAAAAACCTAGGACTGTCCTGAAATTTATTTAGGGCTGATTACTTTACTTGAACTCGGCCGGACTCAGGCTTTTTTGTCTAATCATTGGGAGAAGAATGGCTCTGTCTCTTTTTCTCATTTGTATGGATAAGATATTGGGCAATTATCAAAATTTCTTGTACTGTATGCTTTTTTTTAATTACTGATACATTAAGTTTTAATATAAATTTTTTATTCTCAAATTGAGTGATTTATACTCTTAATATATGGAAAAAAAACTACCCACAATTTTTAGGGAAAACTTTGAAGCTTCCCAAGCCTCAAACCTTTGTGGGAAGTGGAATAGAGCATGGGTTCTTCTTGTACATGATGAATTTAGTTGTAACATTGACTACAAATTCATGATCCCATTACAATGAAAGCTAATTAAACTTTGACACTAGCACTAACACATTGAATAACCAAATCGATGATCAATTATGGTTTGTTTTCCCTTAACATAGTTGAATTATTGTAGTCAATGTTTTCCAATTTATTACCTTAGGTGGTTTGGATGCGTGGCTAATAATGTCAAATGATAAAATTCTGAAAAATAAAAGAAGTTCCAGTAATGTCAAGCAAGTTTTGACATAAAATTCATTATGTAATTTACATATTATGGTGCCATAAAATTTCTTCTTTCATAATAAATTGCTCACAATACAAGATATATGACGTTCATAATTTGTTCTTTACACCAAAATAAAATGAATGCAACGTTTATTATTAAAAAAGCATGCAACTGTTCGTTCATAGCTAGCCCTTGATACTTGTAAACCCGATTGGGATGTGGGGTTAGGCACTTCGGCTATGAAGGGCTTTCTATATATCACTCAGGGTAAGCCTCAACAATGGATTGTGAAGCCGGAATCTTGATGATTTTGTAACGAGGGAATCCTCCTTCCTCCAATATTTTCTTCCATTCAGTCTCAGTTCTCTCCTTTCCACCAGGCGTGTTAACCATCATTACTAAAGCAAATGCAAAACCAGCGTCATCGAACAGAGCATTTCCATCAGCTTGTAGGACAACATCCGCGATGATTACTTTTCCAGTCTTTTCCGGTAGAGCTTTCCGGCAGTTCTTCAGAATCTTCACACAAGCTTCATGGCTCTAATTGTGCAGTACCCACTGAACGAAACGAATCAATACAACGATTTAATTAATTAAAATATATATATATTTATATGTATGTATAACTTTAATTCACTTTTATGAAATCTATCAAGTGTCCAGCATACGTATAGTTACCTTCAAGAGAATTGAATCAGCATTCGGAATGACATCAAACATGTCACCCGAAATATGTGTCACCGCCTGGTACGCCGGTGCTGTGTTGATGACATGCGGCAGATCAAAGTTTATACCTTTGATAGGCGGATATGTTTTGACAATCTCAGATATCAGCCCTCCAATCCCACCTGCAACATCGATCAGTGATTTCAAAGAATCAAATCCATCATTATAACCTGTTACAATTTCCTTTGTTAAGATCTTGGAATTACAAGCCATGCCATCATTGAATATGTTGTTGAACTCTTCATCTTTTGTTGCCAAGTCGCAAACGACGACACCGTAAGCTTTTTCAATTGCAATACCACCTTCTTTAACAGCTTGACTCAGGAAATGCCACGAATTCACTACGTATGACTAGTTTTCCACCAAGAAGACAATCACAGGCCAGAACCTGTAGAGTGAGTAACCAGCCATTTTGACGAGTGGGTCAGCCCGTAGAGGGGCTGTCCACCGTCTGATGGATGGTGTTCGGTAGAGATCTTTTTACGAACTAACAATCGCATGAGGCGTTCGAGATAAGAGATTTCAGGGGAGGATGAGTCAATGCAAGAAGATATCTGGGACAGAGTGATAGGCCGGGCATGAGAGTGGATAATATCAGGAATTCGAAGCTCAATAGCACACTTCAAGGCAAGAGAATTTACAAAAGGCGAACATGTGTTGCCATATTTCTGCTTGGGCTTTTAGTGATGCTGCTGCTTCTACTACTGATTCCATTCTCTCTGTCTCCGGTGAAGATATAGAAGGAAACTCTAGAGTGTTATATATATAGATCATCTGCTAGCAGAGGAGAAAAAAATGACTACTACGTTTCATTTCAATTGAGTACCATGATAAAACATGGTTTGCGGGACCTTGGCTACTAATACTATCGTTTATCCAGCTCTACTCTCTTCAATTTATGATACACGCGTGGCCGCTTCTCCAGCATAAATTAAAGCTATCGAAAGACTGGGAATCCGCGGCGAAAATGAAATTTATCAAATGTGTAATTTGGTATCTTAATACACTATCGAGCAATCCCATATCACTTACATGAGAAGTCCACACACATGAATCGATTAAAAGTTTCCTTTTTTTTTTTTTAGTCTTTGCGGGATTCCTTGCTCTTTTAATTTTTAGAGGAGCTATTTGATGAAGATTTGGCATGAAACATTTGAAATACAATTTAATTAGAATATGCAAAATCACTCAGTTAATATCCCATACGACTGCACAAGTAACAGCGATTTTCTTTTTTCTTTTTTTTTTTTCTGACCAAGTAAATTGAATTTCATTGAAGGATTTTTCCTTTTTCCATGTAACAAACTGAACTTGAGGAGCGAGCTTATGTCATATGTAATACATAAATGTTTATTTGTTTCCAAGGATTATTTGACTCTAATTGCGATTTTGAGAATGTGTTCGGGTATGAATTGTTTGCAATTACCCAGGATATGCATCGATAATGAACTGTAAAGCTGGAATATAAATGATTTTGTAACGAGAGAAGCCTTCTTCCTCCAATATTTTCTTCCATTCAAGCTCAGTTTCTTTTCCACCTGATGTGTTAAACATCACAACTAAATCAAATGCAAAACCAGTGTCAGCAAACAGGCCATTATCATCCGTGGGTTGCAGAACAACATTAAGAATAATTACTTTTCCGGTTTCCTCTGGTATTGCTTTCAAACAGGCCATTAGCATTCCTGGGTTGTAGAACAACATTAAGAATAATTACTTTTCCAGTTTTCTATTGGACTGCTTTGCGGCAGTTCTTCAGACACATGCTTCGTGATGGATGGTAACGGGAAATCTTGGCGAGCGGGTCATCCCATATAGGGAGAACCACCGTGTGATGGATGATGTGCTGTGAAGAAGAGGTAGCATATTTCAGGGAAGGGTGAGTCAATACGTGAAGCAATTTGGAATAGAGTGATGGGGGTGCCATGAGAGTGAATAACAAACGTCAAGAATTCGAAGCTCGATCAGTAGCACATTTCCAAGGCAAGAGAATCAACATATGACAACATGTGTTGCCATATTTCTCCTCTGCCTCTTAGTGATGCCTCTGCTTCTACTGGTTCCATTAATTCTCTTTATTGAAGATAATGAACACTTAAATTACATTCATTTAAGTGAAAAGCTAGCATGAGAAAACATATACAAACTTATTCTTCTGATAAAGCAAATTGAAGTTCATTGAAGCACCTTTATTCTTCCAAGTAATAACTATAAATACTTGTGAAATTAACCTCAAGCCTTGAAAAGAGCAATTAAGAGGTAAACCTGCAAGGCAGACAATTAAGCTACTCTGGAAAGGCTTCAATAACGAAAGGCAAAGCTGGAATGTTGATGATATTGTAGCGAGGGAATCCCCCATCCTCTAATATTTTCTTCCATTCTAGCTCAGTCCTCTCCTTACCTGAGGTATGTGCCAGCATAAGTAAATCAAATACCAAGCCCGTGTCATCAAAAAGTCCATCGCCATCCGGTTGTAGAACAACTTCAATAATCATAATCTTCCCACTTTTCTCTGGTATTGCTTTCCGACAATTTCTCAAAATTTTGACGCAGTCTTCATCATTCCAATCGTGCAAGATAAACTGTACATGTATGCGTGTGTACACAAACATAAGTAGACGTTGTTAACATGTTTTCTTTGAATTGGTCACAAAAATACGTTCAGTCAACAATTAATATTATTAATTTATAAATTTAATACTAGTAATTAAGAATAAATTATGTGTAATATTAATGATGAAAACGTGAGTCACTGTTTGTAAATTTCTACGTATTACCTTACGTGGAATAGCGTAGTTCATTAGAAAATTAATTCAAATTCGTTTTAACAGTAAATTATATTAATTATATTGTTTCTCGATTATTAAATATTTCAAGGGATTGGATAAGTAAATTTGAAAATCTTTCAGACCATTAGTAGAATTTCAACCAAATTGCAAAAATTCAACGTCGTATTAAATTTTGATGGACTTATTAATTAAACTAACCTGGAAATAAAAAAGAAAAAAACTTGGTATAAACGTACGATTGAATGCGAATGACTTAATTACCTTCAAGAAAACAGCATCGGCTTTAGGAATTGATTGAAACATGTCACCTTCAACATGAGAGACCCCATGGAGCTTCGGCGCTGTGGCGATGACATGTGGCAAATCAAAGTTAATACCTGTGATGTGTGGATATGATTTAACAACCTCAGCAATCATATCTCCGGTTCCACCTCCGACATCCACTAACGTCCCGATGCAACCAAACCCATGTTCGTATCCTGAAATAACTGCCCTGGAAATCACCTTGGACGTAGAAGCCAAACCGTCGTTGAAAATCTTGTTGAATTCAGGATTTTCTAACGCAAATTCCCAAATTTCTCGTCCATGAGCAATCTTAAAAGCGTTGCCACTCTCTTTAACACACTGGCTAAAGCTGTGCCACGGAGCCATCAGCCACGGATGGTCCTCCATTAATATCATTGGAGCCAGGCTCAGCTCTGAGTCGCGTAAAAGCCATCTCGACGAGTCGGTTAACCCGTAGAGAGTTTCTCCGCCACCGTCCGAATCATAATCATGATTTACGGCGAAGATCTTTCTGCGGACTAGCAGTCTCATGATGCGGTAGAGGTAGGAGATGTTGGGGGAATTAGGTGATGAGTCAATACGTGAAGCTATTTGGGACAACGTGATTGGGCCGCCGTGAGAGTGTATAATATCGGCTATACGGAGTTCCACAGCACATTTTAACGCCATAGAATCTGCAAAGCTGAACATGAATCGCCATATTTCTGCTTGTCCTCCCAGTGATGCCTCTGACGTTTCCGTTGGTTCCATTACCTCGCTCTTGTGCGCTCAACTATCAAACCATTATGTACGAGTTAGATCAATGAATAAGCTGAACTATATATATATATATATATATGTATATGATTATTAAACAAGTAATGCCACATGTCTTAAAGTGGGTTAATGAAATTTGTGATATATAATATGTTGTTATTCTAATTAAAATATGAAAAAGCTTTCGCGTGTAGTTTTTTTTTTCTTCCTTTTTTTTTTTTTTAAGAAAAGGCTTTCGTGTGTAGTTAATTTCAAATGATGCTGATTTCTTTGTTCATAAGCACATGTTAAGACTTTAGTACATATATACATTTATATAGTTCCTAATATTGCCAAGAAAACTAAACAAAAAAAAAAGAATTAAAATGGTTTTGAACAATTTAAAGTATTCAAAATCAGTTTTTTATCGTGTGGATGATGTCATGTTTACATAACCATTGCAATAATTAATGTAATGTAATGTATAGTTTATAGTGTTTAGTCAATAATGAAACAATTGTAAGTAATGCATGCATCAGCACAATGTGAACCCACTTAATATTGTTTCATTTAAATGAAAAGTCAACATGGCTGTAATTCAATCAAAGTCAAACCACAACTAATTATATATATATTTGTGTTAGGTGATGTCCACCATTTCGAAGAATAATGAAAAGAAGTAGAGGCATTTTAATTTAGACTTTTCAACGATGAATTAATTATCAAAAAATCTAATTAATTTTAGAGATAAAATACATGTTCAAAAATATTCTAATTTTAACTTTATGATAAATTTGTTATTCTTTTTTTTTTTTAACAATTAAAAATTTATCTATTTAGTTTTTTTTAACAATATTAAAGCCCTCAGAACTTTTTTTTTTTTTTAACTAAAAAGAAAACTGCTTAATTGGTTAATTATTGCAATCCAGTTTTGTTTATTATATACTTGTTTGGCCATGAGCTGCTGTTTCTTAATTAATAAAATCTCTTTAATTTTATTAGTGGTTTCCTACGCTCAAATTATTACACTCAAAATTTTTTTTAAGGCCATTAATGATTATTAGTGTTTTCTTACCAACCATTCTAAAAATTGTTAAATATGATTATTTATTTGATAAAATATCATATTAATTATATATGATATATATTTTTTGAGATATAATTTAAAATATATGTGTAGAATTATTTATTTTTTAATTAATAAAATCCCTTTAATTTTCCGAATATACTAATAAACAGAGAGAGAGGGAGAGAGAGACAAATAGTTTTCAGTGATAAACTAAAACATATAAAATCTAGTATCATTAATTAACTCAAATCCATCCAAAATATGCGTTTCCACACCTTATATATAATTTTTTAATACTTAAAATTAGTGGATCACAGTTTCAAATTCAAATCAACCAAAACAAAAACAATGCTTGAGTTTGGATTGAAAATGCTCGCAAAATCACAATCAAAATGAATGCAACCACTCATATATATATATATATATATATATAAAAAATGTTGTGATAAATTATATAAATTCCTTCTAGAAGTATAGACAAGTCAAAGCTCCATTATAACATTTTATTCAGATATATAAAAAATATGAATGATTATTCATAGCAAATATAACATTTTATTCATCTCAACTACCCTACCTTACCCCAACTTCTCAACAAACCTGACAAAATTCGGCAAAGTTATTCTGTTTTTGTATTAATTACTAAATTCACTACAAATTAGTAATTAATACATTCATTTCATCTATATAATTAAAATAAAAATTAACCGAAAATGTTATATAAAATTGTCTTGAAATTTATTTGATAGCGAGGCTGTTACACTAAATGCATGTCATATATATATTCAGAATATATACATATATATATATATATATATATATATATTCAGAGAATGACATTGTGAACAATACGTGCGTGTACATATATATATATATATATAATTAAGAAAGAGTTGCAAAGTGTATTGGGAAGAAAGAAAATGAATGAAAGCTAGAACTTGTAGAGAGAAAATCTATTATTAGTTAAAGTTATCTTAACAAGTTGCTTCAAATAGAGTTAGTTAATAAGAATGTGCCTAGACAACTTTCGAAGCTAACAAATTAACTTTCTTTGGCAAACTCAACAAAGAACTGTTAGAAGAGCTGGTATTGCAGTTGCAGCCAGCCTTATGGCAACCGCTGACTGCCAACTCAGCAGTTCTATTAGCAAGATATGCCACATCAGCTCTTAATGGGACCAGCGCTGCCTAACTCACTAACAAAATTTTTCTTATTTAATACTGAAAATATATTACAATCGCTAAGCTGAAATTGATGCAGAATTATCCTACATGCATGCATACAAAACAACATTTTTGCTTTAATTAATTTACATGTATTAATTTAAGAACAGACGTTAACGAAGAAGACGCGAAAATTCTTCCGCAATATTATATGATATATATAAACTAATTACACAGTAATATTTATGATCCATCAGTGTAATTGTTGATAACCGTGACGCTGTTCATTTGCAATACTAATAATCTGGATTTTTTTTTTATGATGTATATATATATATATATATATATTATTTTAAGGTTGATTTAACAGAACGTGTGCCGTACAAAATTAATTTATTGATTAAGAGAACGGACTTATGTATATATATAAATATATATATATATATATATATGTATAATAGAGTTAATATCATAAAGGATGATGATAATTTTTAATTAAAATATTAATCACATCGATCACTGTGGATAGGCCTCAATAATGGAGAAAAAAGTTGTTGGAAGATGGATAATTTCGTAGTGAAAGAAGCCTCCTTTCTCTAACAACTTTTTCCATTCACCCTCAGTCCTCTCTTTTCCAACAGTGAGAGCCATCATAGTTAAATCAACTTCCAAGCAATATTCAGCAAACAAGCCATCGCCTTCAGGCTCTAGAATAATATCAACAATAATAATCTTTCCACTTTGCTTCGGTATTGCCTTCCGACAATTTTTCAAAATTTTGACACAATCTTCATCGTTCCAATCGTGCAATATTGCCTATATATATAAGGATTACAAAATACACATGTCATTAATTGATTAATATGATATGCATTAAATTAATTAATATATCAAAGTAATTAATTAAACACATTTCATAGAAAGATCCTTCTATATATATATATATATATATATATATATATAGAACTTGATGAAAATTGCACCCGCGTTGGGAATGCCTTCAAACATGTCGCCTCCAACATGTAAGACTCCATCGTACATGGGTGCTGTAGGGACAATACTTGGTAAATCAAAGTTGATAGCTTTGATGTGTGGATATGATTGGACAACGTCAGATATCATGGCTCCGGTTCCACCTCCGACGTCCACTAACGATTTGATGCCAAGAAAGCCATCTTTGTATCCTGCTAAAATCTCCCTCGCAAAGATCCTGGTCAGACAGGACATGCTGTCATTGAAAGTTTTGTTCAACTCAGGATTTTCTGATGCAAAATAATCCCAAACCTCACGACCAAGAACTTTGTTAAAAGCAATACCACCTTCCTTAACAGATTGACCGAAACAGTGCAAAGGTGCCAAAGTATCCGGATGATTATGAACTAACACGACGGGAGCAAGACTAGTTTCAGAATCACGTAAAATCCATTTAGACAAGTTGGTCAGCCCGTAGAGGGCTTCATCATCGTCTGAAGAATGAGATATGCTGAAGATTTTATTGCGAACAAGCAATCTCATGATTCGTCTGAGGCTGGAGATGATTATAGGGGATGGTGAATCTATGCATGAAGCTATCTCGGACAAGGTCATCCGTCGGCCGTGAGAGTGTATAATGTCAGCTATGCGCAGCTCAACAGCACATTTCAATGCCGTTGCTTTTATAGCGCCATGCATTTGCTTACTTATCTCTGCAAACTCGTTTCCTGGTATAAACGACATTGAGTTTAAACTCTCTTGCAAGCAATTAAAGTAAGTTAGACGGATGATCGAATGATGGTTTTAAATAAGTTTCTGCAGGATTACATTAATTACATCCTCTAACTTCTCCTATATTTAATTAATTGAGGGAGACAATATTTATATATCTACATCCTAGGTTTCACATCTCTTTCTTTGCCAATACGGCGTTGATTTATATCGGTAAACCCCACCTACGTACACATTAGACTCTAGAGTTATTGATATAATTAATGTATATGTTGAATTTGATATTCTATAAGCTTAATTAATTTTAATTAAAAGTATTATTTGCAAGCTTGATTTTGATCTAATTTCATTAATTTAATGTGCTTTTATCAGTAATTATACTAGCTACAAGGCTGTTGCCAATCAACTTACAAACTTAATTTGTAGTCTCTTACATGTAATTTTGATTTTCTAATTTTGTTTAACAAACTCGTCTTGTGCATCCACATGATTTAATTTTTAATGTTGATAATTCTTAATTTCACTTAATGGGCTTCAACAGGTAAAACTGTCACTAATCCATTGTTAAGTAGTGATACAATATATGTTAGCTACTTACCACCGCATTTTCTAATTCTATTTATTAGGTTAACTTATTAATTTTATTTAATAGATTTATTATTTAAATTTTAAATTATTAAAATTAATATTTTTAGAGTTATTTTTTTAACATTAAATATTTATATTAATTTTTTAATTTCATTTATTAGGCTTTAATGGTAAACCCACGTCAAACTACTGTAAGTAAATGCCACTAAACCAACACTAAAGTAACGTAGTTAGTGGCACTTGCCAACAAAATTTGAACATATTATTACATCTGTTTTTTCAAAATGTAAGATTTGAAATATGTTAGGTAAAAATTGTAATTTCAATATAAAATTTAAAATTTAATATAGAGTTTGAAACACGCCCACACACCTTGTGTGTGCGCACGTAGAAGATGTATATGTATGCATCATAGTCAACCCCAAAAATATCCAACTTATTGATTTCTTAATTTTATTTAATTGAATTTTACCCTAAACTATTATAACACAGGGAGATGCACTTAATATATTTACATTTTTTTTTTTTGAGAGAGAGTAATCCATTACATTATATTATCGATTAAATCATTAAAAATTGGTAAGTAACTAGTGCACAAAAATACTTTTAAAAATGTACCTTTACTAGTGCTGCAACAAAATATTAATTGTCAAACCATTAGAAATAGCTTTTCCAATTACTATATAGAAATTGAAATAGTAATGAATCTTCTGCAAAAACGCTTGGCCTCTTTAGATCCTTATTCTGACGTTTATTTTATTTTGGATCGCACATGTGAATACATATGTTGGTCCCAACTCAATCCAATGGGGCCCCTTCATATGTGTATAGAACTTTAGTGGACTTAAAAATATTAGAGCCCAAAGAAAAAGGAAAAACCAAAACCAAAACACAAATTGAGCCCAATTGAAGACATGGGCCATGAGTGTTACTCCGGATAGGCCTCGATAATGGAGGGTAAAGCTGGAATATTAATGATTTTGTAGCGAGGGAAGCCTCCTTGCTCCAAAATTTTGTTCCATTCAAGCTCAGTCCTCTCTTTTCCACCAGATGCGTGTGCTAACATTAACAGATCAAACACCAACCCCATGTCATCAAATACACCATCACCACCTTCTGGCTGTACAACTATTTCAACCACTACAAGCTTCCCTGTTTTTGCAGGTATGGCTTTCCGACAGTTTCTCAAGATTTTCACACAATCTTCGTCGCTCCAATCGTGCATTATCCACTGCACCAAACGTATTATATTATTTATTATAATTCTATAATTGAAAAATGTCAACATCTTGACCATATAAAATTAGTTTAAAATATTAATTACGTCTCTTAGGAGTAAAGAAAATTAATTAATTAATTAATTAATTAATTAATTAAGCTGTAATTAATAGACTTTAGCTAGTCTTATGTACCTTCATGAAAACGGCATCGGCACTCGGAATGTCCTGAAACATGTCACCTCCCATGTGGGAGACTCCATCGTACTTGGGTGCTGTTGCGATGACATGAGGCAAATCAAAGTTAATACCTTTGACGTGTGGATATGATTTCACAATCTCAGACATCATCTCTCCGATCCCACCTCCAACGTCCACCAACGTTCCAATGCTACGGAACCCATCTTTGTATCCCGAGATAATTGCCCTGGAAATGATCTTGGACGTACAGGCCAAGCCATCGTTGAAGATCTTGTTATATTCAGGATTTCGGGATGCGAAATCCCAAATGTCACAGCCATGAGCCTTCTTGAAAGCAATAGTACCGCCACCTTCTTTAACGCATTGGCTGAAACAATGCCATGGAGCCATGTTCCATGGATGGTTCTGCATTATTATCAGTGGCGCCAAACTTAGATCATCATCAGAGTCATGCAAAAGCCATCTAGAGCTGCGGGTCAGTCCGTAGACACTGTCTCCGCCGTCTGATGGATGATGATCAACGCTGAAAATCTTCTTGCGAACTAACAGTCTCATTATGCGATAGAGGTAAGAGACATCCGGAGAGGGTGAGTCTTCAATGGATGAAGCTATTTGGGAGAGAGTGATAGGGCGACCATGAGAGTGAATAATGTCAGCTATGCGGAGCTCCACAGCACATTTTAATGCCATGGAGTCTGCAAAGCTGAACATTTGTTTCCATATCTCAGCTTGGCCTTTGAGCATTGATGACTCAGAAGATTCTACAGCAGGTTCCATTTTTGTTCTCTCCGATCTCTGTCAAACGAGTTTGTCAATGTAAGTGAGGTATACTTATAAGGAGGGGATTTTAATTGCAGGGGAAAACTGAATTAAAAAAAAAAATAATAATAATTTATATAAACAACAAGTGTCTATGATTCATTGCATGCCACCTGCCCTTGTAATGGATAAATCATGCCATGAACCAATAGGAATATTTACACCAATTATATGATTATTAACAAGTTGTGTACATGTGGTGGGTTGAGAGTTGAGAGTTGAGAGTTGAGACTCATGATTATTTAATGAATGTATAGATTATTAATTATTGGTAGACCATCATCAACGCAAGGAATTGTCATATAATCAGGAGGAATAATGCTCTAATTTAATGCTTTTCATGAAACAATTCAACTTCGTATTAATTAGTCAACTCAGAATTCATTACGTTGTTTATTCTTCTCCATGCTTTAATTTTCTTTTAAAAATGAAGCAATCTCTTTGGTTTGATAATTAAGAAATGTTTACATTTTGGCGAATTTCATGACTGTTTAGTAACGATGACATAATAAAAGCTTTGTTTAATTAGATTCCTTTCAAATGGTGGTAGGTAAAGAATTTTAAATATGAATCATTCAACGGAAGGCTTAAATTAAATTTTAGAATAAAAAGTTAGTACTTATACATAAATAGAGGTGATAATTCGAATAAATAAATTATATTTGGGTGAATATAAATAAGATTTATTTATTATTTATGTAAAAAAATTAAATATAAACATAATTTATTTACTTAATTGTATTTTAAATAAATAAATTGATTGAACACGAATTCAACAAGATTACTAATTATTTAACACAAATACGTATAATGCATTATTTCTATCAATTTTTTTAAAAAATTTAAATACATTTAATTGCATCGAATTCATGTCAAATAATTATATCACATTCAAATTGACACCCTTAAATGAACTTTTTATTTTAAGTTAAATTTTATCCAAATAAATAATGTCCAGGGAAAAATATTCCAACCAAATGGTGGTCTGGAAGCCTATTCTTTAGTAGAATTATTGGAGATATTTCTCCATGATCGAATGTGTCTATCTTGCCAAGTATACAAGCATTTGCTCTGTGGAGAATCAAAAAAATACTTTAGTTGGTTTAAGGCTTATATGATCAATTTTAATTTGAAAGAGATAAATCATAAATGTGAAATAAGGTACACGGACCATAGGAAATATACTATTTTACCTAACTTTGGCTAAGACATGTTATCAAATTCAGGCATGAATATGAATGTGAAACGATAGTTACGAAGAAACCGCCTGAAAATTACTACCTACCTTGAAATACAGAAACAAAAATGTTATGGTAATTCATATTTGGAGGAGATCTATATTGAGTCTGTCTGCAAAAAGCTAGGCTTCAAGGAATAATATCACAGGTAAATTCCTACTTGTCATTAACTGGAACCTCCAACAAGAATGGGGGATAATTAATTGATGTGTCTTCTCTTGAGCATCAGTTGCTAGAAACCTCTGAAAGCCAACACTGTTAATGATCGATTGGAAGCATTGAGTCTATGTAATCCGATGACGATGTAGCTACAATCTATCTAGAGTTTACAGGGTTCATTTTCAATACATCCTCAGAACTGTTATTATCTTGTGCAAGGTCCATTGTACTGTACAAATCTTAGCAGTAAAGCCTCAGAAAAATTGTGTTTCAGTCCAGTTCTTTCTGATATTCAAACAAGCCTCAAATTCTCGGCAAAATTGTCTCAAGGTGACTTTTTGATGCTTCAGTGAGACGATAACAAGTAGCTACTGGTACAACAGGTTGTATGCTGGTAAATCTTGTATTCGGTTAACATCTTCCAAAGAAAGTTCTCTCTCCAATTGTCTCCGAGTTACTTTTAGAACCTCCTGATAGAACAGAAAATAGTATAAGATTAGCAACAGGATTTCCTCAAATGAAAGTCTGTCTAATTCCTATTCAAATAAGATGAACATAAGTGAATATTATTCAAAATAAACCAGTGTAGTCATCTCAATATCTTGCACTAAATTCTAGATTATACAATTAAGAATCCTGTAATGCACCCAACAAAGAATAAACGGAGTTCAGGAACAAAATAAGTTTGTAAAAGATCATGTATTTGAAATGGCATGGTATCCTTCACATGATTCTCTCTTCCATCTGTTTAGATGAAAAAAGAAATATGAGGAAAGCACATCAGCAATGTTGAATGGGGCTGCAGTAAAATCTGTTATAGAGGAGTTTGTGTAACATGGTATAGATATTTGGTCAATTTCACTAGAACTTTGAAATTGGAAGGGAAGTAACATCCCATTGTTAAGAGTAGGATTATCATATATATTTACATGTATGTTTACACAACATTGAAGTATTTGATAAACATCAACTTTAGTGGAACCGCTTATGTTTTAACTATTATTTGGCATTTAGTGATTCCATCTTACATCTTAAAAGCAACAACACCTCAAAACCAAACATAGTCCAAGTGCAGTAAGCGTGCAAGAATTGCACTAGAATTTCCAAAGCCATAACCCTAAATCCCACAAGCACCTGAAGGATAATATAGACAATTTGGTTTCTGAAAATATGTGAACAGATTTCCTTTTCATTCTTATTTCTTTTGTTGTGAAGATTGCTCCCCATCTGGAGGCATGTTATCATACATGTGATGCCTACCAAAAAGTCCTTTTGCAAGCTTTTGGCATGAAAAGGAAGGAACAGAACACTTGGGGACTTTTGGTGGAGAATATGTGGGTTATTTCAGGAGCAAAAATGAAAAGGAAAATGCATGATCTAGAACTTTGTTCAAATTTCTAAACAAGTGTAATAACAAGTGAAAGGGAGGGGCAGAGAGAGATTACATTAAATTCCATATAGGAAGCATGCATTGCAAGCCACTGGGCGTCCATCATTTCAAAAGCTATACAGTATAGTACATCGAAAGCAGCTTCATCCTCTGCAATTGTGAACAGTCAGATCATGATCAGACAAATTGGAAGATTGGAAATTATAAACAGGAAATACTGAAATCTGAAAGCACAAAATATGTGAAGCTGTAATCCCATTACCTCCTAATATTCTAACAAAATTCATTCCTGGAAGGCATCTTGGTTTTGCTGCAAAAGCAATGAGACAGATCAATTAACAATTTCTCCCCTAACTCATCTTATATAAAAGAGAACTTTGTATTCAAATTAAAAAAAGGCTATTGGTAGCTAGATAAAACAAAACTCAAGCATCTTTGCTGTCTGTGCTGCCACTTTCAAGGACAATAAATAATAGCACCCCCTAAAGAAATAACTTTTTATGAGAATAAGACCTATAAAACATTTGCACAGCCTCTGAATTTCAGTGTTTAAACAAACATGTTCATTATGTGAAAGAGAGACGCATTCAACAAGCTTGAATAGTTGGGGAAAACAAACAACAAAGATCATCTATCAAATTGCTACATGATTCAACCAAACTAAGTGATTGGGTGGGGGCGAACAAAACAAAAGAAGAAAGCTAAAGCTCAGGGAATGTCGTGTGATAGAAAAATACAATCTTTCAAATATTGACAGAAAATATAGAATGAGCATAGTTTACTTATTACCCCAACACCCTTGGTAGTTAGTTTTCTCTGTTACTTAAAAATTCAAAAGTGCTAAACAACTGAACCACTTATGAACTTGCCTACAAACCTGAGAATAAATCCAGCATCTGAATCAACATAAATGACACATTAATGCCAGCAACAGCAAACGGATATTCCCAAGTTGCTCGATCCCCCTCTTGTTTGAACAACAACCTATGGAAAGATGCCTTCATTTGAATTTATACAATTAGTAACAAGTGTAACTCATTTTTTGCAGAGACTTTCATATACAGAAAACTTGAAAAAGATTGACATGATGCACAAGAGTTCGGGAAACTGTTTAAAAGAAAAGAAAGAAAAACTGATTATGTAATTCTTTATAGAACCCAAACAACAAAATATAGGGCATACCGGATAATTCCTGGCAAAGAAAAGCAAGTTTTCAAGAGAAATAAAACCGCAACCCCTAAGGAAAGAAGTTAAGATCAGCATTTCAAGCAATTCAGATTGAAAGATTTAAAACCTCACTGCTAGCACACTACTTTCATGATTCTCAACCCACTATATGCATCAAATCACTTTATATTAGGAAGAATCGTACCTAAAATCAGTAGATGGATTAGGACCTTGCCACCCCATCTCTTTCCATTGCTCAGAGATCAAGCCATCCAGAGCAACATCTGGAAAGGCAATGTACCACAAATCTCTAAGAGCTTCCTGTCCATAAGAAAGGCCAAAAAGAACTATAATTGGCACACAAAACTAATAAAAGCAATATGTAACAAGATGAATGCTTGAACTTGTCAGCAGATCCACAGAAAAAAATGTATGTGAAAAAAAAAATTATACAGACATGAGATTATGAAATGCACTGCATCGATCATCACTGAAAACCGATTGATGTACTTGTAGCTTAAGTTCACTAAAATCAAAAACAAAGTAAAAGGTGGAGAAAAAAAATTAACAAAAACAACAGTTTCACAGGGAAGAAGAAAGTACTTGATGATCAGGGCGACTCTCATCAAATGGAGTTTGTAATCTCTCTTGAAGTCTTTCAAGTCTTTCCTCCTGGTAAGAAGTTAAAGAATAAGTAGTAAGAACTAAGCATGGAAAATGAAATCATTAAAACAGTAGAGCATCAATCTACCTAGTACATATTGTGACTCATAATAAAACCCATTAATTCTTTCAGAGTGATGTCATAAGACTGACGGCATAAGAGACAGCAAAAAGGATTTAACTTCTAATCAACTAAGCCTAACTTCCAACCAAATTTGTTTGACTGCATAGACTCCTTTATGCCATTCAACAAAAGCTGAAATCAACAAGTTATAATTGTATACATAGATGTTACACATAGATTTATCTTTTTGTTGAAGCAAGCTTGCATGTATCTGAGGTAGAATGACAGAGATGCAAAAGTTGACAGATTACTAAATGCGAGAAACCCTTTGAGAAAATTTCTTCTTAGAAACCCTTTGAGAAAATTTCTTCTTACCTGTTCTGGAGTCAAAGGGTAGTCGATAAACTTGTCATTACGTTTATTGCTTGAGCGGTTAAAGAGCCCTCCTATCCATGCCCGTGGTCCAACCATAGCACTAGCTGCAACCATGAAAAACCAATGAGTAAGATGCATATGCATTAAAGCTAATGATCCGTCCAGTCACCTTATATTCTAACTTTGGAGAGTCAAGAAGAGAGTGGTTGGTGTAGCCACAAACACAGTACATTTCGCATTTAATATAGTTTATTACAATGATTCTAAAGTCTGTTCTAAGTTGTACACACTCCAACAAGGCAGAAGCTGCAGAATGAGAATCACAACCATTATAGACAATAATAGGCAATAAGCAACCTAAGAACCTTCAATAGAAAGGAAATATTAGTTTTATCTAATGTCATCAAGAGCACACATGACGCAATTGACATCCCAAGAAAATGTTGAAAAGTTGCACCTTAGTTTTTCATTAACTTGAAACCCACTATAAGAAAATGATCACATCAATGCTAATGCAACAAACATTTTGGTAAGCCAAACTGGTGCACATTTGGTATATAGCTCATCAAAGTCACTTCTAAATTCGTAAAATTTTTAGAGAACTTTCAGCTTGCTTTAAATCATGAACAACCTGTCACTCTTAATGGAATCCCCAAAGACACCTCAATGTATGAGAACAAGAGTTCAAGGGTAATGAGGCATAGTACCAGGGATTCAGCAATATACTAATTTTCATATTACAAGAATGAAAAGGCAGAATTACATTTACACTTCTGATCTTGGTAAACTGGAATCCAGCAAAAAGCATTAGCAATTAAAGCTACGAAGTAAATAAGGTACCTTATTCTCACCCAAAGAACAATAATAATAATAAGGTACCTTAAAAGACATAATTAGAGAAAATCAAGATTAATACAGACTCTTAATTTTGAAAGATAAAGATTTCTCGAGAGAAAGTGCAGAGAAGGCTACAAGGAGCCAATACTCACTGAAACATTGAGCTAACTGTGAAATTACATGACTGGAATTGTGTGACCATTCCAACTC